>JAABKJ010075445.1:54730080-54807089 GCA_011634705.1 Andricus grossulariae
TGATGTAAAATTAAGAATATGTAACAGCTGGCAAGTTGATATTATCAAGTACAATAACTATACAAAGTAAACTCGACAAAAAAATCTTAAAATATGCGTGCGGTGAAGGTCCTATGGGACAAAATGTGCTCAGAAAACCGTGTAAGTCCACTAATTGGTCGATGTTGATGTAAAATTAAGAATATGTAACAGCTGGAAAGGTGATATTATCAAGTACTATAACTAAACAGAGTAAACTCAACAAAAAAATCTTAAAATATGCAGGCGGAAAAAGGTCCTTTGGGACAAAACGTGCCCGGAAAACCGTGTAAGTCCACTAATTGGTCGATTTTGATGTAAAATTAGGAATATGTAACAGCTGAAGAGTTGATATTATGAAGTACAATAACTAAACAAAGTAAATTCAACCAAAAAATCTTAAAATATGCGTGCGGAAAAAGGTCCTATGGGACAAAATGTGCCCGGAAAACCGTGTAAGTCCACTTATAGGTCGATTTTGATGTCAAATTAAGAATAAATTGATTTATTTAACTTGTACATGAAATGTTCTTTACGTTCAACTTTAAAGCCAGCTGGTTGCGTCATTTAAAAGGTATCCTTCAATTCTCCATTTAAAAATGCGATTCCAACGTCATAATGATACACTTTATGTTTTTCTTCACATGACGTAGTCAGAAGTGTCTGCAAGGTACTTGCTCTCAAGACAGGAGAAAAAAATATTTCGTAGTCGAGTCCATACTTCTGTGAGAAGCCTTGAGCAAACAAACTTACCTTGTGTTTCGTTACAACCTCTTCGCCATTTGTTTTCAATTGGAGAATCCATTTTCAACCAATTGTCTTTGGATTACTTGTGCAATTAAATTCGTCATTGCTTTCTGAAAATTGGTTGGTTCTCTGTCTGTTTCTGTAGCTTCACCTACAATAAACCTAGAGGAGACTATTTCCAAATTACTTTTTGCAGAATTCCTGGCTTAAATTTGTGGGCTTTTTTCCGTTACTTCACTTTTTCCATCGATGAATTTTCATTGGATCTCGATTTCTTGTTCTGCTTCCTCCATTTCTCCAGATGCTTCAGATGGTGCTTGAATAATTGCTTCGGTAACCCTTTTGTCTTTACTGATAATTTTGTTTGGATCTTCAATTTCTGATTCTTGTGCATCCTTGAAAAATACATCTCGACTGATTATGATATTATTTGTACTTGTATTCAGCAATAAAAATCCTTAACAAGTTTCTGAGTGTCCGACAAAAGTTAATTCCTCAGCTTTCTTGTTCAGTTTTCTTCGTTGCTCTTTTTGATGTCTACGAGAACTTTGCATCCGAAAACGTGTAAGTTCTCGAGTTTCAATTTCTCTGAATGCCATAACTCGTACGGTATCTTCATTTGGCATTTTGTAGGAAGTCGTTTCTGCAAACGATTTTTTGTATTCATAGGTTCTCCCTAATAATTTTTGTCTATTTCAGCGCAGATGAGCATGTACCTTGCCATTTCTAGAAGGAACCTGTTCTTTCGTTCTGCTACTCTATTCTGCTGCGGCGAGTAAGTGACTGTATACTGCATGCAAATCCCTTCATTCTTCAAATAATTCTGCAGACACCATCCACGCATTCACTTCCTTAATCTAAACGAATTATCTCAGGTTTCTTCCTAAATTGTGTTTTCACGAACTCTAGAAATTGCTTAATTATACCTGCAGCTTCACCTTTTGCTGCATCAAATGAATTACTGAATATTGATTATAATTGTCAATATTTGTAAGGATATACCTTTGATTACCCGGGTTGATTGTTTCTATCGATCCGCAAACATCTGTATGTACTAGGTCCAATTTCACCGTTGTCCTACTTTCAGATACTTTTGAAAATAGTTTGCGAACTAATTTTCCTTATGCACAGCATTCACACTTAAGTCTCACTCCACAGTTCCTTAATAGATTCGATGTCTCGATGACCAAATTGTCTGTGCCATAGATTGTCTCCGCACCCTGCGGCTACTGATATTGTCCTTCCTCCAGAGAGTATTTTGCGAACGGCATCCGAAAATAATACCTGATGACCATTACTAGTAATCTTCTGTACAGAAATTCAGCTATTCTCGAAGGACGGAACGCAGAATACATTCTTTAGCGTTACATTGACCTGGGTTCTGTCTTTATACAGGCACTTTATTACTTCCGCCCCTATACTAAGGACTTTGGCTGTAACTTCTCGTTCAGCGAAACAACTGGTTATAATAAGCTGCTCAAAGTTCTGGAAGCATTCACGGCTGATCGCCATGTGGCTCGAAGCCCCTAAATCTACGTACTGTTTCCCGAAAATTTCACCTTTTCCTCCACTGGCCATACAACAGATGTTCGCTCTATTGTCGTAGCTCTATTGAAACTTCCATGGCTGATTAGTTTGATGAGTGAACTGTACTGAAATCTTCCTGTATAAATATGTCATACTGAAAGGAGCATAGCAACGACTAAATTGTGCTTTAATGTCTCCCCGAGCGCTCTCTGTTGGTCAGAACGCCCCACCGTGGAGACTGGTCGAACCTGATTGGCCAATCAAGTCTTTTTTAAAAAACCCAGGAGGACAAACAGCCAAATCGAATTCGTATCATATCCATTGCCTCTATTGATGCTATGAGGGTGTTTCAAGATTTCGATTGCTTCTCTACGTTTTCGTGGAAAAATATTGTATTTTTTTGCGATGATGGTTGTTTTGTCAAATAAAATGCTATGTCCGATTTCGATATGATGCTCAGCTAGTCCTCATTGCGTGTAATGTATGAGCGCTGTGGGTACTTCCTCGTGGAAGGCTTTCCCAAACGCCTTCTTTAATTAGCAACAACTCTAATTTATGTTTCCTCACTTGATAGTTGTCAACCCTGAGTTTCCCAATTTTTAAAACTGCACTGTTCGCCATCAGCAATCAATATTCTTAGACGCACTCACTTACACCACATCCACTTTCACTTGTGTATTCACTTTACTGCTATCACTGCACGTTTTTGCCTAACGACAACACTTATTATTCAACAGATAAATGAAACATTATGAATGGGATTAATGATATATATTCAAGTTATAATGTCACATGAAGGAAAAAGATAGTTCCGAAATAATTTACTGGAAGTGAGCTTAACCTTATGCGTCAATGTTCTCACTTAGACTAACTGAATTTTTACCTGCTTGACAAAACTCCCTCGAAACCCTTTTTGTGCTTTTACACGTAAAATGTCCTTAGTTTTTCTTATTTCTTGGAGAACTATATTCTAATTCTAATAAAAAATGTACACCGTTGCACTTCCAAAAATTGGCAATCTTAATAACTAATTAAAAGCGACTTTAGAAGCTGCTGTGAGCCATATACCGGTAGTTGTTGATAAAATACCAAATCAGGATTGTGATTTTGTACAGGCCGGCTCATTATTGTTCACTCAGAAAAATAATTTTTGATTTCGAGAAAATTTTTTTGAATCAGAGGAAAATATTCATTTGCTGTTGTCCAACGAAAAGGTAACCAACTTGCAGAAAGAAACAACGTGGCCCTCATATGGGTCCCTGGTCACACAGGGATCAAGGGCAACGAAAAGGCAGACCAGTTGGCAAAACATAGCGTACCAAGTGAATACATAGGACCAGAACTGGTACTGGGAATAGCGTCTTGCTGTATCGGTTTGGCCAATAAAAACTGGATATGAACAAAACACCGGAAATACTGGGAACAGATCCAGGGTAGCGGTCAGGCGAAATCCATCCTTGGTTATACCCATAGGATGGACAGAACCAGGGAAAACCTGGGTTTACTCAAGAAAGATATAAGGACAGTGTTGCAGATCCTAACTGGACACAACCACCTAAACTATCATATGCACAAAATGGGGTATAACCCCACGACAGAGTGCACGAGATGCGGCAGGCATGATGAAACATCCCTGCATGTACTATGTCAGTGCCCAGCATTAGCTGGACTCAGGCAACAGACTAGGCTTCGTCAAGAGGTCTCGGGTCGACTGCTGAGAGCAAATGAGTGAGGGTGTGGCACAATAGGCTGTATAGCTTGAGCGCCAAAGCAGCTTTTCATGGGCTCCTCGCCCGTCCTAAAACTAACTAACTAACTTATTAAATTTTTCACCATAATAGTAATGGGTAATATTTAGTAATTATTTGTTGCGGGAATTATTTATATAATGCACTAAAGCCCTGATATCAAACTAATTATTTATGTTCTTGAAAAGTTTAATTTTTCCCAATTATTTATACAAAAAAAAATCACATAAGGAAAAATGCAAAAAATAATTCATAGGCGCTCTTGCACATTGAGTAGTGAGCATTTCTAGAAAAAGAACTTTAGAATCGGTTGAGCATTGTAATCTTTAGCCGATTTTGAACAGTAAATTTCTGATTTGGACCACCGTGCTCCGTAAGCACCGAATATACTCGGCGCAGTAGCCACATCTCCCTTATACGATCTAGATACCTCTCCTCAAGGAGAAATATGTCAAGCCTCAAGTGTGCATTAGAGAATATTATCGAGGACACGTAGTTCCTGTAAATTCGACACTTCATGTTCTCGACAATTGACTCTATCTCCCTCAGAGCGCTCGGGGCTGAGTCGCAGCCAACACCGGCAGAGCGACAAAAATGGTAGTAAAACACTCTCGGGGCCGAATCGTATTTGTGAACATAAGTCGTTGCCATGTGAGTGGGACACCTGAATAGTATGTGTTGTAGGTATTAAGAGTGTGCATGAAAAGCTCCACATCTATCGCTAGAAATTTCTTGAAGTATAACACGTATTCGGCATACTAAGGGGGAAATGACATCGTCCTGGCACATAAAAATGAAACCCTTTGTGACTGAATTGCTTGCTATAAAGATATTTGAGATTTAAAAGTCCGGGCCCGCCTATACGGCATGGGATACACAACCGCGGTACGGACGAATTGATATGCAAGCTCTGCTGCATCATGCATGATCATACGCGTGGCGAT
This sequence comes from Andricus grossulariae, assembly GCA_011634705.1. Lineage (NCBI taxonomy): Eukaryota > Metazoa > Arthropoda > Insecta > Hymenoptera > Cynipidae > Andricus > Andricus grossulariae. The sequence continues at coordinate 54,735,065 of JAABKJ010075445.1, forward strand.
GTCAAGGGTCGTGGGCTTATCATTCGTCAACGGAACCACTCCAAACCAATAGTGTAGAAATGAGACTGTAAGCATTTGAGTCGCAGATATATTGTTCAAAGCCAACAGATTGGAAGACTAAATTTGTCAAAGGAGAAGCTTGTATCAGCTGCGGAGAGCTTTATTACTGATGTTATATCTTAATTTCGGCTCTCAGGCACACCTAGGTATAGGTAGGTCTCTCTAGCGTCAAGGTGTCTTATAGCTTCGCGCTATAGATGAATCTTGGCACACTTGTCCAATCCAAAGTCCATACCAATTCCTCGAGTGTACCCCTCGACGATCCTCAGAGCATACTTAAGCATAGACCTTCAGGTCGTCTATATAAAATAAATTAGTGACCTTATACTCGTGATGAAAAGGCACGCTGCAGAAGTGCCCACCAGAATTACGTTATTCGAGAGATAGTGGCACAAATGTGGTGCAGATAAGGAGAGAGCTTATGCTGTCGCCTCGCAGGACGCCTCTTTATCTAGAGGCGTCAATCAGGGATGGTGTGTCTGTTATTTGTCCACATCAGATAGTAAATCTGGTTTTCCAGAAAAGTATCATTTCCTCTATACATGCCACTATGTGTGGACAAACCGTCAAACTTTGCAAACGAACCGATAATTAGTCTATTTGAGCTTAAATCGAAAGCTTTCCGGCAATCAATCCAAGCCATCAAAAGATTGCACTTATAGAATGCACCGTCTTTGTAGATGCTCCTGTTGATGAGCAGGTTCTCCCACAGCATATTACGTCTTTCTTTACCCACATTGTTCCTATACCGTGTTCCATCACAAGCCAATGTGAAATGGGCGTCTCCAACCTCAAATATGAGCTGAAGATCGGTGCCAGATGTTGGTAAGTAGTAGTAAGCTCTTCAGCAGTAATTGGCGGACATTTCTCCTCAGATGTAATGAGGTTTTCGTACACTTTCTTGAAATGAATGATGTTCTCAGTGTCTTTATACGTGTAAAACTTCGTAAATCTCCTCTCAATAAGTCCGGACCTCCTTGCGCTTTGGTTGATTTTTGACAGGAACAGGGTGATCGCTGAAGAAGCTCAATGGGTCAGCGTAAACTGTTGACTCTTCCTGACCCTTCCCTCCCGCTTCTGCATTCTCCACCTTGAATCACATAACACCTTTATTTTGTAAACAATATCCTGCTGGATGTTCAGCAAGGTTCACTAGATTAGCGAGGTACAATTCTCACCTCACTTAAATCAAAGGTTCCTCATCCGCTAGACGATTTAAAGAGAGTGTAAGAAAAAATTACAATTCTGGCATTGTAAAATGAAATTTCGATAATTGTATGGTAAAAGCGTGGTGAAATTCCAAACATTTTGAACAGTATATATATGTACATATATATATATATATATATAAGAAGCGACATTAATACCAACCGCGGAAAGCAGGCACCTTCGGAGAGATGATCACGATTTCAGGACAAGAAGGAACATTAACATGCAAGTTCCTCCTAAGCCCCAAGATGAAAAAATTTTTTCCCAAAAATCTCAAAAGCGCTATAGGCCTCAATAACAACAATAACATTAAAAATTTCGATAGTATATTTTCTGAGGAAAAGTTTTCTGAAGAACAATTTTTTTCCCGAAAAATTTCAAAAGCGCTATAGGCTTTCATAACAACAGTAACATTAAAAATTTCGATATTAAATTTTCTGAGGAAAAATTGACTGAAGAAAAAATTTTTTCCCAAAAATCTTAAAAGCGCTAGAGGCCTCAATAACAACAATAATATTAAAAATTTCGATAGTAAATTTTCTGAGGAAAAGTTTTATGAAGAAAATATTTTTTCCCGAAAAATGTCAAAAGCGCTATTGGCTTTTATAACAACAGTAAGATTAAAAATTTCGATAGTAAATTTTCTAAGGACAAACTTTCTAAAGAAAAAATTTTTTCGAAAAAATCTTAAAAGCGCTATAGGCCTCAGTAACGACAATAACATTAAAAATTTCGATATTAAATTTTCTGAGGAAAAGTTTTCTGAAGAAACAATTTTATCCCAAAAATCTCAAAAGCGCTATAGGCCTCAATAACAACAATAACATTAAAAATTTAGATACAAAATTTTCTGAGGGAAAGTTTTCGGAAGAAAAAGTTTTTCCCGAAAAATGTCAAAAGCGCTATAGGCTTTAATAACAACAGTAACATTAAAAATTTCGATAGCGATTTTATGAGAAAAAATTTTCTGAAGAAAAAATTGTTTCCCAAAAATCTCAAAACAATAACACACAGACCTCAATAACAACAATAACATTAAAAATTTCGATAGTAAATTTTCTGAGGAAAAGTTTTGTGAAGAAAAAATTTTTTCCCGAAAAATGTCAAAAGCGCTATAGGCTTTCATAACAACAGTAACATTAAAAATTTCGATATTAAATTTTCTGAGGAAAAATTTTCTGAGGAAAAATTTTCTGAAGAAAAAATTTTTTCCCAAAAATGTCAAAAGCACTATCGGCTTCAATAAGAACAATAAGATTAAAAAATTCGATAGTAAATTTTCTGAGAAAAAATTTTCTGAAGAAAAAATGTTTCCCAAAAGTGTCAAAAGCACTATCGGCTTCAATAACAACAATAACATTAAAAAAATTCGATAGTAAATTTCCTAAGGAAAAATTTTTGTGATGAAAAAATTTTTTCCCAAAAATGTAAAAGCACTATCGGCTTCAATAATGACAATAACACTAACATATTCGATAGTAAATTTTCTGAGGAAAAATTATCGGAAGAAAAATTTTCTGAAGGAAGAATTTTTTCCCAGAAATGTCAAAAGCTCTATCGGCTTCAATAACAACAATAACATTATAAAATTCGATAGTAAATTTGCTAAGAAAAATTTTCTGAAGAAAAAGTTTTTTCCCAACAATGTCAAAAGCATTATCGGCTTCAATAACAACAATAACATTAAAAAATTCAATACTAAATTTTCTGAGGAAAAATTTTCTAAAGAAATTTTTTTTTTTAAATGACAAAAGCACTATCAGCTTCAATAATAACACTAATATTAAAAAATTCCATAGTAAATTTTCTGAGAAAAAATGTTCTAAAGAAAAAATTGTTTCCGAAAAATGTCAAACTTACTATCGGCTTCAATAACAACAATAACATTATAAAACTAGATAGTAAATTTTCGGAGGAAAAATTTTCTAAAGAAAAAATTTCTTCCCAAAAATGTCAAAAGCACTATCGGCTCCAATTACAAAAATAACATTAAAAAATTCGATACTAAATTTTCTGATGAAAAATTTGATGAAGAAAAAATTATTTGTTAAAAATGACAAAAGCACTATCAGCTTCAATAATAACAATAACATTAAAAAATTCGATAGTAAATTTTCTGAGAAAAAATGTTCTGAAGAAAAAATTTTTTCCGAAAAATGTCAAAAGCACTATCGGCTTCAATAACAACAATAACATTAAACTTTTCAATAGTAAATTTTCTGAGGAAAAATATTCTGGAGAAAAAATGTTTTCCCAAAAATGTCAAATGCGCTATGAGCTTCAATAACTACAATAACATTCATCAGAAAATTTACTTTCGAAATTTTCAATGTTATTGTTGTTATTGAGGCCATAGTGCTTTTGTTATTTTTGGGAAAAAATTTTTTTCTCAGAAAATTTACCACCGATATTTTTAATGTCATTGTTTTTATTGAAGCCGATAGCGCTTTTGACATTTTTGGGAAAAAATGGTTTCTTCCGAAAATTTTTCTTTCGAAAATTCACCATCGAAATTTTGAATGTCATTGTTGTTATTGAAGCCGATAGCGCATTTTACATTTTTGGGAAAAAAAATTTTCTTCAGAAAATTTTCCGTCAGAAAATTTACGATCGAAATTTAACACCGAAATTTTTAATGTTATTTTATTTTTTATATAATTTTTTAAAAAATTTTTAATGTTATTTTTAATGTTATTGATGTTATTGAAGCCGATAGTGGTTTTAAAAAATTTTTGGGAAAAAATTTTTTCTCCATAAAATTTTTCCTCAGAAAATTTAGTAACGAAATTTTTAATGTTATTGTTGTTATTGAGGCCTATAACGCTTTTGACGTTTTTGGGAAAAAATTTTTTTATTCAGAAAATTTTCCACCAGAAAACTTACTATGGAAATTTTTAAAGTTATTGTTGTTATTGAAGCCCACAGTGCTTATGAAATTTTTGGGAAAAAATTTTTTTCAGAATATTTTTCTCCAGAAAACTTACCACCGAAATTTACCACCGAAATTTTTAATGTTATTGTTGTTATTGAAGCCGATAGTGCTTTTGACATATTTGGGAAAAAATTTTTCTTCAGAAAAATTGTCCTCAGGAAATTTACTATTGAAATTTTTAATGTTATTGTTGTTATTGAAGCCTATAGCGCTTTCGACATTTTTGGGAAAAAATTTGATCTCCAGAAAATTTTTCCTCAGAAAATTTACTATTGAAATATTCAATGTTATTGTTGTTATTGTGGCATTATTAAGCTTACCCAAGATCATTTTCATTTTGTTCATGAAAGCTATGCCTCGCAAAATGTTCTTCATTATTTTTTTCCTCAATTCCTGGTTGATCCAAATTCCTGAAATAGAATTAATAATTAGGGAATATCAGAAAATATGATATATTTTACCTCAGGTATTTTTACTTACCCAACCTCGGCTGCTACTTCATCATCGTCATTTTCTTCATAATTAATGCTATTACTTCTAAGTGAGCTCACCCGATCACTTCTTCGGCGATTACTCAGTTCACTCAGAGCTTTTTTTGACATTTTTATTATATTTAGTAACACTCAATTAAATAATATTGATATAAAATGAATCACATAAAGCCAATATTTTTCTGTGTGATTTAGAGGTTATTTTATTACCAGTTAAACTGCACGCGTGTGCACTTGAATGCCTTGAATAGGACCGCGCCATTTTCAACTTCGCACGTACCGAAAAGCGCTTGTCTGTTTCAAATCAATAAATAGTATCGATCACAATATAGATAAATAATTTTTTAAGTTGGGTTGGCATCACTGCCACCATTTCCCCTCGTCAGCAACACATATTGCGACATTGCGGCGTCTTTCCTTTTCGTTACGCGAATTATTTTTGAACTTGTGCAAAAAAGTGACGTGGCGTTTAAGAAAATTATCGAATAAAATTAGAAAAAAAGAGGCTCAAAAAGATCGCACTTATTTGGTGGCTCAACAGTTCCTATAAGGATGTAGTTGAACTGTCTATTTTTCCAGTGAAACATAGGCAAGTAAACGCCGTTTCTGACTTAACATGGATGAACCATGAAACAGGCCTAAAAACAAAGGCTAAAGCAAAAATTCTCGCAATTTCTGGTACGTATAGATTTCATATGGAATAATAAAAAAATAATCTCTCATTATTTCAAGAAGAGTTTATAACATAACCTACAAATTTTTATATTGAAACCAGGAATCCTCCTGAAGCTTACAATTTTTATTTTTTCTTCTTAAAAATAAAATACCGAAAAAAAAACATTCCGTTCATATGGCAAGAATATATATATAATTTCTTTCTTTAAACCTAAAACTGAGTTCTTCGGAAAATTTAAAGTTAGAATGTAACGATTGTTTGATTTACTTTTTTGTTTTTCCAAATTTTTCATGGAGTGTAATATATAAATAAAATTATTGAAAAATTTAATATTTTAATGAAATTAATTAAGGCTATGTGATTGACAAGTAAGTAAGGACTAATTTCAGTTGGCCTCTAAATAATACATAAGCTAATAGGATTTAGGGGCCAACTTAAATTGCTTCTTGCCTAGTTTCCATTCTCATAGCCTCGATTGAATTTTAATTCTCATATAAACATTCATTACTTTCAGAGGAAAAGATTGCACTAGATCTCATCTTCGTATCGAATGAAGGAGAGATTTTAGATGGAGCAAGGAGAGTGTTTTCGAAAGAAGTAATTGAACAAAAAACCAGCTGTGATCAGGATAATAAATTAAAGAAAAAAGTTATCAAATCTAGGAAAAGGCAATTTGAGAGTGAAATTATGAACCAGCTACCAATTTTTCCTAACTATCAGCTTCCTCCACGAAAAAGGATTAAAACAAAAATGGCAGCCAGATTGGCGCATCACAAGCTGGTATGTTTGGATTCTCAACCGTCAACTTCACGAAGTTCGAATTTTGAAAGCCCAACATTCAATCAGGAAATTGACAGAATTGAAGGGAATTCGCAGCCGTCAATTTCGATAAATAAATCGAATTCTCAATTTGAAAACCTGATAAATCAAGGCAGTTCTGACCTTCATGTAACTTCAGTAACAAAAGAAGGCTCCAATTCTTCCTCGTCAACAACGCTTGAATCTACATTTGAAAATAAGAAGATGACCGACACCCAAATACATCACGCATACACAGGAACATCACCATCTGCAGCTATGTATGGAAATAAGCCTTTGCCTTCTGAAATCGGGTTTAATTCAAAAAATATTTACGTTGATAGACATAATTCATCGTCCGATGAAGATGATTTGAACAACGAGAACTGGAGTGGAGACATGAATGCTATGGCATCAACATTCCCCGGAAAAGGTAATTTTTGTATACTTGTACAGTATTTTCACAGTATTTTTTTATTATTACAATATTTTAATATAAGCCAAAATTAGCGCACTTTTAATTACATGCAAACCTTTAAAATCCTGCAAGATCACAATCCCAAAAATCTTTAAAATCCCTGAAAATTCCTTAAAATTCCAAGACAACATTTTAAATTCCTTTCGTAATCCCTTGAAATTCATAGAAAGCACTGAAAATATTTTGAAACTCCTTAAAATTCTAGGTTACAGAAAAAATCGCGAAATAAAAACACTAATAGCGAGCCGAACGTAGGAACTTCATTGTGGACAAAATGAATGAATATCGTACTTTATTATTATTAATTAAATATTATATTTATGAATTCAATTTTTCTATAGTTAGTGCAAGGGACATAGCATTTCAAACATTTTTATTTGAAGGTATGAAACAATCTTACAAATTAGAGCATTCAAGGGAGAGCTGTAACCAACAATTTGAGGTAACATTTACTTCAAACTTACGCTGGCTTTAATCTGTACCATTTCATCATGGTAAGTGATTATTTTATTTTATTCTTTCAGTTACCCTCTCACTATTTGCAGCCAGCTCCTAATATGGTAAGTATCTATTATTTAAAATTCTTCTTTGATTAAGGACATCTGATACTTTCCCAAAAGAAAAATGTAGTTTAAAGCCAACTGTATGTTCGCAATAATAAATATTTTTCGCTAAAATGGGTCAACATACCTCCGTTTCATGCAGACACAGATATGTTGACTCGTTTTACCGAAGAATATTTATTATTGTGATCATAATGTTGGGTAAACTTGCTAATTTTATTAAGATAATAGACAATGCTCTTAATATATGAAATAATGACTTCAATTTTATTGCAGCAAGAAATTGTTGATAATTGTGGATTAACTTGATCTGTTTTAGTTCAAAATTCAACTATTTGATTGAAAAATGGTCTTTTTTATCTGAAAATTCAACTATTTCTTTGAAAATTCATTTATTTTGTTGAAAATCATTTCTTTTGGAAAAGAATTAATTTGTTGTTGAAAATTCAACTACTCCAGTTAAAGATTGATCATTTTAGTTGAAAATTCATCAGTTTGGTGGAAAATTAATTTTTTCAACTGAAAATTTATTCCTTCCTTTTTTGGTTGATAATTGATCTGTTTTAGTTGAAAATTCAATTATTTGGTTGAAAATTGTTTTTTTTTTTTGGTGGAAAATTAACCTGTTGGTTGAAAATTCATTTTTTTGTTGTTGAAAATCGTCTCTTTTGGTAAACAATTTATTTTTTGTTGTTGAAAATTCAACTACTCCAGTTAAAGATTGATCATTTTAGTTGAAAATTCATCTTTTTTGTTTAGAATTTAACTATGCCAGTTGAAGATTGATCATTTTAGTTGAAAATTCATCAGTTTAGTGGAAACTTAATTTTTTCAACTGAAAATTCAACTCTTCCAATTTGTTTGAAACTTGATCTGTTTTAGTTCAAAATTCAACTATTTGATTGAAAAATGGTCTTTTTTATCTGAAAATTCAACTATTTCGTTGAAAATTCATTTATTTTGTTGAAAATCGTCTCTTTTGGAAAAGAATTAATTTGTTGTTGAAAATTCAACTACTCCAGGTAAAGATTGATCATTTTAGTTGAAAATTCATCTTTTTTGTTTAGAATTTAACTATGCCAGTTGAAGATTCATAATTTTAGTTGAAAATTCATCAGTTTAGTGGAAAATTAATTTTTTCGACTGAAAATATGTATGTATTTGTATTTATGGCTGCATGTCCGGGAATTTCGTGGGAAAAATTTATTAGACATCCCGTTTATTTTTTATTTCTAGTTATTAATAATGATATTAGTAGTATTTATCTAAAAAAATGTTATTTTTTCAATTTGTTGCAGGGTTCGTTAGTTATTTGGGATGTGAGGACTGGTGAACCTGTTCGAGAAGTGAGATTAGGGCACAAGGATAATAGTGTCTTTATAAAGCAAATGGTGCCCCTTCGAGACAGTGTGATATGTGACTTTGGAAAACAGTTAAGAATAGTCAGGTTTCCTCTTGTCACTGACAAGTTGGACTAATTTTATATCTAGACTTGTGCGAAATCCACAAGACTTTATTTCCCAAAGTTATTGACAAAAACGGTGAAACTCGAAAGTTTCGTGGATCGAAATCGAGGCTCTAAGGTTAGTCTCGTATTCAGTTTTTATGTTTTGACTTGAAGAGTCAGCACTGTTAAACGAAATAATGTTATTTCATTTCTCAAAGTCAGATAAAATATAAAAAAAAAAATTACGAGAGGAAAGGGTCGTGAAATTCCTGATTTTCTCAGCGAAAATTGACTTTGATTGTTAAAATAAGATTTATTTTATACTGTATTTATTGATTTTGCCAAGCTTGCGGAATTATTTTTAAAAATGCGCAAAATAAGGCAATTCCAATTAACTATTTTCGATAGTAAAATCTGGATTATTTCCAAATTTGAAACATGTAAATGCGTCAAGATTATTTTATTATATACCTCTTATATAAATCTATTTCAGGTGAACACAAAACTTAAAGTGCCATTGATTCATTAAATAGTTCTCTTAAGTTTACATTTAATTTATATTTATATAACATAAATAAAGTTTGCATTTTGTGACAAATTTCAGGACTTATCGTTTATCACAGTTATTTGCTAGGTTTTATAATTCATTTAGTAGGAATAAATGTGCGGAAATGTGGTTAATTAATATTTTAATTAATTTATACACCAGCGTTTTTGAATGTAAATTTAATAATTTAACGAAAATCTATATTATTAGATTATTAAATAATGTTTTTTGATGTTGTGGTTATTATTGAAGAGCCTTGGTTAATTGAAAATTTTGATCCAATAGAGGAGTTTACGAGCTGTTAGGTAGCACTAACTTTTCTAATCAAAGTTCAGCGAAAATTATAATTTAATACATGAAAAATAGCTTTTTTATCAACAAAAAAGGTAAATTTTTAAATAAAAAAAACAACAAATTTTCAACTAAGAAAATTAATTTTCAACCCAAAATGGGATAGTTAAATTTTCAGTTAAAAAAATTAATTCAAAACGCAAAAAAAACTAATTTTAAAAATAAAAATAGTTAATAAATACAAATAGTAGTACAATAAAAATAGTATTATTTTATTGTTTATTTAATTTATAATAATACAATAAAGTAGTTGAAATTAAATTAAATTTTAACCAAATAAATAAATTTAAAAACTAAAATACTAAATTTCTACCAAAAAATCGAATTTTCAACTACGAAAAATACATTTTTCAACTGAATATTTAAATTTAAGTTTTCAGTTAAATAATTAATTTATAACCAAAATAGATGAGTTTCCAAACAAGAAGATTAATTTTTTTTAAAAAAGACAAATCTTCAATAAAATACATGAATTTTCAATCAAATATTTAAAGTTTCAAATAAAAAGAGGTAAATTCTGTAAAAAAAAAAAAAAAAATTTTCAAACAAAAAAAAGGAAAGAATATTCGACAAAATAGTTACATTTTCAACCAAAGAAGTTAATTTAAAAACAAAATGAAAAATATTATGCCAAAAAAGATGAATTTTCAGCCATACAGTTGAATTTTCAACGAAAAAAGGAAAATTTTTAACCAAAAATTGAATATTTAAACTTTCAGTTAAAAATAAAAAAAAATAATTAAGTTTCAACAAAATATTTAAATTTCTAACGAAACAACTCAGTTTGTAATAAAAAAGATGAATTTTCAGACAGATCATTTTCTAGCAAAAAGACAAATTTTCAACTGAAAAAAAGTTAATTTTTAACCAAGAAGAAACGAATTTTCAACCAATAATTGATTATTAAATTTTCAGTCAACTATTCAATTCTTACATCTGTCTCTTATACACAGACTAGTCGTTTAACTTTCCTCTTTTTGTGTCTGTAATAATTTTCAAGTCTATTTCTCTCCTCATCGCTAAGACCTGCCATGTTTAACGTTCTGTCGTACGCTTCTTTCTTTTCTTTTTGAGCTGTCGAAAATGTTCTTAAAAAATCATTCGGAATTAATTATCACAAAATCAGATAAAGGAAGTATTACAGGAGCCAGGGCCGCATTTAGGGGTTTGGGGCCCTAGGGCCGGCTAAAATGTAGGGACCTTTTGTAATTCCTTCCTGGCTTAAAAAAAAAAGGTCATCGAATTAAGAGCTGATGCAGAAGTGTGTGTATGTCGCAGCGATTTTGATTTACCGACTAGACTAGTTACATTTGTCGGGGGCCCTGGGGCCATGGCCCCGCTGGCCCCGTAGTATATTCGGCCCTGACAGTAGCGATTCATAAGGATGTTTATATTCAAAAAATGTTGCATATCTTTAATAATAAAGATAGTTTTCAATTGATTTCTAACAATCCCACGAAAATGCTTCAAAAATGGACTTTTAAAATTTTAGACAGAATGAGAACTAATAAACACTTCGAAAAGCAAGTTTGTTTGGAATTCTGTTTTTTAATTGTGAATCTTTTTCATGCTCATTTTGCATAAAACTATCCATGATAAAATAGATTTCCTTTCGATCTTACGTTACAAATTTTTTTAAATAGAGACACTAAACTCATGATTCGTTCCAATCTGCAAGGTTTGCTTATGAATAATTTCAGGTTTCTTTTAATTGAGTCTAAACAACTTTACCTCAATTTCTCGAAAGAAATCTTTTTAATTAAAATGTTTGAAAGAAGAATGCATTAAATATTAGCAATGTTAGAAATGGATAAAAAAAATTTTGGTTGTTTCGTTTCCTATTTGGAAAATGTAATTTTCAGGTTTTAATCTATTTTTACTTTTATAAATGATATATGTTAGAATATTTTTCCAAAAATTTCATCCCGGTACTTATTGAAAAATAAGGTTGTTAATGGGATGTACATATTATTAAAAATGTTATCCTGGTACTTATTGAAAAATAAGTTTGCCATATAGGATGTACATATTTTTAGAATGAAAAAATCCACCCAGATGTTTATCAAAAATAAGTTGTGATACTCTCGTTGCCTTTAACCATACGTATTCTGAGGATGATGCCATATATAAAATATATGCACCAATGGGCACTTTTGTAATAATATTATGCTGAATTTGTCGTAAAATTGTTTAATTATGTCTTTTTATTTTCAGATCACTTTTGATATCTTGTTCTTGTGTTCATTTCTGAAAAATTGATAGCGATTTTGAATGTTTTCTTATAGTTTTGGGTTTTTCCTTTAGATCTGTAAAAATTCTTGTAACATGTGCGTTTCATGATGTTTGGGTTATTTTGACGTATTTCCTTGAAAATTGTGTGACTTGGCCTGGCAAGTCAAGGACTATATAAAAAAAGGGATTAAATGCTTCTCTCTCTCTAAAAAGTGGGATGGAACTATTAAATTTTTCGAAAGTCTGGCAATGCTTTGAGAGTTTTCGTGTTAGAAAGGAAGGTTCAGTTGGCCAGTGATCTTGAAGACTTGGCCACGTAATTTTGATGGTGGTTTTTTCATTCTAAAAAAGTTTTTTTTATTTTGCACAATAGATCAAAATTAAATTTTCTCCATTTTTCGAGACTGTGTTTGTAACTTTCAACAGTATTTTTTAATTAGTGTCGTGATGTACTGTGTGAAACAGATTGGAATATAATACATATATACATATATACATATAAAAACGTATATATATACATATATACATATATATATCCATACACAGGAATTTAAAGATTACAATTTTTATAATTCTGAATAATTCTTTGAATAGATAGAATTTTAAATACTTATTTATTCTTATTATAAAGAACAATTTTTATATCTTTGTCATTTTTCACTAATGAATGCAAAATTAGATAAAGTAACCTTTAAAAGGGGAAGTATATAAATATATGTTTTTCTGTATGTATATGTCTCCTTTTAATTGCAGGTATTATGTTTTGATTATGCACATAGCATAAGAATTTTTTAATTAGACCTTGTAGTTTTCCTATAAATAATCCCTGATGAGAGGGGTCTAAATTGGCCCCGAAACATGTTGATCCCCTCGTAGTATAAAAAGGACGAAGAAACGAAAAAGTGAGAGGTTGGTTTTTGGTTGACTTTTTCCCTTTTTCTCCCTCCTTTTTCATTGTGTTATTCTTGTCTCTAATGAGCCGAAAAGTAAGGTTTTTTTAATGTTTATTTCTTAATTGTGAATCAATTTGTTTCGTATTTTGCAAAAATTATTCCTGATAAAATGGATTTCTTTTCACTCTTAATTAAAAATTTTTTAAATAGAGACACTAAACACATGATCCTTTCCAATCTGCAGGGTTTGCTTGTGAATAATTTTTAAGATCCCTTTTGATTGAGTTTAAATATTTTAACTCAATTTTCTTGTAAGAAGTCCTCTTTTTATGTAAATTTTTGTAAGATGAATGTTTTGAATTTTAGAAACTTATTTCGAAATGCATTTAAATATTTTGGATTGTTTTCTTTTCCTCATTGAAAAATGAATAATCTGAATAGATTGGTTTCAGAATCACCCACAAAATCAAGTGAAATAGTTGTGCTTTTTTCCCAATGTTTGACAAAATTAATTTAAACAAAAAAGCTATCACACAATATACAAATAAAAGAATGTAATAATTAGGAATAGGTGGAAGGACTAGGCCTGTGAATCACTTGTAAAAATTTTGTTTTGTATTATAACAAGAAGTTTATTGCAAAGCGTAGAAGAAAAATTTGGTATTGCACATATTGTAATATTGTAATATATACATGAAGATATATATATATATATATATATAATTAAAAACTAATGGTTAACAATCACCGCAGGGTCCCACTGGGAGCAACTGTCATCTAAGAAATGACATCGGCTCCCAGTAGGACCGCGGTAAATCCCATACATTATATTCTGTCTTCAAAAGCTTAAATTTGAAAATGTTTGGTTTAAATTTTTTTAATTTTTGAAAGCTTTCAATTTGACTGTTGACTATCTTGTAGTTTCAAATTATAATATTGAAAATTCCAGGACAATTTCATTATGAAATTTTTAAAACTCGCACAATTTCATATTGATTGCCTTGCTAGTCATTTTTAAATTTGATCATTTTCGATTGGCATATTCCGTGTTCTATGATTTCAATTTTAAATATACAAAATTATCTAGCTATCCAAATTCTTCCAATTCGTGGAATATGAAATCCAAAGTCTTGTTCGTTGCTCAATTTTTAGTTTGAGGAATATTTAATTAAACAATATTGAACTAAATGCCCTCAAAATAAAATTGAAAAGCTATAAAAAATAAAATAAATTACACTAGTTTACAACCAATTTGCCTACCATGTCTCACTATGATATCGTTCTGGGAAGAATGGAAATCGCATAATATCTGCAAAGAGTCTGCTTTGTAGTTGAAGATTTTATAATATAAATAATTTAAAACTGAAAAACATTTGATTCGAAAATGTTCAGACTGCTGAAACTTTCACACAACTCGAAATCAATAAGTTAAGAATTGTGTTGTTTAAAAACAAATAATTGCTTCATCTTTGTATAAGTACATGAATTTTAAACTTCCGAATTTAATGCTGAACGATAATTTGTCCATTTCATCTTTCATAATTAGGAATTATCAAACTAATATTCGAATTTTTGAATTTTGAAAATTGTAATTCTTCATTTATGTATTTTTAATTTTTAAGCTATTCAAGTTTACTTAAAATAATTGAAATCTTGAAGGGTCAGATTATAAACAAATTTTCAATGTCAAAATTCTTTGAGAATCCACATTTTTCAGTTCTAAATAATGTTCAGATTCATTTAATTTTTAGAGATCCGCCTTAGAATTTTTTCAGTTTCATAGTTTCCCATTCAATATTACTTTTTATTTTGAAAATTTTTTCGAAATAATGAAAATTTGAAGGTTAAGTTAAAAATGTTTCGATTTTGAACGATGAAAATAACTATAATTTTTTGGTTCATGATAGATAAATTCTTCTAATCTACTTTAATGTTGAATCACAATTTTGTTTGTACGTAATGGCAATTTAGAATTTTAAACTTTTGAAAGCTTCGACATTGAATTATTTAAATTAATTTTTTATTTAAAATTTTACAATTTTGATTTATCCGGATTGAAAATTAATTTCATTCAAAAGTTTTCTATTTTATATTCTCCCATTTTGGAAGCCATCAATTTGAAATAATACTGAAATCATTCAATTTCGACATTTCTTAATTTAAAAGAAACTTGTAAAAACTTGCAAGCTTAGTCTTAGATATAATGCAATTTCAACTACTTTCTAATGAAGCTGTCACATTTTTGACATTTTTGTCTGCATTTTTCTTTATTCGGCGTTCTTGCTTTGAAAATTTTAAATTATTCGATTTGAATTGCTTTCCATTCAAAATTATTAAATTTTATTCATTCCTTCAGAAATACCTGAAAATGATTATAATAATTTTTTGTTAATCATACATTTTTAATTGTCTATATTATTCATCTTATATAATATTGAGTTATTTAATATTGTGAGACTCGAGATTTGAAATCAGTTATTTTCTGAAATATATAACCCTCAATAAAGAAGTTTTTAATTTAGTTTGTTCAATTTGATATATTTTTTCATTAAAACCAAAAAGATTTCATTAGTATATTCCTATATGGAGTTCATAGACGAAGAGTTAAGCAAAATTTTTATTAAAAAAAAATGACGACGATTTTTGAAAAATATTGATTTTTCAGTTTCCAAAAATTCATTTTTTTTTGCCCGAATTTGAAAGATCTTTAGTTCGACTCCCAGCGGAGCTAGAGAGATTTTTTTCACGACTTAAGATAGTTGTGTTTCACAACTTTAATAATCAATGTTCAAAAAAATATTGATTATCGACGATGTAGACAAAAAAAATCATCATCAAATTATTCAAATAATTCACTGACCAAAAAAAAAAATAAAATCAATTAATTAAAAATGCCTTTGTTCACGAACTCCGTGTACGAATATAATAATGAAATCTTGTTGGTTTTCTGATTTCAGAAAATTAGTTCCGGAGATATCACGCGTCCATTTTCCAACATTTTTCAACGAAAGCGTCCATAAATATGTAGTACTAGATCCTCTGTAGTCCATCTCAATCAAATTTTTTCAACGCGGCTTAAAAATCTTGAAAATTCCGTTAATATTTAACTGGATATAACGCCTTAAATTACAAAAAAGGTATTAGTATGTATTGCCATTAATATTGACTAAAAATTTAGCAGTTGAAGTTTGAAATAGTATATTGTGTATCGAGGGCGTAAAGAAGGCTATTTTGAGGAGTGTGAATTTGCTGCTCGAGCGAAGCGAGGGCTGCAGTCACACGAGGCAAAACAGCTTTACGCCCTTGATACACACCATACTTTTTGTCCCCCTCCTTGCAAACAAGCATGTGAAGCAGATACAGGATGTTTGGTGTACTTGACAGTTTTAGATTAGAGGTGAAAAGAAGAAACAGCGTACTTTGCAGAAGGAAGACTGTCGGGTCCAGCAATGCAATTATTTCAAGGATAAAGATCAATTTCTCCATATGCTCACTAGCAAGGTGCAGTTTATGTGTAGCGGGCGTAAAGTTTTATGTAGTGAGCGTAAAATTTCATGTAGCGGGCGTAAAGTTTTATGTAGTGAGCGTAAAATTTCATGTAGCGGGCGTAAAGTTTCATGTTGGCCCGGCGGCGGACTGCGCATGTCCGAACGTCACTGGGCTGGAAGCGTCCACGTTACGCCTGCTTCATGTGCATGCAATGGCGCGTTTTCAAGGGGGGTCGGACAAAAAATATATTTTCTCACGGGCGCTAATTTTTAGAATGGGAAGAAAATTCCTTAATGGATTTCATATATTTCCATTATTTCAAGTTTACTGCAGAAAGCTGTCATCCTTGGGTCGCTTCATGTCCTCAAAACACACGAGGGTTTCGCCGGCCTGTCGTTGTGATTTTGTCCCACCGCAGGGCCCCACTGGGAGACACCGGCTCCCAGTAGAACGGCTGTAAATCCCACCTACGGCCACGTTTCACGACCGTAAGATGGGTGGTCACAGGGCACGACGAAATCACAAGGACAGGCCGGCGAAATCCTTGTGTCTTAAGGACACGAAGCGACCCAAGGATGATAGTATCCTGCATCCATTTCGCAAGTCTCTTGGCATATTTTTGGCAGACGGGTATGGCTTTAAGATTACGAACCAGTGATAGTTTCAGACTTCCGAGAGCGCCGATCACAAGGACAATTATTTTAAACGAATATTTGTGTACATTCGCCTTGACGTGTGCAATGGAGACTGCTGTCCGAAGATCGTAGTTCCAGAAAATTTGGCACTTCTCGTTTTGGACAATTGACTTTATCTCTATCGGAGCGTTCAGTAGGGCATGGACACGGACAACACCGTAAAAGCGACAAAATTGGTAATAAAGCACTCCCAAGGCCGCATTGTCTACAGAGATACGTCGTTCCCGCGTGAGTGGAACACCCGGACAGTACGAGTTCCAGGTACTCAGCGTGTGCGTGATACTGAATTAAGTCCTGATGATTTTAGGAAAGCAAACGTTTGCTCCTTCGACAAGGACTGATTTTCTACATTTCTGTGAAAGTTTCCGTGAATTTTCTTGTCGAGTAACTGTCGGCGGAATTTTTCAATCACTGCTTTCTTTACTTCGGCTTTCAGAAATGAAGCATGTGGATGGAGTAATGCACTTTCCTCACTTCTGATGTTAAATTCGGTTATAAAGACATTGGAGATTCAGAAGTCGGCGTTCGTCTTGACGGCGTGAGATGTATAATCATGAAACGGACGAATTAATATGCCGTAAGCTCGTTCTTCGTCCATTGAACCACCCCGAACGAGTAGAGCAGAACCGCGAGGGCAAGCATCTCAGACCAAATATGTCGAAGAAGATGCTTGTATCTGCTTTGGAGAGACTCCTTCACTGATTTTACGTCCTCAATGCGGCTTTGAGGCACACCCGGGTATGTATAGCTCTCTTCAGTTTCAAGATGTCTGATAACACTTACATTCACAAGTTTAGGGTCATTAGGAACGCCAGTAATGTTTCCTTTCTTCAGATTAATATTGGCACACTTGTCCAATCTTAAGTCCATCCCAATCTGTTCTGACGATATTTAAAGTTAGTTGAAGTTTGCTTGCACGATATGCATAGATTTTCATGTCATCCATATAAAATACATGAGTGACCTTATGCTCGTGATGATTAGTGTCGCCGCAGAGGTATCCAGGAGAATTGCGTAGTGCGAGAGATAGAGGCAAACGTGTGATAAAAAAAGAGCAGAGGGCTCATGGTACCGCCCTGAAAGACGCCCCTCTGGAAGGTGACGTTGTTTGTTGTCAAACGATAATTTCAGATGAGACAGTAAATCTATTTTTCCGAAAGGGCATCAATCTCTCTATGCATCTCACTATGCATGGATGAAACTTCAAGCTTTCCAACAGACAGATGATAAGTCTGTGAGAGATTGAATCGAAGGCTTTCCGGTAATCAATCCAAGCAATTTACAGAACGCGCTGATGGACTACTACCTCTTTGCAGACGCACCTGACAATTAGCAGGTTCTCTCCGTAGCCTGCTAAGCCTTTTTTCGAGCCACGTTGTTCGTACATCTCTCTTCACACGGGCTCAATTCTTCGAACAATCCTGCCGTTTAGGACAGCTGTAAAGATCTTATACAGCGTGTTCAAACAAGCTATTGGCCTGTAATTCTCTGGGCTGGACAAGTAGCCTTTCTTTGGTAGGAGTAAAGTGCGTCCTAATACCAGCCACTGCGGAATGTGCGTTTCCGACTTCAAATATGAGGTGAATATGCGGACCAAATAATGGTGTGTAGAAGTAAACTTCTTTCATCAGAAGTTCTTGATACTATCGGGTCCTGCAGCGGATAAGTCCTTCGTGCCCCTAAGTGCTTTTTTCACCTCTTCGGCAGTGATTGATGGACATTCCTCGTCAGATATTATGAGGTTGTCGCAAACTCCTCGAAGCGGATGATATTATCAGTATCCCTCTTCTGTATTCTCCTCATTGCATCAGATAACACATGCATTCTGTCAACAATATACTGCTGAATTGTTAGCAGCTTTGACTTGTTCAGTGTGTGGTAGATCCTCAGTTCTTGGGCGAACTTTCGAACCCTTTCGGTGAACGGTCTACCAGATGTTTTGTAGTCAATTACACACTGAACACGGGACGCATTCTGTCTTACCCATTCAATCTCCTTGTTTAGTTGATGCAAGCGTCTTTTGGTCTTTTGATCCATCGTCGGTTTTAGCCTTCAATTTGGAACAGCCAAAGCACTCCAGCACCATAAACTAAACAATTGAGGACCCAGAGGTCGGACTCTTCCGAGATATCCTCACGAAGGGAGGTATCCATTTTAGCCAGGTCTTAGGGCTTAGGAGGAACCTGGATATTAATGTTCCTTCTTATCCTGAAATCGCAATAGCAGATATACAGGGCAGGTTCTGGATCAAAAAGTAAGACGGAGTCGGGATAAGAATTACAAGGCGGTCTCTGGATACTGATTTGGACCACCTTTGAGATCCAGAGTCCATCTTGTAATACGTTAGTAGATAGGGAAGAGCGCTTCTAATCCAAGATTCCTACTTAGCGACATCGAGAAGATTCTAAAGCTGCAGTGTCCGTGATAAGCTCCTAGATCGTTGTCGGAGGCTCCTGATGACGTGACAGAATAATATCGCGCAATTGTGAGAATCGATTTTATGTAAATAGATTAAAGGTTATTATGGATGGCTCCTACAAGCAATACAAAAAATATATGCAGGCAGTAAAGCGAGTGTAAGAGTAAATGGGAAACTGAGTGACTGTTTCGATATTGTGCAAGGCGTTATGTGTAATTTGCTTCAAGAATCATCTCTGTACGTTCCTTAGTTCCGGAGTAAACACCTCCCCACTCTTTTGTCAATACCTTATTAACGAATAATTATTTCTGACTCTTAATATCACCACTGAACACAGAAAAAATCAACGAAACCCATATATTTTTGGAAGATTTTTAATAATTTTTTTCAATGACTTACAGCCATTCAAAGTTGAGTATTCTGAAATGATCATAGGATTATTATGCTTTTTGACATTTCACTCGCCCGGAAATAATCGCTAATCATCTGAAAATTTTTAAACTTGGTATCAGTATTGGCAAAACCTTCACCTGCAACATGCATGCTGTCTCATATTTTTAGAGTTTTTTTTTACTGAGATTTTCATGAAAATCTGCACAAAAATTGAGCTGCCAAAACTTTTTGGACGGATAGTAGGGCCCGCGTTTGTTGGATCTCGCACTTCGCGCTCGGTATTGCATTCACCTAGCACTACGCGCTCGGTCTTCGTACTTTCTCCACATATGTGTATATAGACATTAAAAAAAAATCTCTTTTGATAAAGCTCCATCGGCTTTAACGAACACATTCTCCTCACGTATCTCATGCTTTGCAATGGATTACAATTTGCCCGAAACGTGAACTTTTCTGTATTAATATTTTGAACTCTATTATATTAAATGTATATTATATTAATTCCTGTACCTTGGCCCGGGACTGTTTATTCAGATATTCCAAATAAAGAAAACAAATTATTTTTCATGATTACTCTAATATTTGTTTCTTATTCAGCATTAATTCTTATTTGCCGCTGTCCTGAAATATGTATTATTTCAATAAATGGATATTATCACAATTCATAATGTGTATTGATATTGAAACAGACGTATTTTCATTGTCTTGTTTTTGTATTTTTAAAAAGTGCGCATTCTATCAAAAAGTGGTTTAAAGCTAATTTGTAGAAATAATTTAGGCAAACAATTTTGTTAATGATCTTTTATTGTATCTTGAGTCATTTTTCCAAAACAAATTGATTTGTTATGTTATTTTTTATTTTTGAAACAAAAGCGACGCGTCCTATAAAAAAAATGATTTACCTAGAGTCCCGCTATAGTGGTTCCCGATATATAGAACAAGGTGGTCCAAGGGGGCGAGAGAGAGGCGCTTGCAAAGTCAGCGGAGTTGTGATGTTTACGATTCGGCAGTATAAGAAGCCACAAGCAAGAAGGAGAAGAAGAACGGTTTGGAGAGTCCCGAGATAGTGTGACGGCTATTGATGGTGCCACCGAGACGGCCACTATAGCGGGACTCTATAGTGTATAACAAATTTGTAGCTCTTTTTTGGTTGAACAAATTTTGTCCATGTATTTTTTTGGTATCTTGTGATTTGATTTTCTAAAAGTTTGATAATTTGAAAATTATAATTAACCAATTTGTAGATATGTTTCAGGTGAGCAACTTTTGTCTTCTCATTTTGTCTCTTATTTTGTGTCGTTTTTCAAAACAAAATTTTTTAAAATGTTTAATGTTATTTTTCAGGATTAAAACAAAAAATACGCGTACTATTAAAAATAATTAACAAATTTGTATATATTTTTGAGGTGAACAATTATTGTTTATTGATTTTTTTTACGTATCTTCGATAGTTTGACCACAAAATGGAATTTTTTATTTTCAATACATTTTTTTTATATCACGTATAGTTTTGCTGAAAAATTGAATTTCTTATTTTTCAAAACGAATTTTCGATGGATAGGACAAGAATCGTTAGTCAACAATGGCTGGGTAACGAACTCGTCTTTACTTTTCAGGCCTTAAAACAATGTACGAAAGGTCAATCCAATCACATGATTTCTTCGAAAGTTACCGTGTCTACAGATGAAAACGTCCAGATTTGATGAAATCCGTGAAAGTCAATTTTCACATAAAACCAATACCTTCTCAGTGAGATGAGAATGTGAAAATGTTTTCACTTTTTTTCGAATGCCAAATCACTGATTTTCTCGCTTGGCTTTAATGATTCGATAAATTTTAGAATTTTCTCTCCACCCTATATATATGTGGCAGAATAAAACAAGGTTTCGAGTTTTTAAAAAGTTTTGAAACTACTATGTTTTATGCTTGTCATCAATTAAAAAATGGTTAGGCCTATTTAAAGTCAGATGTTTTAAGGAAAAGTAATTCAAAAACAAAATTTAAAAAAAGTGTTTTGAGAATGTTTTTTATGTTATAAAAGATCGATTGAAAAATTAACAATTACAAATGTAGAAAACAAAAACGTTAAGAATGAAACCAGGAAGGGCATACAAATATTTTTTATCCGATGCTGCCTGAAAATACTTGGCTGAGATTTTTACAGAAAGTTCCTAGCTGCTCGAAAGCTCAGTTGGTTAAAGCGTCGGTTATACTTTATAGTTTTAGTTTATAGTTATAAGGTTATGTTGTTTTAGATAGGGTTCGATTCATCAGTGAAAGGAAAATAAGGGTAGTTTATGGGATTTTAGAACGCTGATTTTTTAAAAAAGATTTTGAAACAATATATTGAGGTGGTCCATCGTCTTTGAGTTTTGTCATTGCAAACGCTTACAATTTATGTGAGTGAAGAGTAGATCGTAGATTCGTAGAAGTACAACCGCAGCTCTTTTCATTAAACTGTATAACAGGATTAGTTAGCGCCCCTAGTTCCGAAAGGGACTCGGCTTTGTGGTCTGAAGGCCCACTCTTTATGACTATGCCGAGCTGATGAGTGCTCCGCCTCGATAACTAGAACTGTAGAATTTCAAGAATTTACTCAGCTTTGTCTTCAATGTGAAATGGATGAAGTTTAACTATATTTTCCTCAATCTGCTTTTTTTCTAAAAAATGACATCTTCAACGTTTGAGGAAAATATTCGCCAAATTTCAGTATCATATATATAGAAAAAAAAACAAACTAAAGGTTAACAACCACCGCAGGGTCCCACTGGGAGTAACTGTCATCTAAAAAATGACATCGGCTCCCAGTAGTATTTTCTTCTTGGTTGGCCCGACTTTGAAAGATATTCGGCCCTGTTGTCGGCGTATTCTTATCCAGTTCAAGTCACTTACTGCACCCGACCATGAGCCCAAAACTGGTCAAAGATCGTTACAGAACAGTGTGCCCTTTATGTTTCATTTCTGTAACACATGTCACGAACATATTACAACATATTACTTTCCACGATTCCTCTTTAAATCCACTTAAAACTCGAACTGCAATCTTAGAAGCTTCTAAAAAGATTCTAACGATTCCTAACAGGTATTTTCACCAGGGTTTTTACTTATATTTAATTATTAATATTTATATATTAATTAAATGACTCTGAAGGTGAATCTGAAAATTTTGTTTGTTTTGACGTATGTCTTTCTCTTTTCATCATACATTATATTTATCCTAATTAAAAATTTTGTAGGAAAACTTTTAGGCATATGAAATAGTCGAAACCCGCAGACTCTGAATTTCTAACTTTTGAATCTGTATTTGCAACATTGAAAAAAAATTTATTTTTATTTTTAATCCTTTTGGGTTGGCCTACCTGTGGTCCTAGCCAGAATGTTCAGGAATCCTCAGAACTTCTGACAATTTGTGACGATTCCTGACTTGTTTTGTAGTAGGAAAAATTCCACAATTTTACCAAAAATTCTAATAAAAATTGGTAGATTTCCATGAAAGTCAGTATGAGGGGGATTTTCGAAGTACATAACACAAAGTTGGGGTAAAAATTCCAAACTTTTACTCAATTAAAATTTTTTATCATTAATTTTGTAGATTTACATGAAAGTTAGCGCGAGGGGGTTTTGGGAGCACAAAACAAAAGTTTGGTGTAGAAATACAAAAATTCCACAATCCCTCGTGAAAAGAAATACCAAATCAAAGACTACAGTATAGGCAGTTATAGGCCTGTCTTAAAGTGGGCTTAAACTGATCTTTTCTGGTCCCCAGAAGACCACAGTCCTTTTGTCCCAGTCAGCTATCCTTATTTCAGAGAGAGAGAGAGAGAGAGAGAGAGAGAGAGAGCGAGAGAGAGAGAGAGAGTGGTGTCTATTTTAATGCCTTGAAAATGATGCAGGTATAAGCTGAAGGGTACATACCAGAAAAAGACCAAAATCGCTTTAGCGATTACTTATACGTGCCCCAAGCGTTGATATAGTGTGTGCGTACAAGTGGTCGCTGAAGCTGGCTCGTCATTGGTTGATTAGGCTCAACTTTGAAGTTTTTGTGCCCAAACTAAGCTTCGCACAACTTTTTTCAAGAGGACTTTTTGTTTATTATTCCTATTTAATTAGGGTTATATTCAGTAATTCAACATTTTTTACTTCAATTATATAATGTTTTTTGTTATCAGGATTTAGTAATGTGATCTGTAAAATCAATTATACATTTTCAAAACCTCCGTTAAAATTATTGCAATTACACATTTCAAATCTTTCGTTAAAAATTATTCCTAGTTCACTATTATAGGTAATATGCTTGATGCACTCATTCAAATCACCAGCATGTAACTTAATCGATTCCTATCAATCTGATTCGAATAAACAGAAAAGTGTCAAAAGTAATTATTATTCCATTTTTAATACAATTTAGGTGTGGAAATTACACTCTTAAGCTATAAAATTAATAGAAAACCTGTTTTATTACTAGATGATATATGCTCTCGGACATAAAAGAAAATGATTTTAACGTTGAAAACTATAATTGGAAGCACTAAAAAAAGCTTTATCTTTTAATTCTACAATTAATTCTGAAAAAATTATAACAAAAGATGCTGCTGCTGATACAGATGATGATGATGTGAGAACAGCGCTGAGAAGGACAGATCACCATCGACGACTTCACAAGACACACAAGGAAAACAAGAACATTTTTCGAAAAAAATATATATATTGTTTATTTTACAACATACTACATGTGCAGTATTTTTTATACAGAAGAATTTCAGAAGAATAAAACCAACCTAGCATAGGAAAGTTTTTTTAAAATTTTAAGTCCCTTATATGTGAAAAATATTTTTAAAATAGATAAATCAATATCTTGAGATTTTCACTAGGGTTAATATCAAGTTGAAAAATTCAGTATTCTGACAATATTGAAAAACAATACTAAAAAATGAGTTTTTCTAGTGCGAAAAAATTAATTTTTGAGATTGTTATCAATATTCTGTGAATATTGAATTTTTTTAACCTTTATATTCACCCCAGCGAAAATCTTAAGATATTGATTGATCTATTTAAAAAATATTTTTTACATATAAGGAACTCAGAATAAAAAAAAAGTTTCACATGCTAGTTTGTTTTGATTTCTGAACTTTTTTGTAATGCACCACACACACAATACTACACGCACAATTCAAATTTTTTCGAACCAGTAGATTCCATCATCTTGCTTTTCAATCCTGGTGGTGAGGTTTCCAATTTGAACATGTACCTCTCGGATTATGTTAACTTTATAGGGCGGCTCCTCTTCTTCATAAACAATGATTGCTAAAACATAGGCAATCCTTGGTTTATGGATAGGAAATCCTTGTACCCATTCCATTGGCACTTTTATCGCTCCAGTCAGCATTTGCAAGTCTTCGATTGATTCTGCTATAACAACCTTGTCATCTGTGAAAGCTAACCCACGTACCCTCACTATCTTGAGATCTACACCTTTTTCGTCGAAGAGGGCCATTCTTAGACACTTGTTCATAAATATGATAAATAGCCATGAGGACATAACGCATACTTGTTTAACGCCTTGCATAATATCAAACCTGTCACTCAGTTTCCATTAACCCTTACACTCGCTTTGCTACGATGATGTTAAAAATCTATGTGAGTGAGTGAAACGTGCTTATAAAAAGAATAAGGTTTCATCAAGTGGCTTTACCTTCCAGAATTTTTTTAAAAACTCTAGAATATTCTTCTGTCACGTCCTGTGACGTATTATAACTATATTATGTATACTTATATTATTAATAATTGCTATATTTATACTTATAATTTTTTAGATGACAGTTGCTCCCAGTGGGACCCTGCGGTGGTTGTTAACCTTTAGTTTTTAATTATATATACAGTATATGTATATACATAAATGGGTACATCCAAAGGCTTTTTTTTAATCTGCTGCGCGATTATTTCAGCGATTTAGCCGACCTTTTTCCTCATAGTAGGTGCCCAGAAAACCTCAAAATCAAAGTATCTGATTTTTTGAATCAGACTTCACGTGGAAATTTTTCCTGAAATTGATTTTTTCATGAATTTTACTTTTCTTTTCAATCCTGGGAAAAAAGTCAATTCAAAACTGCTTTTAAAGCTTATAATTGCTGCATTTATTCGTTTTAGATGTTCGTTTTGAGTTAAGTATTTACCATAGAAGTGTGTAAAAAGTTACAAAAAATAGGTTCTTTTCAAAGTGCTCTATAAATACAGTAAATTTCAGTAGAATAAAAAGAGCCGCCAATAATTTTCAAGTTCACTGATCTCGCTCTCGTATAAACTTACAAGGTAAATTAAATAATTAAAATTAAATTTTCCGTAAAAAGGATTTAGGAAACAATTTCAGATAAGTATGAACAATCATTTTTCTCTTTATCTACATTGATAGATTGCGTATGCCGTAATAAATTAAATTTTTTATAGTTCAGTTTTTTTACCTGAATCATGAACAATCAGCGTGATTTTAATTTTTGGACGATTTTTTTCAAATAATCATTTTGCTAAAAAAATTTGCTGACAAAAAAGTTTTATTTTTGCGAAGACGCGATTCTTATGAGTAATGTTTTTACATGTAACCATTAGTTTTCTAAATAAATGATTGAAATCATGGAAATAGAGGTAGTTTAAAAAATTCGCTGTACCTCAGAAATTGATATGCATAGAGAAGCCTTTTATTATACAAGGTTGAATGTATGAATTTGCATCACAGTATATTCCAGGGACAATTGACAACTACAATTATCTGACGACGGATCATTTTTATCCTCCACCAGAAAAAGCTGATTAGCCTCTAGACAAAAATTATCCGATGCTGGAAAATTCTAGTTTTTAATCGTTTGCAACAATTTGATCGTAAATTTGATTAAAAGTAACTGTTTTATCTAAAAGGAAAACAAAGGCGTCACTAAAATTATTTCGATGTAATTTTTTTTGCTTACTACACTGTCTAATTTTAAATAAAAGCAAGATCGCTGAACTTGAAAATTTGAAATTGACAGATCTTTTAATTTTTGTGAAATTTAGTAAATTTATAAATAGACAACTTTGAAGATTGCCACACTTGTATGGCAAAGATCTTCCCTAAAACTACACTCTGAAATTAATAAATTTAGACATTAAACTGTCAAGTCGGTTTTGAATTGTCTTCTTTATTCAGATTTGAAGGGAAAAGTAAAATTAACGAAAACAATTTTCAAACGAAATTTTTGCGTGAAGTTATAATTTGAGAAATTAAATTCTTCGTTTATATATATATATTGTAAAAAAGTCAATTACTACGTAACTATATTACTATTACTAGATAAGTGCATCTCATGTATGATCAGTTTTAAAAGATTACAGATTATATCATACACGTTACTCATTTCACATCGTGTCAATTTCAGATCAGCCGGAAAAATAATATTTTGGCCAATTTAATGTACTGAATTTTCTTTATATGAGCCCGATTTTAACAAATATTTTATAAAATGAAAAAGTGGTAAATTCTTTGACACGAAACTTTTTTTATAAAAACCGTTTTTTTTTCTTACAAACAAATGGATCCAAAATTGTTGCCAACGCAAAAGATTGTTCTACCTCTAGGTCACCAAGTTTCACGTTAATTTCAACTTGTAATTTAGTTATCATTGAATTTTCAAGAAAACTGCAAATTTTCTTCTCGACACAATTATTTATTGCCCTTAATGTTGGGATAACTTCGGACAAGACAGATTCCTTTGAAGACAAATTTGTTAAAGCCTCTTCAAATCGCTGTAGTAATTTCACAAACTCTTCAGCAAGTTTCCACTGCACTGTTGTGAGTGTTTTTATTTTAACTTCACTATTTTTCACTATAAATATCTCCAGGCTACTTTTTATGTCCAGTAAAAGTTGCAATACTTTTCGTGCTGTCTTCCATGTGGCAAAACCTTCCTTCGTTACAGTATCGATTGAGGAATTGAGATGCGAGTGCCCGGCGATTTTGATCAATTTGTTGCGATCATCGACGAATTGATTAAAATGATTTAAAATGTCTTTGCATACCGATATAATAACCCGCAGATATGACACTTTCAACATCTCTTGCACACACGATTCTGTTATGGAAAGAAAGCAGAATTCTATGGGAATTTGCAATCTCGCAGCCTCGCTGCCTTCCTTCGCACTGATGTCATTTGTTAGAATGGCATTAATTTTGTCACTGTTGAAACCCCACGCACTAAGAACTCTATTCACTGATTGTATCAGTCCTTCATCATCTTCGGACAATTCAACCAGCGGCAATAAAACGGAACGTTGCTTAACTTCATCTTGCAACCAGTGCACTGTTATCAAAATCCAAACTTTATTACTGACACTGCACACAGATTTATTAACGGCTACAGTCACACGCGCAAGACTTCCTCCTTCAAACATTTCTGCTTTCAGTCTTGTTAATACTTTTTCATATACATGAGGAATAACTGTTGTAGAAGAAAAAAATTCATTAGGGATGTTATACTGCGGTGTGG
Organism: Andricus grossulariae; assembly: GCA_011634705.1. Lineage (NCBI taxonomy): Eukaryota > Metazoa > Arthropoda > Insecta > Hymenoptera > Cynipidae > Andricus > Andricus grossulariae. Next base: position 54,763,251 of record JAABKJ010075445.1, read on the forward strand.
AATTCGCCATTAAACGTGTGAATCCTTCTCTCTCCACAATGGATGGATCTTGATCCAAAACAATCATTTCAGCAACAAATCCGTTCAATGGGGTAGTTCGAGCATCACTATCACCCCACCTTTTAACATTGCGCTTACTCTTTAGAAATACCGTAAGATCAACATTATTTTCGTCGCAATATACTTTATGGTACACAGTCAAATGCGCCCGTAAGGGGGTTGTTGATGCATTTTTCCCCTTACCACCTCGCGAGACTTTCTTCCCACATACTGTGCACAAAGGTTTAGTTACCAACCAATCCCGGAGCTTTTTGCCATTGATTCACGATATTATATTTGATAAACATTTTATTAATGTAAGAGAAAGCATGATATAACATTTCATCGCATGAAATCGAAGAAATAAATATTAGTTTACGAGATTTTACCTTTATTGTGAGAAGCATTAATTTGTTATAAAATGTATTGTATAATAATAGAATATTCATGACATTGATTGTTTTGTATTTTAAAGAACAAATTAATGAGAAAAACAGAGTTCCTTTTTCCACCCTGAATCATTTGAATAGTAAAAATGAATATTTTATTACTTTTTAAATTTATTTTAAATGCTCTTTTTTTGGATTCGAGAATTTTTAATCATCAAGCAAATATTATGAAAATCGCAATATTTTCGAAATTTAGAAATGTGGAGTGTGATTTCAATGCTTTTCGAAATCTGCATGTCTAATTCGAATTGTAAATGTCGATCAGTTTCGCCTGACTATTAAAAAGTGTTGAATTTAAAAAATTGTGAAAATTCGCGGATTTTTCAAATCCAATTACGTAGCAGCACGCAGATTTGCACAATTGCAAATTTTGAACAATCGTCGAATTTTTACAATTTTGTGAATTCTTTTTCTTTTTGCTAATTGAATCAAAGTGAACTACATTTGTAATTCAAATTGAGCGTGCAGAGTTCGAGAAACTTTGAAATTAAACTTAATTTGTAGTCACAAATTAGATAATTATGCCGAATATAATTAACTACGAATAGAGAAGTTGTATGTACAGTCGAGTATACACTAACTTCTCAAGATTTCAGCGTAGACGCGGCAACGTCGCACTTTTCATGGCGTCTGCTTTGGCAGTTGTGCTCTTTGACTGCAAATAAAAACGTGACATTTGTTGAAAATGACCGACGGATTAGTAGTTAAAGGTAAATTTATGAAAAAGGAAGTTTTTCATAATAGATTGAAAGCTTTTACGCGTACGCTGGAACCACTAGGCACTCCGACAGCGTTGCCGGATGGCTACTACGTGCTTGTTTCATTTTTCGAAAAGTTCAAAATTTTCATACTTTGCATACCTCTTATTATCAAACCAAGAGGACAAATATTCTGAAATATTTTCAAAATCTTCATGAAACCCCCTTCTAACATATATTAGTTTTTGAAAAAAAAAAACGGTAAGAATATTTTACGAGTTAGAGTTAGAAATGTAACATTTTGCTATGCTTGGGATAGGCTTTACGTGTATAAGTGTTCAAATTTGATTTTAATTATCTCAGCTATGGAGAGAAAAATATTTTTTAAATTTTGCAAACGCTTAGATAACATTCCAAAGAACCTATAGTCTAAGTTCAAACAAATCTGTAAAAAAAGTTTGTTCGTGACCGTACCTCCTTAAGCGATTAAAATTAATGGAAAAGTAATCAATGTTTCATGTTTACAATTTAAACGATTCAGGATGGAAAAGGGCACTCATTTTTGCTCTTTAAATTATTCTTGAAAATATAAAACAAGCAATGTCATGAATTACTAAAACGTTTATTAAATACAATATAAGACTTCAAGGGGACATTACTTCCGGGATTTGTTAGAAACTCGAAACCATCGAGAATGCTCATATTTTCGGAGTCGATTTTACCGATCTGAAAGTCAACGGGAAATATCGCTTACCTGGAAGAACACGTTCTTCCAGCTTCCGTTGATTAGGGTCTAATTTGAATAAATTCAGCATTTATTTTTCGTACATGAATTATTATTTGAATCTATATTTCGTTCATTTTTATTTTACACGACAGACTAAAATGAATGCGAGCATCGTTGTCGCTGCAGTTGAAGAGACCAGTACTTTTTCGTTGCTATCGTCAGAAGTTGACGAACCCACAAACATCTCTGATTATTTAGTAATTAGATCAAGATGTGGCGTGTCAGTGTAGAGATAAAAACTTAAGCCTTTTTTAGAAGAATCATTTCCTGGGCTAGAGATAATCTGGCATTACAGAGATTTCAATAACTTAAACGAGACGATGCTGAATAAACTATGTGACATTCTTATCGATCGAGAAATCACAGGTCAAATTCGACGTTCCCAAGCCTCCCCAGATAATCGTTTACGTCACGTGCAGTAAGATACCTAGAATTCACATGTAGACAATTTATCCGAATCAATCTGATCAAAAAAATCTTAGTATATCGTTGATAATAATCACATCAGAAAATTCGGGGCAGAAATAAATAAATATATACATACACACACATATATATATACCTGTGAATTCTAGGTATCTTACTGCACGTGACGTAAAGGATTATCTGGTGAGGCTTGGGAACGTTGAATTAGACCTCTGATTTGTCGATCGATAAGAATGTCACATCGGTTATTCAGCATCGTCTCGTTTAAATTATTGAAAGCTCTGTAATGCCAGATTAGCTCTAGCCCAGGAAATGATTCTTCTAAAAAAGGCTTAAGTTTTTTTCTGAACACTGACACGCTACATTTTAATCTAATTACTAAATAATCACAGAAGTTTGTGGGTTCGGCAATTTCTTACGATAGCAGCGAAGTAGTACTGGTCTCTTCAACTGCAGCGACAACGATGCTCGCATATATTTTAGTGTGTCGTGTAAAATAAAAATGAACGCAATATAGATTCCAATAATAATTCATGTACGGAAAATAAAAGCTGAATTTATTCAAATTAGACCCTAATCACCGGAAGCTGGAAGAACGTGTTCTCTAACACAATAACTCTAACTCGTAAACTATTCTTACCGTTTTTTTTTCAAAAACTAATATATGTTAGAAGGGGGTTTCATGAAGATTTTGAAAAAATTTCAGAATTTTTGTCCTCTTAGTTTGAGAATGAGAGGTACGCAAAGTTTGAGAATTTTGAATTACTCGAAAAATGAAACAAGCACGTGGTAGCTATCCGGTAACGCGTCGGAGCGCCTAGCGGGTCTAGCGCATGCGCAACATCTTTCAATATTTTATGAGAAACTTTCTTTTTCATAAATTCATTTCACTCAACCAGTATTATTTTCCGACATAGACTTAGGACTAACTTTTTGCAGATAGTATGCGCGACCGTACCTCCTTGATGTCTGTGAGTGGGGTAAGTGAAGAGAGTGCGCCGTGTACATGGGTTGAACTGCAAAAAAAAAGAACCCTTATACCTGGACTGGTATTTCCGAACTATATTCTGGCTATACACTTTCTTCCAATATTTTCGTGAATGGACATATCCACCGATACGTTTTTGATTTGAAACTTTATATTTTAATATTTTAAGTTAAATTTGAAAAACAAAAGAATTTTTGTTTGTAAGACCCTATTAGACATTTTTTGATTCTCCCAGACGAATAATTCTTTTCTTACAATGATTAATTACAATAGTGTTTATTATTACAATATGTGAGCATTTATTGAATATTATATTATATGGGCATTTTCTACATTATTAGCTTTTGTACTTATACATTTTCTACTCGCATACTTTTCTTTCTGCACTCGTGAAAAAATCTGATTAATACAGGTACAACTTCAGAAAAAAATTATAAATAAAAAACATTTGATGTTTATCGCAGATACGCAATTGAGCTCTCGGTTCCAATAACTCACCCGGCTCTCGCACTATCTTACAAAGTGCATATTTAAGTCAATTTTTAATGACTCTATCTAACATATTCCAGAAATTTTCTTTGAAACTATATAGAACAACTTTCTCGCTGAAGGTTTTTTCAAATCTGAAGTTGCCTTAATACTTTTTGTCTTCGAAGGTAGAAAAATGTGCTTACCGATCGGCCTTAATTTTCAGTTGGATATTATTAAACAAATGGTCATTTTCAACTTTTTATCATTTTCCAGGAATTGGCAGAGTATACTTTGTATGTTTACTCAATTTCAAACAGTTTCAATAATATTTGTACGAGTTATGATGCTTTATGTTTTAATCACTTATTGAATATTAAAAGAAAAAATTTTTTTTTCACTTTTTAATTTTTATCCCTAGAACTAATTTTGGGACACAAGATTTGTAAATAGAATCTGCCTTGTTATCATACAGAAGACTATATTTAAAAAATTAATTTAGTGAATTTGAACATTTCCATTTCTTACCCGGTGGCCGACGCCCCGGGTTTATTAAAAGTATAACCATAACAAAATCTTATAATATTAAATAACAAACTAATTAATTTTGATATGATTTCTATAATTTGGAAGTATTTATTCGACAAAATTGATATTAATTAACCTACACGTAGAGAGAAGAATGTTCTCCAACAGTAATGATTATTCTTACAATTTTTTCATTGTTAATGTAAGGGAAAAAAATTAGACAGTGTATAAGGCCCCATTAGGGGATTTTCCGATTGATAATAATTGTGACGTAAGTAATTTCTTCACGAACCCTAAATAGAAAAATATATACTTTTACCAAAACAAAACATCATATTTCCTATACTTTTATACCAATACGGTAACGAAAGTTTCAATTATTATGTAAAAAAATGGTTGCTTTTTCTGAATATTTTATTTAAAAAAATATCAGAACTGAAAAGAGAGAGAATATTCTTATTTCTCAAGACTACAAGATATAACGATCTACTTTATAAATATATCAAATGCTTTCCACATAATTTATACGTGAAAAGTATTGAAAATAACGCACATTCCATTTTCATACCTGCAAAGTTCTGAAATTGTTACAGAGATTTATTTGAACGGAAAATTTATTGACAACTTTCCCGTTTATTTTATAATCTAAAATTTACTATTGCAGAGTGGCAAGGAAGGTTTGAAGCACCCTGCATATAGAAAGGTCAATTGCAGTGTATTAACATTACCACTAAAAACAATAACTTTCAGTCTAAAAAACTTTCTTCATATTAGTCCAGGCATCTGGTAATTTTTCACCGCGTTAGATTTGTTAAGTGCGTTTGTTTGCTATAGGGTTTCATTGAGGGGTCCTGACGAGAATTTTCAATTTTCCAAAAATGACTGCGATGTGTCCCAAAAATATTTTTGAGCAATTTTCCGAAAACCGTGTTCACGTAGACTACTTTCATAAACCTGAGAAAGACTCTCAGAAAGTTGAAAAAAAGAACCTTCTCACAGCATTAGGCGCAAAATTATGAGTATCTAAACTTCTAAAGAACCACGATTTTTTTCAAAAACGAGACTAAAAACCTTATTCCGAAGTTAATATCTGTACTTTAGAACCTGTTAATTTAACGAAAAAATATTCTACATTTTAATGAAAGTATGCGCAATTTCGAGTAATTCTAAACAAAAAAAAAACAATGACCGAACCCCAATGGGTCATAACTTATGGCCTCCCAAAGTTCACCATTTTTGACATATTCTTCGGACAAAATTACTCGTGTTCAGTTCTTTCAAAATACTTCGTTTGTAGGTAAATGTACGTTAGTGATGACAGAGAAAAAATTTTCATGCAGAAAATTATGCGTAAATGTAAAAAAAAGACAATCTTCCAGCCTTGAAAAAAAAACACATATTTTCTGCTGTTTTTAACAAAAAAAAGGTTTTTTTTAAAGCTTATACTGGAAAATCATGCAGAATTTAAAAGATCCGGCTTCCTAAAAAGAGTATTTTTGGATCATCAGTCCCTTTATAAATTATGCATATCTAAAGACCTCCTAATAAAAGGGATAGATAACTCTGCGTTATTTTGCGTTATGATCTGCCTCTTTCGCAAAAAATTAATTTTTCTATAAAAACAGACCAATTTATATTTCCCCTTTCACGTGGTTCATTTTTAACCCACAAGCAGGAACATAAAAATCGAAAATGCATGTTGAGATTCAGACTTGCTTTTTTCTAAGCACCCCTAATATTCATATGCAGTTGATTTATAAATAAATAAAAAAACAGTTTTTTTATCACAAAATCTTCAGAATAGTTAATCATAATTATTATCAGAAACTGTTTGAAATATTATCAAACATTCTCTGTAAAAACCAGAGATCTCTTTTTTTACGGTATCATATTTTAAAATACCATTTTCTACACTTGAACACACTTTTTAATTGAATTATTGCTACTACTCCATATTACTGTCTATATGGTTCCCGCGGCCATGTTTATATGGCACCGCAGCGCCCCTTTTGGCGCGGTGGATGTTTTCATTTCCAATATTATGAATTTTTTTGCTGTAGTGAGTCTGCTTTTATGGAGCCCTCTTTTTGAGAAAATTTTGATGGCACGTGGTCAGAACGCAGTTCTGTGCCCTTTTGATAAGGGGTCATTTACAAAATACATATTACGTTAAGGAGGGGTTAGGTCTTTCTAAGTATCATTCTCCATGTTAAGTGCAATGGAAAAAGCATCACGCATGGGGGTGGGGGTCTACAAAGTTCCTGAAAAATGTATAACGTATTTTGTGAATGACCCCTAACCCCTTTTGCATTGCCCTTTCTTGATCATGACTTTTGTGATGTGACCACACCCAATAACTGTGAACCTACCCCTTTTTTGATGAATTGTGACTACCCCTCTCTGATTAATTGTGATAACCCCCTCTTTGATGAATTGTGACTACCCCTTTCTGGTAATTTGTGACTACCCCTTTTTGATAAATCGCGACTACCTCTTTGTTTGCTCATTTTGATTACCCCTTTTTTGAGATACCCCTTTTTGATCTTAATTACGACCACCCCTGTAACGAACTGTGACCATTCCCCTTGAACCCAATTATGAGTTGTTGTTACCCCTTTTTCGATTACCCCTTTGTATTACCTTTTTCTTTACTTTGAATGTTACCATCCTCGTTAAATATGACCATACCCTGGAGTTTTGATTACCCCTTCCTGTATTACCCTTTTGATGCTAATTATGACTATCCCCATTAACCATGGCTAGGCACTATGATTTGGCTACCCCCCCCCCTTGTATTAAACTCTGGTTACCCCCTTTCGTGATTACACACGACTTATGGCAACCCCCTCAGTTGTTACCCAATTTGGTTTCCCCCTCGATTATCCCTGTTTAGTTTTTGTTGTAGATATGTTCCGATTTTGATTACCCCCTTTTATTTACGAAAATGATTATGCCCCTATGATTATGATCAGGATCATGCGGTTGGATAACCTCGGAAATTAGTAGATTTATACTAGGAGGTTATGTCAGGACATTTAGATAGTTAATTTGATTTAGGGAAGCGTCGTGGAGTGAACCAACGGAAGGTACTAAAACGGAAGGTATTAAAGATTAGTTAGATTAGGATAGAGAATTAATTGTAGTTAATAATATATGCTACCAGAAATATCCATGCTTATTGCAAGTTAATAAACTAATTGTCATTTGTTATATTGATTATTGACTGTTTTCGTTTTTTTCTTTTTTTTTTTTTGAACTAGGGATTTCTTTACTTTTACCATCGACCGCCCCCTCCACCATTATCCAGATTTCCGGGGCTGGGCTAGCGAAGTTTAATCCGGTATACTCTGCCTTACTTATATTTAGATTTGGGTTGGAGTACTTTTTCGCTTATTGTGCTTTTGATAATTTTTAGCGTATTGAGTTTTGAGGCTTTGCTGTTTTTGAGTGGCTACGTAAAGCCTGGCCCGCGAAATATTGAAATAAGAGTTTTCTTTTGAATATTAAGATCCAGTAGGCGCAGTAATGAAGTTAGGTGTTGACTATTATTTAGTTTAATAAAGTAACATTCTCACAATAGCGCTCAACGTGGGGCTGGCGTAAAATTTTGAAAAAGAGTTTTGGAAAGTATTCAGCTTGAAAATATTTTTCCATAGCACCAAATAAATTCGATCTCGGAATCAAATGAAATAATCCCCCACGGCCTTTTTCAAAAGGAAAATCCTTAACCCTATTCAGAATGTCCCAAAGAGAAATTCTGAGAAATTTGACCCGGTGTAATTTCCCACAAATCGATAAGCCCCTTTAATCCGAATAACCCCCTTGTAAATTCGAATTATTATAGCTCTCCGAACTCCTTATAAGCTAAATGTCGACTATATAAAATTGTGATTAGTCACACGTGTTATTTGTTTACTTGACCTTGACGAAGGTCAATTAAAATGGCGGATAAAAGAAGTCGCGATGATACTTGGGTGTTTTCATTGAATAACAAAGATTTAATTACGGAGCTCGTTAACCGTGGACTACCGACCGATGGTGTTGTCCTTATCTTACGTGAGCGGTTATTAAGATTTGAACGCGCGCGCGTCGCGAAATGAATCCGAATTTGTAGATCCCGCGGATGAAATAAAGAGGATCGAGAAGCTCATATTTGGACGATACGCAGGGTGATTCAGACGCGGAAAGAGAAAAATCGAATCCGGGAAGTAAGGTCACTGAAGTTAAAAAGAATAATAACCCGGATAAAGACCGAGTATATGTTCAAATTAATGAAGATGAGCGTAAAGCCTGGCGCCCGATATATTAAAATAAGAGTTTTCTTTTGAATATTAAGATCTAGTAGGCCCAGTACCGAAGGTAGGTGTTGACTATTATTTAATTAAATGAAATAACATTCTTATACATCTGAGGTGGAACCGCTTTGAACACGGCGTATACGATCTTTAAAACTATCCTAAACGACAGGATTGTTCGAAGAATTGGGCCTATGTGGAGAGATATGTACGAACAACGTGGCTCGGAAAAAGGTGTAGCAGGCTGCCGAGAGAACCCGCTAATTAACAGGTACCGGAAAGCTTTCGATTTAACCTCCCTTAGACTTATAATCTGCCTCTTAGAAAGCGTGAAGGTTCATCCACACATAGTAAGATGCATAGAGAAATTGATGCCCCTTTGGAAAACTAGGTTTACTATATCATCTGGAAATTATTGTGTGACAACGAACAGCGTCACCTTCCAGAGGCCCAGCGGACACTGTTGTATAACCGTGATGTAACAGTTCTAGAACACAAAATAACATGTTCTGTAACATGATTAGAACATACTTAGACCATGGTCTAAGTAATGTCGTCCCCAAATGGACGTAGCAGTTCTGTAACGCTGTTACAGATTGTTTGTATTGCTTGTAGGAGCCATCCATGTACTCCGTACTCTTTAAGGACTTCCCAAAGTTTACTTCTATTTACGTTGTCAAATGCTTTTTCTAGGTCCACAAATGCACAGAAAACTTTCTTTCCTACTCTCAAGCTTTTTTCTGTGATGTGTCGTAAGCTAAATATCTGATCTGTACATGATCTTCTTGGCATAAATCCACTTGGGACTTCCCATATCTTTTCTTCTATAATTTCCATTACCCTACGAATAAGTACTTTTGAATATATTTTACTTACGGTACTTAGTACGCGGATACCTCTGTAATTATTGCAGTTGCTTTTATCTCCCTTTCCTTTCCATATGGGTACGATAATCGCGTTTCGCCAATCGTCTGGGACTTGTCTCATTTCGATACATAAATTTATCAATTTATTTAAACAACAAATACATGCGTCTAGCGAGATAAGGCCCAGACAGCCGAGGAGTGGGGGCAGGCGCCAGACGTCTGAGCATACAGAGGAGTGGGAGCTTATCTCGTCTGGCGAGCCATAGTTGCCTTTTACTACTTATGTGATAAACAATTTTTTAATGGAAAAATAAGCTTTCACACTTTGCATGCGTGTGACTCATTTGAAGGATGTCACCAGCGAACCATGATCCAAAGTTTTCATGTCTTACATTGACTCTTTTACACTCTTAACATAAAGAATATCTGCCGTTAAATTCTAAAGAAATTTGAATCCAATAAGAAGTGTTTAAAAAAAAGTTGCCCTTGTGTGGATATTCCGCCACACCCTTCATTTGATAAATTCCATATTCCTGATTATTCACGGAATTTTATAATCCTTGTGTGCATACCCCGGTTACCCGGGTATCGACCACGGTACATTCTTGCATGTAACGCGCTTTACCTAGTCAATACGGTAAGAAAGTACCAAATGCATGGACTAATTTTTGATAAAATGTGAATGTGCTGTTCTGGAATATCACTGGCAAGCCAATTAAAACGAATTTTGAAAACTTCAACAAATTGTATAAACAACGACTTTGTTTCTGCCATTTGTTTACAACAAACACAATTTTTATAAAGTGTAAATTTACTATTCTGGAATATCATTGGCAAACCAAATAAAACAAAGCTTCAAAAAAAAAGTACCTCAAACTTTAAAAAATGGTACAAGTAGAAAATTTGTTTATGTAATTTGTTTATAACAATAAAATTTTTCATCAAATATCCATGTACTGTTCCGGAATATCACTGACAAACCAATTGAAACAAATTTCGAAGAAAAATTACCTCAAGCATAGAAAAGTTGCACAAACAGCGAATTTGTTGATTCCATTTGTTTATAACAAACTTATTTTTCATGAAATGTCAATTTACTGTTAAGGAATATCATTGACAAACCAAACTAAACAAATTTACAAAAAATGTACCTCAAACTTTAAAAAATTGCACAAGCAAATAAATTTGTTTTTGTCATTTGTTTATAACAAACTCATTTTTCATGAAGTGTCAATTTGGTGTTTAGCAATATTATTGGCAAATCAAATGAAACAAATTTCCAAAAAAAGTACCTCAAACTTTAAAAAATTGCACGAGCAGTAAATTTGTTTATGTCATTTGTTTATAACAAATTCATTTTTCATGAAGTGTCAATTTGCTGTTCAGGAATATCATTGGCAAATCAAATGAAACAAATTTCTAAAAAAGTACCTTAAAGTTCAAAAAATTGCACAAGCAGTAAATTTGTTTATTCAATTTGTTTATAACAATAACATTTTTTATAAAATGTAAATGTACTACTTCGAAAATATGACTGGCAAACCAATTGAAAGCAATTTTCATGAAAAAGTACCTCAAGCTTAAAAAATTGATGAAACAGGATATGATGGGTGTGTTGCATTGTCGATAAAGTTGTGTGTGCACACAAGGATTTTAAAAGAATTGAATAAAACGCCAGGCTTGTCTTTTAGCCCATGTATTACAAATGACATGTTTCCTCCTACAAGGATAAATTGCTTGATGTAATATTTTAACCACATAATCTCAATGGCGTAATACACGAGCTATTAGGGCCCTTTTTTTGAAAAATGTTTTTTTTTTTTTTTTTTTAATTAATCGGAAATGTGCTTCATTTATGCACCTGGAAATGAGCAATCCGTCACCGGAATAGTATCCATGATGAAGCGAAAAGCAGCCGTCGACCAACTTGCTTCAAAATCGCGCTGCCGCGTCCCGGTGGCGGATTGCTCGTTTCCAGGAGCATAATGAAGCACATTTTCGAATAATTAAAAAAAAAAACAAGACCATTTTTCAAGAAAAGGACACTAATAGCTTGTGTATAATGCCATTGATATTGTGTGGTTAAAATATTACATCAAACAATTCATCCTTGTAGGAGGAAACATGTCATTTGTAATAAATGAGCTGAAAATCAAGCCTCACGAAGCGCCTTAAGCCCCTTAAGTTTAAGGTTTAACGAAAAGTGGAAATCCCGGCCCCAGTTACTGAGAAACTCTAATTGTTCATAATAAAATGTCGAGCAAAATATAAGTTTACTGTCCCTCAAATGTTTTGAAAAAAATGAACCGCTTTTATGTTTCAGCCTCATAAATAATTCATTTTTCAAGCCAATTGTCATACAGTTAGGATTATAATCAAGATACCATTAAGAATTGTCATCATGGGATACAATCAGTTGACTTTTTTGCATATCTCGAATCGTCTCCTGAAAAATATTCATTTTTAGAATGGAAATGTTCTAAAACCGCAAAATGGAATTTTCGATGTTTAATCATATTTTGTTTGATCAAAATGTGAATTTTCGATTTTTCAAAAAATTTGAAAAGTTGTTATGAGAATATTGTAAAGTGTTCAAAAAGCAAAGTTTTTGTTATTTTGACTTTTTCTATATCGTGCGAGTAGATGTACAGGGGGGTTTCTAATTATAAATTCCTACCTTACCGACATCAAGAAGCTTCTACCCTGTAGTGGTTCATGTCCATGTGTAAAGATTTTAAAGGATTTCTGTTTACTTTTACATATGTCTTCTTATCATGTAATAGTTCATGAGCTTTTCTAATATAATCATTTTTATTTAAACAAACCGTAAGGTTACCCTTACCTGCATAGGTGAAAAATATTCCAGAATTATCATTAAGAAATATTTTTGTATTTTTTAACTTCTTAGCAAATTCTCTATCTTCGTATGAAATTTGTTTAGTCTTATGAGACTCACTGACAATACTCTTACTTACATTGTCTCTTATTAAGTTTTTTTGTTCAAATCGTGAGAACTAACCTTGAAAATAAACAAATCAAATTCATGGAAAAGTGACACAAAATTCAATAAAAAGTTTAATAACAAAATGGCTTTTTTTCTTATATGACGCGCATTTTTCTCCAATTATAAAAACAAGACAATGAAAATACGTATGTTTTGATAACAATGCATATTATTGATTGTAATAAAATAAATTTATTGAAATGGTACGTTTTTCAGGGTAGTTCAGAATAAAATGTAATGGAAAATAAGAAACAAATATTAAAGTAATCTTGATAAATAAAATTTGCACATTACATTGCAATGTCTAAATAAGCAATCCCAGGCCGAGGTACATAAATAAATGTAATATACATTTTATATAATAGTGTCGGACACAATGTAGAAAAGTTTACAGTTTGGACAAAATCGAGTGCAAAGCACGAGATACGTGATTAGAATGTGTTCGTTAAAGCAGATGGAGCTTTAAGAAAAGACAATTCACAATCACCAAATTACAGTTGTCGATACTTTGACCTTTAACTTTAAAAGGTCTGTGAACAAATATGGCGGAAATACAGAGACCGAGAGCGCAGCGCGAGTTGAATACATTATCAAGCGAAGCACGATATGAATATATTATCGAGCGCGAAGCGCGAGAACCAACAGGCGCGCTCAAACTTGCGAGCATAGTTTGTCATAGTTTGTCGAATATAAGATGCTGTTACCAATCGGAACTATTATAAAAACGTGAACTACCCCTAAATCGCTTATCACGCATAATCGCAGATGTTAATTATAGCATCAGAGTTTGCATGGATGTTGTCTGTATTTGTTTAAAAATTATGCGATTTTTAAACTTTTATTGCAAGTAGACGTAACTGACTATCTAGTGGTAGTTCACCACTTAAGGGGAGGGGGAGGGGGGCTATTATTAATTAAGTTTTAAAAAGAGCCTTTTTCAACAATTTAAAAAAAAATACAGGTAATGTATTTTTTAATGAAATTTTCAGCGAAAAATATCGATAACTAAGCTGTTGGCAGCCAATCTCCGGAGACGTCTCGAAAAAAAATGTTTTGCGGTGGAGGTCTTTTCTCGGCACTCGATTATCTGAAATCAAAAAATCAAAGTGTTTTTGTTATTTTAGGAGTTTCCCCAGGTAACCCTGTCTAGTTTTTTTTACTGATTTTTCAAGTTTTGGTAAAACTAGAAAGCGAAACACGCGATTTTTGCTTTAAAAATCGTTCAAATTGTTAGTGTAAAATAAAAAATAAAAACAAATTTTAAAAAAACTCGACAGGGTTACCTCATAAATTATACCGAGAAGTAATATACAAATTTTGGACAGAATCGGTACAGTAGATTTGAAATGACAGCCTCCACCTGCTTTGAAAACGTGAAGTGCGGGAAAATCGAATTAAAGTTTTGAACAGTAAAAAATCGGAATTATTCTCTTTTTCTCGCTGTATACTTACACAAAATCGTCGATGCCTGTTTCTTTTTTCTCTGCTAGATTTTCTCGGCATTTTCACTCACAAACGTAAAACACGATAAAACTCTAACGAAAATCAGTCAAAATCTTCGAAAACTGACACGAAACAAGCTAACGTACGTACAGAACTGCTCCGTAGAACGCGTCGTTCTCGACTGATCTTTAGTATACTGAATCTTCCTTATTTTTGCTCCAAATGCCCTAAAAATTTAGTACAACTTTCTTCAGATGCTGTACATTCATAAAATAAAATTTAAAAAAAATGGAAAAAAAAAGTTTACAAACCGTACCGATGCCGTGCATCTTCTTCTCGAGGAGCTGTTCGCGGAAGTTTATATATATTTGCTATTTGATCTATGATTTTTGCCAGTATCGGCACAGTAATTGAACTGCGATTCCCCCAGTACTGTGCCAGTACTCGTCCGCCAAGTCTTGGCTAGATGTTGGCATGGCCAATTCACCCAGTACTGCGCCAGCACTGATCCGCCAAGATTTGGCCGAACGTTGTGAAGACCACTGGCTCAGTACTGCGCCTGATGTAAGTGACGGCTCAATGCAGGCATTTCCCATTGGGCTTGAACGGTGTATTATTACCCGCTCTACACGAAAATTTAATAATTATGGTAAGAGCACCAATTCTTGGCACCCCCCCCCCCATTGTTGACACCCTTCTTGGATTTCATAGATAATACATTTTTTAGCATGTTTTGGCTCAATTATTTTAATGCTACTATCATTTTTACATATATTGCATTGCACGCTAGAAATAGGGCTCAGGTACCAAGAATTGGTACTCTTAAGCTATCAAAAAAGGCGAATGCTCGAGGATTCGGATATCAAAAACAGAGGAATACGCCCGAGTCGAAATTTTAGCCCTCTTTTAGACCTCTAAATTGTAGGACTTAATAGGACTAAGGAGGGCTTGTAGAGGTATTAATTTGTATTAGATTAAGCCCTCTTTTAGTCCTCCAAAGTGGCACAAAAGTCGATTTTTCCCACTTTCAGGGCTGAAAGAGGGCCTAATTTAATAAAAATTCAGCCTCTTATAGGTCTTCCTAAGTCCTCTGTTTGGGCCCTGCTGTAGCCCTCGAAATCCTCTAGACGAAAAGTGACGTCACATGCCCATTTACCCCAGGACAAACACATGTACACCAAAAGTATAGGGATACATTTTATAATCTGATTATATTTTCATTAAAAACAATATTGTTTCTTTACCACAATTTTTAGAATAAACTTTATTACTTGATCAACCGTTGGTTTTGTTTTTCGGTTTGCATCTGCCAAAGCTCTCGCTGCATTATACACACCACAATTGATAGTATATATATATATATATATATATATGTGTGTAAATAGAAATACCGGAAAATCGTATTATAATGTCCTCAATGTGGGTATGTTCAAAATATGTATGTAAATGGACATAGCGGCCACAAGATAAGTTTCAGTGTCGAGAGCGGACAACGTGGGAGAACGTGGACAACGCCCGACATCCATGGATATATAAATATGGACTGCTTTATTTGTGGTACATCGCATTAGATTTACATCAATGTGAGAATGTTCTACATATATATGTAAATGGAAATACCGGCCCTAAAGTAAGTTTTAGAGTCGGAAGCCGGCAACGTGGAACAAAGTGGGACAACGAGGGATGCCCATAGACATGTAAATATGGACTGCTTTCTTTGTGGCATATAGTATTATATTTACCGCAATGTGAGTACGTTATACATATATATGTAGATTGAAATACCGGCCACAAGGTTAGTTCTTCAGAGTCGAAAGCCGGCAACGTGGAACAACGTGGGACAATAAGGGATATCCATAGACATATAAATGTAGACTGCTTTCTTTGTAGCAAATCGCATTAGATTTACCTCAATGTGAGAATGTTCTACATATATATACAAATGGAAGTACCGGCCACAAAGTAAGTTTTAGAGTCGAAAGCCGGCAACGTTGGACAACGTGTGACAACGTGGGATATCCATAGACATATAAATATGGACTGATTTCTTTGTGCATATCGCATTAGATTTACCTCAATGTGAGTATGTTCTACATATATATGTAAATGGAAATACCGGCCACAAATTAAGTTTTAGAGCCGAAAGCCGACCACGTGGGACAACATGCGAGAACAAAGGATATCCATAGACGTATAGACATGAACTGCTTTCTTTGTGACAAATTGCATTAGATTTACCTCAATATGAGAATGTTCTATATATATATATATGTAAATGGAAATACCGGCCGCAAATTAAGTTTTAGAATCGAAAGGCGGTAACGTTGGAGAACGTGGGAGAACGAGGGATATCCAAAGACATATGAACATGGACTGCTTTCTTTGTGACAAATTGCATTAGATTTACCTCAATCTGAGAATGTTCTATATATATATATATATATATATATATATGTCAATGGAAATACCGGCCGCAAATTAAGCTTTAGAGTCGAAAGCCGGCAACGTAGGACAACGTGGGACAACGAGGGATATCCATATACGTATAAACATGGACTGCTTTCTTCGTGACAAGGCGCATGAGATTTATTTTAATGTGAGTATGTTCTAAATATAGATGTAAATTGAAATACCGGCCACAAAGTAAGTTTGAGAGTCGAAAGCCGGGAACATGGGGCAACGCGGGACAACGAGGGATATCTATAGACATATAAATATGGACTGCTTTCTTTGTGGCATATGGAATTGAATTCACCACAATGTGGTAGACAATCAGAGTCGAAAGCCGCCAAGGTGGGACAACGTGAGACAACGAGGGATATCCGCAGACATAAACATGGACTGCTTCCTTTGTGGCAAATCGCGTTAAATTGACCTCAATGTGAGTATGTTCTACATATATATGTAAATGGAAATACCAGTCACAAAGTAAGTTTTAGAGCTGATACCCGGCAAAGTGGGGACTATGCAAGATGATTGCATAGTTTAACTATGTCGTGCAGTTGACAGTCATTTAGTAATGAGTGCACAGTGTTGCGAGGAAGAAGTAAGCAAATTCTATCAGGAAATAATGCCAATCGTGAAAATTCCAATATTTTGTTTTAATAGCAACATCTCACAAGATATTAAAAACAAATTCACCGCTCGTAGGCTAAGGTAAATGGTAAATTTCCGTGACATTTTTAAATATGACATAAATTGTACAATTTATTTCCAAATTTCTGCCTAAACTGAAAAATTAGAATGAGGAAGGTTGTTTATAATTGCCCAATTTTCTCATTCTAAATTTCAATTTAGGTATTTATCTATTTTGAAGAACAGATTATTAGCGTTGTAAAGATTGTAGAAATGCAGATATGGGATTAAATTGTTATTTTTATGCAACTTAAACTTGGGTAATTCAATACCTGATTTCATTGAAAAAATAGAGGAGCATGATTCAGATACGTGGACATATTTGTTAAAAAACGAGAATCATAATATATACAGTAGAGTGGGCCGGAAATTTTTTTTTCGAGTAGCGGATTCTAATAGCGTTGCAAAGTTGTATTTGCCGATAAGTAGTGAGCCCAATAAATTTCAGCTCGATTGTATAACATCTGCTGCTCTGTGTATGGATTTGAACATTCAAATTTTGATATAATTAAACAAAAAAATTACTAGGGATCAAGAAAATATGCTGAATTTTCAGAATGGAAATTTTTGGTAGTCAATAATATTACTACAATTTGTTTATACATTTTTTAGCTGAAACTTGAAATGAGAAAATAGTAAAAATTGTTTATATTTTCAATTTTCTTATTCTAATACCCGACTTAGCCAAAAATGAGGAAACGACTTGTAGAACTTTTTTCATATTCTACAAACCGCAAGGAATTTTACCATTTGAATGGGCCAAATAATAGCGAAAACCATTATATATCTCTTTATCGATTATTTTAAAAGAACACAGACATTTTCACTTTTTTTTTATTATTCTCTTATAAAATTAGCTTCATGATTTTGCTTAGGGGTCATTTTTCTTTTTGGTAGAATATAAACATGTATTCATCTATTTTTAAGGAAATGTGGTATACGTTGTTTTATGAAGATAACAAGAATTTAGTTAATTCTAAAATAACAGCTGTACTGTCTAAAATTAGATTGTACTTCGCGCTCGATGTGGTATTCATCTCGCGCTTCGCGCTCGTAAATGTATTCACCTCGCGCTACGCGCTCGGACACATTTACCTGACGCTTGAAGCTCGGTTCCTCTAGGTTTTCGCACGAGCAGGCTGTAGCCAGAACCGTTCTTCGATGAAGACACTCTAAGCTTAGCAAGCCTCTACCCCCTTTATCTCGAGGGGGGTATATTAGAGGTAAGGAAGATCTAGGATGATGACTTTGATAGATTATCATCATCTTGCATGTGTTTCGGTCAAGTTACTTCAACTCATCGACGTTCCATTTTACTGGACCAAACATGTCGAGCAGTATAGGAACCAAATTTTTCTGAGAATTTGGCGATACTTTTTTATGAGGGCCGCTTTAAACACACGCACATTTTAAGTTTCCGCTTACGGTATTCCAAGATATGTATATGTTTCTCCATTACCAAAATGTTGAATGATATTTCCGCCTATGAGTTGAACATTCTGATTATCACGCGATGATGTAGTTCCTAGTCTCCCTTGGTGTAGGTCCTCTTTCGAGGAAGCAAAGAGTTCAAGGTCGTGTATGTATAAAAGGTGGTTGGCCTTATATTCTCTTCTGTATGGTGGGCCACATATGTATCCAGAGCTTTTGCATCGGAGCACAATAGATAGAGGCGAGGAGAAGATGCATAAAAGTAACGAACTTAGAGAGTCCACCTCAAGGAGTTTAATAAGTAGCTCATGGTTCGTGTTATCGAGTGCCTTACGATAGTCAATCCAAGCCATGGACAGATTGCGTCGATACCTGATCGAGTCCTGGGTATACACCTGTCTATGAACAGGATTTCTGTGTAACCTGCCCTTTTTCGCATTCACGTTGTTCAACTATTGTACTCCATACCGGCTCGATAGATGTGAATATCCTCTCTTTGAGGATGACAGTGAATAGCTTGCAGCTGGTGTTTAGACAAGTTATGGGCCTGTAGTTCTTCGGACTTGACAAATCTCCGGTCTTAGGAATCAATACCGTGCGTCCTTCCACTAGCGACTGCGGGATAGGTTGTTCTCCGTTTAAGAATGTAGTAAATATACGAGCTAGATGTTAGTGCGTAGAAGCTCACTTCTTCCACCAAAAGTTGTTGATTTTATCTGGTTCTGCACCTTGTAACCTTTGCCTGTGACAAAAGTTACGAAAGAGTAATATATCTGAAGCGTCTTCATTTAGCTGATAAGTATCTCCATATACTTGCTCCCAGAAGACTTGAATCTCTTCTCGACTGGGCGGATTTTTAACAGAACATGACGTTTTATTGAATAGACGGGAAGAAGGAGTTGAAAAGGTGGAAGTTTCCTGAATCCACTTTACTCGCCGTTCAAGGCGCTCATTGGCTGTTGAAAGAGATCTTATTTTTTGCGTCCAGTGCTGCTTAATGGTGAACAGTTTACACTTATTTAGCGTTTGATTTGCTTCTATTAAGTTTGGAGCAAGTGCCCTAACTTTTGGAGTGCATTTTTTATTTGATAATATGTAGCTAATCACACACTGAGCATTTCATGCATGCCGTCTCGCCGTTTTTATTTTGAACTGAAGCTGTGCAATACGCTCGCGAGTCTTACTCAGGCGTACTGAAGTATCGTTACTTCTATTTTCGCTAAGCAGGGAGACCGCCTGCTCGTAAACTACACATTTTAGATTCCAGAGATTAACATCTTCAGGGAGAAAATTGGCGAGAGTAGTATTAGCTTCAGCTAATTTGTCCATCCTGAGAAAGACTTTTTGGTGGATTTTTGTTCTCCTACTTCTCACGTTGGCATTATCGGCTGTCTGTGAAGGTGGTCTTACTTGAACGGGTGGTATGTTCACTGGAGGATGTTGCTCTTCTTCTTGTTGATAAAGAGCTTCATATCCGTTTTTGAGCAAAAAGGATACCTGATCTCTTATAATACTAAGGTGTTTTATATGTATATTCCATGTATATTGACCCAACGTTCATGTAACCTCTGCATGAATCATTTTCGCGAAGGTGAGTTTCTTTGCCAACAGGTAAAAATTTCCCTCCTGAGTTGGTCTCACCATTTAAAACGATTTTCTCGCGTTTGTCTGGGGTCATTGCCTGGTCGTCGCTTTGGTTCAGTCCTATTGTCACTCCCAACTGAAACTTGGCCTCCATACGAGAGAGGTCTATTGTGGTTGGCACTGCGCGATACTGGTGACGTAACCACATAGTGGGTAGTTAGCCCAAAGCAATGTGGCCATTTAAGTCCCGTAGCACTAAGGTAAAACCTATTGTACTATGCTTTTATTTAATAACCCCTGTGAAAGAGAGGTCTATACGCGGTTCAAACTCGCTGTTAAAGTATCATTTAAGTCCTTCAGCGTGAGTACATATACCGCCAGACGACTTCACTTCACTGGGTATGGGCCTGTGCATATTTTTTTTACTAAGGTGGGCTTAGAATCATTGTAATTAAACAGTGATAACCCGCGGCTGCATTCGACTTTATTAGAGTTACTCGCCCGAGTTCAGCCGGTTTTGGACTGTCAAGTTTGAAGGTGAATATTCGAACAAGACCATCGAATACACACAATCATTCTCGGCGTCAAATCTCCCGCTTGACATTAGTTAAAACGCAGATAATACACAACCTATTTGTACGTCGCAGATAGTCACCGATTCGAGTGCTATCCACGCTCGAAATGGCTTAATATGCGGACGCTTCTCAAGTCGAGATTCACCGCGCAGTTAATGATGTCGGTAATTTATACTCATATTAATTCTAAACCACAATCCTGGCATACAACTTATTTGTTAGAATTAATATTAGTGTAAATTATTGATAGCTGACAGATTAATATAAGATTCTAGAATATTTTTCCCAAATTGAAATATAATTGTACGTAGGCTTTTCAAACACTTTTAATTAAAAAATCAAATGAAGTATTTTTACAGTGTAAGAATGGATATTGATATATTTGAGAGAAGTTTTAGGCTCCGGAAGCTACGATGACCTTACGCGGCAGACGGGCAGTTGGAGATAAAAATTTCACCTGTGGATACTTTTTTAGAGCTACCAATCTTTGTAGAATGTTATGAGAAACAGTGTTGTCGGACCAGATGAAGTGATCCCATGATCATTCCGATATCATGACAGACCCATATTTGAGACATCGTAATAACAAAAGTAACAATAATTTTAAACTTTCGGCTTGTCAAATCGTTTCATTCATCCTTCAATTAAAGATTCTAATAGTTTGTTTGCCGAAACAAAAAATTTTCCTGCCAAAACAGAAGTGACGCCCCTATTCTGCAATTGCACCAAAATCAATTTTGCCGTGCAAGGGGAACAACTCCTTTTTGAAGCCAATTAAATACGATGTCAAACTAACGTGTGCTAATAAAATGTGTGTAAAACATAGTAGTTTCAACGTTGGTGGACAGATTGAATGAATCGTAGATTATTATATGTAATAATAGTGTAAACGATCCGCTAAAACTCTGACTCCCCCCACCCATGACCGATATCTCTTAGGTACAAGGCCGTGCTGCCATTCAGATAGTACCTTTCTGGTCCTAGAGCCAAAGCATCAGAGGAACGACACAACTCCACAGCGTCCGCGACTTACCCTGGTTGGTTGCCAAATCCAGATAAATAATAAACAAATAAAATATTGTTTTTCTTGAAAAATTGGCACAAATGTAGGCATTGGAAGCTAGGACCAGGACCCCTCACTTAGGGGTCGATCCCCACGCAACCGGAGGTCCAAGTCATCTTCCGGACTCTTTCCTACAACACCAGAAGGACAACAAAAACAACGGGCCATTGCCCTGTGTTACTCTACTTCCACTTCACGTATCCGTTGTTTCTCTTCCTTAGAATAATCTTCCAGGCGTAAAATCAGTCAAATCACTTTCATAATATTAAAACAACCCAACATTCTTTGGACTCTATTCATCGAAACCTGGCACCGCAGATCAATCATTTATCACTTCACTTCACAATAATCCATTAGAATTCACGGTTCGGAACTCGAATCAATAATCAATATCACTTTAAAAAATGTAGCGCGTCAAAACTTGGTCTGAGAAAAAGGTTACAAGTACATGAAGATCGAAACGGAACGCCAAAAGAAAGTTGGATACCGCCCAGCCAACTGAGCGCGCCACCATCGCAATAACACTGCAGCCTCACACCCGCGGTCGCAAGCTCTCGAGCGACAGACACTAAGAAAAGCGACTGCACCAAAATAATGGCGCCAGGGACAAACTCCCAACAATCACAAACCTTATTAGGAACTGTAAACATTTCTCAATTACAAAACTTAACTGTCCACATAACTGTCCACATGCCAATTTGGAATTGAACCCTTATTGCAAGAATTTCATTTTTGAAATTCAGCTCATACGGTCAGCCCTGTTCCAAACCCGAGGTCATAACAATGAAAGTCCTTAATAATTATTTCTAAAATTTTTGATCAAATATTGTAAAGAGTTTTGCAAAATAAATTTAATTGAACTGCATCATCAATAAATATATTATGTGGTATTTAATTCTATATTAAAACCTCATGTACAATCCAGCTAAAATGCAATAAAACTTTGCAGCCTAAAGATAATTTATCATACTTTCTAAATTCTATGGACGAATCTCTGGGGAACAGAAAATGTTAAATAAGTGGAAGATGAGTCTTTGAAGCAACAATTTTGGCGAGAGGCCCTTATGGATGATATTGGTAACTTACTTGGCTCACTCGCCAACTAAGAAATTTCCATGAATCTTAATTTAAGACAGTGAACTCATTTGGGAGGGCAGCAGCTGCGAACTGCGGAACTGCCTTTTTTCATTCTGCAGCGTTCGGTGATAATGGATTGTGTCTGATCGAGATTTATGAACTATGCACTGCTATATATACCGAACATCTATGAACCTAGTCCTTTCAGGCAATTTACTTACATGAAAATAATGTTAATTTTATAGAGGAAAAAATTAACAAACAACTTGTTTTGAATTTCATTTCAATGTACATTGATTACAAAATTGCAAATGGTTGTAAGTGAATGCAATTGATTGTCAGTAAAAACTATTGTACAATTAATAAATTTTCTTATTCAAAATGCAATAGACATATATTTCAACATTATAGAAATTACTCTGAATTTTAATCATTTAAAACCTAAAGCCTTTAAGGTAGTAGGCGTGCCAAGAATCAGGTCTGTGGAAAAAAGTTTGCTATGATTTTAAGAAATAAAATGATATTATCAGTTATGTTTTATGAAAGAAAAGACATAATTTTCAATGGAAAAAGTTCAAAAATTATGAAAAATAATTATTTAAACAATATTTTTTTAAATTGAATTTTCTTATCCTCTGTCGCTTCTTACCAATTTCTTAAAAATTATTGAATTGTAATTAATCATGCCTAATTTTTTTGCAAATACATCTCCTACAACTCTAGTGTTTGCAATTTTGAAAATAAGTAAATAGTATTCAAATATAGTTATTTGTTTGAAAAATGGTTTGTGCGAAAAAATTTATTCCAGATATTTCAGCCGTAGTTTTTCTTGAAAAAATAAGTGATTATTTATTAAAATTGAACTATTTTTCAAAAATTGGTAAGAAGCGATAGTAAGAAAAAATTCAATTGCAACAGACATTGTTAAAATACATGTTTATAGTAACTTTTACCATTTTTCATTAAAAATATTTTTTATTCGAAATGACATCATCAGTAATATTACTTCGATTCTTAAAATCACATGAAAGCTATCTTTTTCAGAGATCAGATTTTTGTTACGACAGCTAACTTAAGGGTGTTGGTTAGTGTTGGGCACTGCTCGGCCTGACTGGTAATACCTGACCAGACCGGTAATGTCCAGTCATGACGGTAAATGTTGGTAAAACGCGGTCAGACATAAATATTTCCACCAGAAAAGGTTTTTTTATAGAGAAAAATGGTTCAGTTGTTAGAAAATACCCTATTCTAAACTTGTTCAAAAAGTTTTACGGTTCTAAATGTTCCAGTTATTTTAAAAGTACAAAAATTCCAGAACGCTGAGCATAGCAGACGACACTTTTGACAGTTTCGCGCGAGTTTCGAGGAGAATTTGAAAATGGCACTTTACAAAAAAACACTTGAAAAACACTGATGCATGCATGCAGACTAACGGACCGCGACTTTTTCAACTGCGCAATAAGCCGGATATTCACTCGCCTGAAGCTTTTCCATAATATTGCGCAAGATTCTTGACTGAGTGCTCGCACACGGCGACCCTTCCGAGGCGAGAGTCGCAACCGTCTCTCACCCCTTGAGCTGAGAAACTGCCTGGGCCAGCAGTTCTAGGAGTGCCGGGTGTATTTATTTGTATTATTATTGATAGTATTTATTATTGATTTCAAATCACTGGCGCTTTTCGGTTGAAAAAGTTGCGTACAGGCGGCGCCTTGGTACAAGAACGGGACAGCCAATGAACGTCGTTGATAAAAATAAACTGCCAAATCGTGGTAGAGGTGGGGGCCCCTCTAGCTTTAAAATAATTGGTCGGGTACGTTTCAAGGACCTTAAAACTTCTTTCACGTAGTGAGGTTTCATGCAATTTAACAAAAATAGTTCAAATAATTTATTATTGTCTATAACTATCTTCTCTTGGATAAGTGCTA
Organism: Andricus grossulariae; assembly: GCA_011634705.1. Classification (NCBI taxonomy): domain Eukaryota; kingdom Metazoa; phylum Arthropoda; class Insecta; order Hymenoptera; family Cynipidae; genus Andricus; species Andricus grossulariae. The sequence continues at coordinate 54,788,032 of JAABKJ010075445.1, forward strand.
GAAAGTTGCGGTTTTTTCTGAAATGTTTCACTTGGCTTTGCCTTTTTAGTTATGAACAAATAATTAATAAATATTAGGGAAAATCATATTTCAAACAATCTATTTATTTTTTGTGAATTTATTTTTCTAAGATAAAAGAGGTATATGTAAAATTGATTTCTGACTATAATTCTCTTCTTGGTAGAGGCAAAAGTCAGAAAAAATATTTACTAAAAGTGGTAACAGAGTGCCGGAAGCTATTTCCTGACTGCATTAAGTTTACCCTGTGCCGTAAAATGTTATAATCAATTAATTGTTTCTTCGATGGTTTTTAATCTTTGTATATGTATATTATCATCGACGAGTCGTTCATTCTTCAGATAATGAGGGGGGGGGGGCTGATATTAAGATATTTGTGATTATAAATTTTTCTTTTACGCTTTGGAATAAATTTATTGTAATTCAAAACAAAATTTTTACAAGTCATTCAAAGACTTAGTCCTCCCACCTGTTCGATTTATTCCATTATTTGTTTTTATCTCTTGTGTAAGGTAGCTTTGTTGTTTCAATTAAATTTTTCTCGAATTGCGAAAAAAGCGAAAATAATTCACTTAGAACTCAATACTATTTAAAAAATGATTCTTGTTGGGGTTCGCTTATTACTAGTTCATATAACTAAAAAATCAAAGTAAAACTAAAGATTTCAGGTTAAAAGCAACTTTCTAGCATTACTCTAAGAGAAGATAGTTCTCAACAACAATAAATTGTTTGAACAACTATTTTTCTTAACTTGCACTAACTATTATCTCACCAAGTGAAAAGTGGACAAAATGTTAAAATTTTCAGAAAAAACCGCAACTATCTGGCATGAATATAGATGAAGATAGTTATAAACAACAATAGTTTGTTTAAACAATTATTTTTACTCAACTTAATTAATTATCAAGTCAGTTCAGGTGAAAAATAGACAAATATTAAAAAATTTCAGAAAAAAACACAATTTTCTACTATTAGGCAAAGAGATAATTATTTAAAAAATAATCAATTGTTTCAACAATCATTTTTGTTAACTTCAAGTAATGATTACTTCACTCCAATGGAAAATTGGACAAAAATTTAAGAAAAAACCGCATTTATCTAGTATTAATATAGAAGAAGATAGCTATAAACAATAATAATTTGTTAAACAATTATTTTTGCTAAATTGAAAGAAATAATAACTCACTCCAAGTGAAAAGTGGACGAAAAGTTGCAAATTTGAGAAAAAAGTCGCAATTTCTAGCATTATTCAAAGCAAATATTATTAACACTGATAAAAAAATTGTTAAGCAATTATTTTTGTTAACATTAATTAATTCTTACATCGCTCTCATTGAAAATGGGGCAAAAAGTGAAAATTTATTGAAAAAACAGCGTGGCAAAATGTTGTCTTTTTTTTTGTTCTCATTTTCAGTAACCGAAAAATATGTGAGGATTTAAGATTTTTATATTCTCATCTGGAGAAGGTATTAGATTTGTGTAAAATTGAACCCCCCCCCCCTCGTTTTTTGTCAAATTTCCACGTTTTGAGACCCCCTGAACCCAAAAAACAGTTTTTTACGCATGTGTCTGTCTGTATGTATGTATGTATGTATGTAAGCACGATAACTTTCGAAAAAATTGACTGATTGGCTTGGCCATTGGTATACTCTTTAAATCTTGAAAACGAAAGGTCAAATTCGTTAGCCAGCCATTTTCGATGAAAATTCAAAAAGTGAGCGCATTTTGAAAATTGTTGAGACCATGTTTTTTCAAAATTTTCAAATTATATTTTCGGCTGTTCATAGTACACAAAAATTCAAACAATTTATTTCAATTACATTTTTCAATAAAATAAAAATTTTCAGAGTTACAGTATTTTCAAAATCCAAAAGAAGAAACGAAAATGAACATTTTAAGCCAAACAACGCACGATACTAAAAAAAGTCAAGATAAGGAAAATTTTTCTTTTTGCACGCCCTATGAGCTTATCATAACGATTTTTTGAATTTTTTTGAAGAATCGAAACTTCACATTTTTATTGCACAAATAATGAAAAATAAAAAATTTTATTTTACGTTTAAACTACGCAAGATACGACAAATGATGATTGAATAAAAATTGTGCACTCAAAAAAGATCTACAAATTTGTTATTTGTCACTTTTTGATAGGATGTGTAGTTTTTGTTTGATTCGTAAAAAAAGAGGTATAGATATTTTAGATTGATATGGAATTCTCGTGTTATTTATTTAAATAACACGTTCATTCCACAACACTGCTCCGACCCAGGTCGCTGATCAATCTCTCTAGCGGTGACCCCACGTGGAGAGCCTCCCAAAATTCTTACGTGTGGTTCCACACTTGGGCCCATTAGTATCCAAGGTCTTTCTTTCAGGCGTCATTCACTCTACTCACATTCTTTTTATAAACTATTTGTCGCCAAACTTTTCTGTCCTGGCATACTCTTATGTCTCTAGAAGTGGCAACTTTTAAATATTTCAATCAGAAAGAAAACAAAAAAATTATGATAAACCATGATTTCACATGTTTTATTGCATTTTAATTAAAAAATATCTTTCGTACTCTAAGACAGAGTTCACTTAACTCTGGGACAACGACGGCTTACTGGCCGGACCGCAGCCTACACGGGAGATAATCAATCGCGCCGAAAAATTAAAACATCAACAGTTTGTTAACTATTATTTCAATTGAGCTAAAAATTTCGAGAAAACTTCTTTGAACCTTCCTGACCAACTTTCTCGCTGACAGTTTTTGCTTGCTCCAAATTCGCTCGACTCCCGAAACGATCAAAGTTGTTTGTGCACGAACTGTGCAACGCCTCAAGAAAAATTATTAATTTTTTTTTTAAATAAACATTTTTGACTTTGACTAACTTCATCATTCGCAGAAGATGTCAGTGCATACTTCTTATGAATTTCACTGAGAAATATTACTAAGTTCCGAATACGTCACGAGTTGAAGTGAAAAAAGGCGAAATATATGTTAATCAGTAAAAAAACAGTTTTTTGTAAATAATTCAAAAACTAAAAAACTACAACTTTTTCTATTGGAAGAAAAAGATGCGTTATTGAATTTTCAATATAATTGCGTATTTAAAAAATTAAAAATAAAAAGTTTATTCTCAAGTGCCCAGGGGCCTCCCCACTCCAGCAAAATAATTTTATATCTCCTTTTTGCATCCAGCTCCTCAATTCTCAAGTACACCAAACATCCTCTATCTGCTTCACATGCTTGTTTTCAAGGAGGGGGACAAAAAGTATGGTGTGTGTCAAGGGCGTAAAGCTATTTTGCCTTCTTTACGCCATCGATACACAATATACTATTTGAAAAATGCTGATGTTAATAATAATAATTATTATTATTATAGTTGAACTTCTATGTATGTTAGATTGATAGTTACATATGCGGTGATAGTATTTTTTTATACGAATCCGCCAATCGACAAAATAAAATAGTTCACGTGTTAAGGTCAAATCTGTGCACGTCCTTATTTCTACGTGCACAGTTCGATACAAGCGAAAATACATCCCGCCCAAAATCATAAATGTATTTATTATATTTACCAATACAATTGTGGAAAACAGCTAAAGCAAAGAATAGAGTGCTGGCGAGAATCCTCATTTTTCAATATACATGATACGTTAGGGGAAAATTTTTCTTACTATTGAATTATGAGTATTATATAAGATATTTCTGCAAATAGACACTATCTCAGTCAACCTTCGAAATTAAATCCTCGGTAGAGATAACGCAGATAAATGAAATTAATACTTGTATTCAAAACTTTAATAACAGGTATGAGGACTTTATTATATATTAGGGTAATTAAAAAAACATGATTTTCTCATCTGAACATGAACACTAGTTTAAGTTATAATTTTTTAGTGAACAAATTTTTGCGGAAAAAATTGAAAACATGGTATGATTTAGAGGATTCATGTCTGAGTGTTGTCTTTTTTGTAGATTTTTTGTGATTTTAAATGCTCTCAGTGCCTTGAAATTTTGTTTGTTTATTCGCTCGACAAAATGTTGTTTACGGGCTGAGTTCGCGTAGTGTGATCTATAAAGTGCTTTCAGAGTAGCTAATTGTCACTAATGTTCTCATTTCTAGTGGTTTGTAAGTAATACAACCATTATCGCCATTAATTTCAGGCAGAAAGTTGTTCTCGTTCAAACTGACAATTTTCTCAAGGTCGTTGTGTCAGGTGAAAAGCGCGTTCGTGTTGCCGCTTCTGTATGACGTAAATTACTCGGTACAATGGCTTTCGAAGTCTCTGAGGATAAATTTGATGTTTTATTGCAAAAAATGGGGAATCTGAAGTCCTCGCTTTCAGCTCTCCACAAAAAAGTTTACCATCATACACTGGAAAATAAAGAGTTCAAAGTCGAGCAAGAAAAAATGAGGTCGATTATTAGGGGAGAAGACCGGAGAATCGAGGCAATGGATAGAGCGTTAAGAAGCAACAAATGGATTATTTTCGGTGTTCATGAGAAAGACGACGTGGACCTGGTGTAGTCAATATGTGCTGTTTTCAAGCAGCATCTTAATATTGAATTACGCTCAGACCAGGTCGAATCTGTTAGACGGATTGGAGGAAAAATCCGAGACAAGCCCCGTCCCCTCCTAACTCAGCTACGTTTTTTTAAGGATAAGAAGATGATCTTATCTCAACTGTAAAAATTACTCGGCACTGCGATCAGCATTGAGAAGGACTTTACTAAAAAAGTCTAAACTGAAATGAAGGCTCTGCTTCCATACCTTAAAAATGCTAGAAATTGTGACCTGATAGCGTACTTAGGCTATAATGCGATATATGTGTATGGGAAAAAATTCGAGTTTAAAGATCTGATAGTGCTGTAGTCTGTAATCCAGAATGACAGATTATCTGGAAATAAGGCGGAACCATTTATAAATGGAAAAATGGGGGAAGAAAGCGGCATACAAGGAAAAGCGAAGCACAAGGCCTTGGAATCCTCACCGGCGATTATTAGAGAGCAGGCAGGAAATCTTACGAAAGGGAATATTGACAATCGGCTGTCAATAAACAGGAAGGTGAAGAAGACAAATATAAATGGTTAAATGAGCGCGAAGGGGCTATTTGTACCGAAATTCAGGTGCGTATAACTGGATTTTTTCGATTGGATTTTACTCTATAAAAAATTACTTACAGAAGTTAACGTGCTTTAAAAACGTAATAAAATTTTCGAAAAATCATTTAGGTCACAGTGATGAAATACGTATAGTATTCTTCTGTAAAAGTAGGGTTAAAGAAAAAGAACAGATGTGCTGAGACCTCGGAGGTAGACTTTTTTCATGTTCTACATAAAAAGATTTGTCAAGGCATCGACAAATATCATTTGTTATTAAATTCAAATTTATTCAGAAAAAAAGGATCTCTCTCCTCTCACTCCACTGGGATTCGAACACCAAATCAACTTGACTGAAGTCTCTGCCTCTTGAGCAGCGATTTATACCCTGAACCTCTCATAAGGTTTTGTACCTTCTCCATAGCACATTTCCTTATATTCTGTCCATATTCTCCAAGACGTGTTTTCACAGCACTTTTTAGTGGAATATTGTGTTCCAAATCATCAATGACATTCATGCCCGAGCGTAGCGCTTCTTTACCGACTACACGTGCACCATGAGTCAAAAACGGCAGAACACGACGAAAGAGTCCACTGAGAAAACTGCCAATTCCGTGTCCTCTTTGGTAGGGAGATCCAATATAAATGTGTGAAAGTCCTCCTCCACCAACCTGATTCGTGTAATAATTGTCATATAGAGTCATTTTTCGTTTGATGGAAAATACATCGCAACTAGTCTATTCGTTTAAAATGAAGTGTAACAGTCAGCGATCCAATCTCAAATGTTATCGGAAGTCCAAGATGGTCCATTATATCTATTTCTATGGTCCGAAAGCCTGTATGTAGTAGAGGCATGTAATGAAGCGCTAAAAAAGCCGACACCTGTGTGGAGCCAAATGTATATTTTTTCGAATCAACAGACACAACTCTCAAAAGCGGTGTTTTTACATCTTCAACGATGCGTGGTTTACAAATATCGCAATAGACAGAGTTTTTCAGGTAATCCATTTGTGAGGCTCGCTGAAGCCGTGTACGAATCTGTTGGTAACAGTGTTTCAGGTGCAAAGCCGAGAATGCGCGAGATTTTTTCGCTGATTACAAGAAAATGGCTACTAACTCGTTTACAGTCATGGTTACAAAATTTTTCCACAGTTACGTACTTATTGTTTAGCTGGTCATGTTTTAAGCGGACGTGTTCGCTGACTTCTGGTGTACTATTTATTGCACGCACTAATTCATTTACAGAGTCGTAGACACCCGACGGAAAAAATGCTACTATTGGTTTTAACCACCTACCAGTCAGAATTTCTTGTCTTTTTGTCACCGTTTTATAAGAATTTTTAGGTAACTCACCTTGAATATAATATATTCTTAGTAATTTAAATATTTGCACGATATATTTACCATTCAGCTAATCATCAGTTTGTTTATCAAAGAAATCATACTTTTGTTCGGGAAATGCTGGATCTGAATCTTCATTGAACATGAGAACAAGGTGATTTTCCAATACACTTTCCCAGGGCCGACATGAAGAAATGAGCGTTGAAATTGAATATCCGTAAGAGCAACTGCCCAACGCTCTTGTAAACGAATTTCTAGCGGCAATTGTTTTGTAAAATGCGTGATTGTATTGTCGGGGTAATATTGCATACTACTATCACTAGGTGGAATGAGATAAAACTGATCTTCATTGATTTCAGTTGTTTTGTTTCAGAAGCAGGTATCCAGGAATTAAATTGATCAGGATATCCAGACCGCTTGACAAAAACTTTTTTCTAAGTACCTTCCCCACGTGTTTGAGTTACTTTTTCAACAATAAACTCGTCCTTGCGCGCATCTTTATTCTTGACATCTGTCAAATCTTGTTCATAAAAAAGTCCATCAATGACTTCACCAGCCAAATCTTCCTCGTTATAACCCGTTTAATAACAAACAATTCCTCACTCCATCCTGATTCATATCCTTTTTCGAAGATGCCACGCGCACGACTGATGCGTACAACAGAGCCAACCTTATATTTAGGGGGTTTCTTTTTATCGTTTTTAAAATAACGCCGTTGTACATTTTTTCGTGCGATGGATGCGTTCTCGAGGGTAACATCAGATGGTGACATACCAATGCTAGAATGACGTATATTATTGTATGCTGTTACAAGTAGTTGAAGGATATCAATATATATATATATATATATATATATATGTGAGTGTTTCGATGAGTAAAGTATCGCCACATACGCTCTTTGAGAGTGCGATTAAAACGCTCGACAACTGCGACTTTGACAGTAGTCACGATCTTGAGGCAATTTCTGAAATCTCACGCCGAGAAATTCTTTTCTTTTGTCAGTTTGTAGGAAAATCGCTATGCGATTATTACTTTTCTCCAGAATACGAGTAAATGCACTTTTTACCTCTGTTGCATACTTATGTTTAAGTGGTTCGACACAAGCATGCTTGCTAAATACATCGATTACGACTAAAATGGATTAATAATTATCATTGTATGTTTTGAATGACTGCAAGTCTACCAAATCTGTCTCCCACAAATCATCCACATTATCAGTGTCATAGTGTGCTCTTTTGAAACGTTTTCTGGCTGGCCGATGAAGATTAAAACTATCTTGACTTTGTAGCCAGTTTAACACCTCTTTACGCGACAACTTGTTTTTCGTAGCTCGTACAAGTTTTTCCATACCTCCGTATGACGTCGTCTTCGGCTGAAAGTGGCGATGTATAAAGATTTAAAGATTCACTTTTTGATTTATTATTTGTATTGTTTCGTTTAACTGGAGTTGACGTTTTATTTAACGAGATATTCAGAAGCCGCGTATTTGTCCAATATTGACTATTTCCCATAAGCTCTCGCGGTATGGATATTTTGCGAAGGAAACTAGCAAACTGCAGACTTCCAGCAACGACAACTCTTTTTCTATTACGTAATACGTCATTTATAAGATGAATAATACTTGAATTCTCCACCCGACGTCCATCGATAAAGACGGTATCTTTTTTATCCCAATATAGTCTATCTTTTACACCCGATTTTTGTACCTCGTCTAGTAATAATTCTGCCTTATTTTTGTATGTTTTTGGAACCGATGTAACAATATCCTCAGTAATAATAGTTGTATCGTTCACCATATAATTTACCTCCTCCTCCGTACCATTTGTCTTATCACTGAGTACTTGCTTGTTTGTTGGCGTTGTTTTTCGCGATTCCTCAGTGAAGAAAAGAAATCTTCGCAGAACTTTTTGGTACATTTTCCATTTTTCACGATCATCTTTCACCGACTGTGAATTTAAAATTTGACTCATTTCCATATCCAACCTACTAAGAGCATTGCCCGGTAGATTTTTAGTCTAGTTTTTGAAATAATGATGTTTCAACTTGATATGATTGAATGCCAAAAGAATCAGAAATAAAATTAAATGTATGCAAACATTTTTGTAAATGAGACATTTTTCATTGAAGTTTTAGGCAATGACGTTTTGGGCGTTATTATTGTATTGCATTGTGCTGTATGTATATGTATATTGTGAATATATTGTGAATTTATTGCGATTCTCAGGAAGAAAATGATATTCGTCACAAATGTTACGTAATATATTCATTGTGGTTTTAAGAATAGAGGAGAGCAAAGTGTATCATATTTTGAATAAAAACAGTCAGACTTTAATTTTTTTCTTGGCACAATTTTTGTTGTGAAAAAAAATTAGCTAACTGAAAGCAAAAAAATAATTTATAGTGAAAATTTTGCCCATAAAGTGTGATATAATAATTTGAAACTTGATCTACTTGCTAAAAAATCTGTCACAATTTACGCAGAATCAATTATGCAGGTTTTTGGAAAAAAATATATCCCGGTGTAGAAAATGTTTCTATTTTTTGATTTGATTTTTCGATTTGATTTTTCAAAAAACAATTTTTTTTAATTGTTTAAACGATTTGTTTCAAAATAAGAGATACGGAAGTTGGTGACAGTGTAAATAAATAATTACATGGTAAATAAATAATTACATTTATCCTGTATAGAACAAATTGCCAAATTGGGTGGAAAAAAATTGGCCAGTACCTGAATTTCATGTAATTTTTTCCGTAGAATCGAATGGCGCTATTAGTTTTTCTGTATCTCGAATATTTAAACAAATTGTTTAATCAATATAAAAATTAAATTTTTTTCAGCACAATATGCGGCGGCATTTTAGAGAATTCTAAAGCCCTGGCGGTACTTTCCATAAACTACGTTACCAATTTTAAGGGGGGGGGGGGATAAAAACTAAGGTTGGTAACAAGGGGAGATTTATAAGTGGAAATAACTTCGCGAACTTAGATAGCTTTTAGAACTTAAACCCAATAAGAAAATCCAACTATATTTTTGAGTAAAAGTTCATTTTTTTTATTGAAAAGGCTACTATTATATTTTTGATTGAAAATTTAATTATTTTGTTGAGAATGCAACTATATTGTTAAAAAGTCATTTTTTTAGTTGAAGGTTCATCTCTTTGGTTGAAAATTTAACTATTTGGAAAAAAATTTGTTTCTGTTTGGTTGAAAATGATTTTTTTTAACTGAAAATTAAAATATTCCATTTTTGGTTAAAAATGTATCTTTTTCATTACAAAATTCACCTATTTGGTAAAAAAACTTATCTTTTTTAGTTGAAAGTTCAACTGTTCCATGCTTTTCGATTATTTGACTTAAATTATGTATAAATTATTGTTAAAAATTCAATTATTGGCTTTTAAATGAACTTTTATGTTGAAAATTCTACTTTTTTGTGAAACCTTTATCTTTTTGGCATTAGAATTCAACAATTTGATAGAAAAATAAACTTGCGGTTCAAAGTTAAACTTTCGGTTGAAAAATTATATTTTTGGGTTGAAAATTAAACTTTCTTGTAGGTAGTTCGTCTATTTGACTTTAAAATTAAATAATTTTGTTGAAAATTCATGTATTTAGTTCAAAAGTCGTCTTTTTTTGTAGATCTTAATCTTCTTGGTAGTAGATTCATCTTTTTGATTCAAAATTTAACAGCTTTATCAAAAATTATTTTTTTTTAAATTATTTTTTTATCTGAAAATTTACCTATTCAATGTTTGGTTAGAACTTTATCCTGTATATTGGATCAGTTGGCAATTCGTCCTTTTTGATAGAACATTAATCTTCTTCGTCGAAAATTCATCTTTTTGGTTGAAAATTTAATAATTTTGTTGAAAATTCGTTTTTTTTTTTTGGTTCAAAGTTATTTTTTTTATCCGAGTTTTCATCTGAAAATTTAATTATTCTATTTTTGGTTGAAACTTAAGTTAAAAATTCAACTATTTTGTAAAAAATTTATGTATTTTGTTGAAAAGTTGCTTTTTGTGTAGAAAATTAACTACGTTTGTTTAAAATTCAACTATTTGGTTAAATCTTTAACTAAATTTTGGAAAACTCATCTCTATCACTGGCAAGTTCATCTATTTGGTTCTTAATGCAACTGTTTCGTTGACATTTTTTTTTTTTTTTTGAAAATTCGTCTTTTTGTATTAAAAATTCACCTCTTTGGGTAAACAATATTTTTTTTTGCTGAAAATTCAACAATTTTTGTTGTTGAAAAGGCAATATATTTCGGCTGCGTGACATCGAAACGAATCAAGATCTATATCGCATTTAGTTATATTAGTCAATTGAACATTCGTAAAAATTCTAAATAAATTAAGTAATGATTTTTTATGAATGATCTGCTCTAGTAAACACTATTTAATAGTTTAGAAAGGGTAATTTAAAAATATTTTAAAGATTTGAGGAAAGATATAGTACACCAGATTTTAAAGCTTTCAAAACATTTAAAAGATTTTAAAACGATTTCAAAATTTTCTATCATCCAGTGAACTCTCAGTAGGGAATTTATGAGATAAAAAATCCCAATTCTGAGCATCTTCTTGTGAAATGGAATACAACTCATAAAACTCTTCACAGAAATTATTTGTTTCATTTTTCTTCATGCACTAAACCTCCTATTTTAAATTAAAATTAGAAATGATCTATTGACTTTTCTTTTGCTACAATCTGTTACAATACTGATTTATTTAAATATAAAAAATGAATTTAAATAAAATTAAGTAAGATTGAGGAAATAAAGTTAATTTTCAGTTTTTATTAAGAAATATTACATATATAGATTACATTTTTACTCCATGTAAACCCTTTTCGGATTTTCAAATATCTGAAATAACCCAACCCTTTTCGGATTTTCAAATATCTGAAATACCCCCATAAAATTCAGTAAGATTGAGGAAATAAAGTTAATTTTCAGTTTTTATTAAGAAATATTACATATATAGATTACATTTTTACTCCATGGTATCCTTTGCTTAGGCTTCTTGTCGGGCTCGCCCTTGGAGCTAGTGTCGTCCTCCTCATCCACCTCGTCCATGCCGTTGGCGTTGTCTGACAGGACTTCGTATCTGTTTTGGGTACAGATATCTTCATTTTCCGTCGACGTTCTGGATCTCTTTGGTCTGCTTGCAGCAATGATAGCTGTCGGCGCGCCACGTGCCTTTACTCGAGAACTGAGAGACGCGAGCCACACACCTTCGCCTCCCAGTTATGATATTTTTCCGGAGATGGAAACTTATTCACTACGAGGACGCCCGCTGTATCGATTACGAATTTCAGAGAAACACACGTCTGCACTGCACGAACCTTCAATCAATTGAAACTGAAGTTTCAGGTTATGTTGTTCTTATATAGATTCTCTACGATTGTCTAAGACTTGATTGGCCAATCAAGTTCGAGCAGTTCCCACCATGGGAACCATCAACGTCCGGCCGAAAAGTATTTTCTGAACGTTATTAAAATAAACCTCGCTCATGATTTTCTATTAATATTTATTAACAGTTTGACACATGATCTAATGTTGAAAAAAGTGGAAAACAACGAAAAATAATAAAAACATTCACCATTTGTTTATTTATTCAATTCTATTGTAAGGAACTCAGCGAAGAATTCCCAAACTTGAGTTTTGTTTAATTTGTGCCAGATTTATTGAATGTTGAAAAATTTCCAGGACAGATTTAAGGACATTGATGTCATTAAACCTGACCTGGATTTATTTAATGATCTGCTAGGAGTTAATATCGATAATCACTCAATTAGGGATGTTGGCTTAAGACGATGCCAGGGTACCGTGCCATACCTGACGGCTCAACATTTCTTTTCAAGATCAGGATCAAAAAAGAATATGGAAGATTTTGAGGAAATTTTTGTAAGTTTGCAGAATTTTTTCAAAGTTTTAGGAAAAATTTTAATAATTTACAAATGTATTTAACAGTTATTGAAATTTTCGGAAATTCTGAAGATTTCGAAATACAATTTGGAAGTTTGTTTCAAAGTTTTTGAAGGAATGTGGAAATTTATAATTAAAGATAATTTAGAATTTAATTCTCAACTGTTGAAAATTTAATTTTCAGTGGTTGAATATGGAAATAAATTGAAAACTCAAATTTCAATTCTCAGCTGTTGAATATTGAAATAAATTAAAAATTCAATTTTCAACTGTCTAAACTTAAAAACAGTTTAAAATATAACTGCCATTTTCAACTGTTGAAAATTGAAGAATATTTCAAATTTATTTTCCGACTATTTAAAATCCAGCTGTGGAAATTTCAATTTTTAATTTTCAATGACTTTTAACAGTTATACCGTCAACTGTTGAGTATTAAAGAAAATTGAATTATCAAACAGTTGAAAATTCAACTGCTCAAAATTGAAATAAATTAAAAATTTAATTTTCTTCAGTTTTTCACAGTTAGTTATTAAACTGTTGAAAATATTGCAGTTGAAAATTCAATTTACAATTTTCTTTAATTTACGACCGTTAAATGGCCAGCTGTTAAGTATTTCAACTGTTGAAAATTGAAACAGCCTTTTTATTTTTCATGGAAACATGCGCTTTTTCTTTTTTGCAATTCAAAAAATTTGTAACCATTTTTATACTTTTTTTTCAAGAAGAAAATTGTTTGCAATTGAACATGTATCAAAGTAGCTTCTCAGATATTATAAATTCAAAACATTCTTAAACCATAAAATTTAATCATTTTGCAATTAGTATAATTTTAAACGTCAAAGGAGGCCCGCGTAAAAAAAACGCGCCTTCGACTTGACCTCCGTGGTCGAGCAAGCTCGAATTTGAGCGCCTTACAATAGGAAGGGTCAGGTGAGCCGTCAGGTATGGCACGGTACCCTTACATCATCTTAAGGCCATGTGACGAGTGGGTCACGCGACCAGCTTCCTACCTTACCGACAATTTTTTTATTTGTAAACTTATTTTCACACGGATAGCCAATTCCAGTTGAAAATTTGGGATAATAAATAAGAAACACTAAGAAACGCGAATCTGGTCCTAAATTTTCAAAATTATGAAAAAAGTTTTTTTTGTGAATAAGTTTTTTTTGCTTTTTACATAATTATAAAAATTCAGGACCAGAGCCGCGTTTCTTAGTGCTTCTGATTTATTATCCCAAATTTTCAATTCGATGTGGCTATTCGTGTGAAAATAAGTTGACAAATAAAAAAAGTGTCGGTAAGGTAGGAAGCCGGTCGCGTGACCCACTCGTCACATGGCCTTAAAATGTGTTTTAGTTGAAATATTAAATATTACATTATTTCTTGAGGATTCTTTTTTTTTTGTCAAAAAACCAACTGCTTGGTTAAAAGTTGAACCACTTTGTTAAACATTTATTTTTTTGGTTGACGATTCAACACTTTAATCGAAAATTCATCTCTTTTGTTGAAAATTTGTCTTTTTAGGTAGAAAATTTATGTTCCTGGTTGAAAATTCATCTTTTTCGTTGAGGATTCAACTTGAAGCGTTTCAAATTGAACTTAATATAGTATAAACATTTCTTTTATGTAAAAGAATATATTCCCCTATTTTGATTTTCGTGTAAAATCTTATTATTTCCCCTGTTTTTAGAGTATTCTGGCCTGTGAATTTCTGTTTATGATTCTTAAAAAATGATTCGAAACCCAGTAAAAAAAGGGGGGAAAGGAATGGGACAATTGGGTCAAAATTCTCGGTATTAGGTGTTTCAGGGGATTTTTCAAATTTAAGGGGGGAAAGGGGATAAGGTGAAAAAGTGGACGAACTGTGATCCCTGAGCCTGAGTCGTCACAGCCTTAATAGGGGACCAAGTATCACTTATTTTGTTAATGGTCCCACATAGTGTAGATGTCTAGCATACCCAGTGGACGAACAAGTCAAAAGACGTTATTGGAACGTTTCAAAAACTGTCCTAAGTCAGACCAAATAATGTTCTGAAAACGTTTCATGTTCCAAATACGTCCTTAAAACAAAACTTCTTAAAATTTCCATAACTAACATGAATATTTTCTACAATTTTGTACTCTTGCAAAATTGAAAAATTTTCTGCATTATTTTTCGAAATTTTAGAAAATCATTTTATATCCTGCAAAATAAAAACATTTTACCAAAAAATCTTCCAGAATATTATTCGTCAGTTTTTGGAATCTTATGAAATATTTTTAAATGTTCTCTTAAAATTAATTTACCAAATAAAACATTATATAAATCTTCCCAGGAATTTTAAGAAAATTTTTTATTCTCTGGAACCCTTCAAAAGTTTGAAAAAACTTTTTTTTTTGAAATTTTTTAATTTCTTCATTTTCTCTTAATATTCTTGAAATTGTTTCAAATTTGAAATTATTTTTGAATTCTTTTCAAAAATAATTTTTTTTTTTAATCTAGCCAAAAAAAAATGGCTTGATACCTTCCAGATATTTTTTCGACAATGTTGAAAATCTTTTGAAAATTTTTAAATTTTTTTTCAATTTTCCCTGGAAGTTAATATTTTTAAATAAAAAATCATATACAGTTTTTCCAGGAATCTTTAAAATAAAATTTTTGTATTGTCTTGAAAGCTTTCAAAACTCTTAAAAAGCTCATTTTTCGAAGTCTTAAAAAATCTACATTTTGTTTTAAATTTCTTGAAATTATTTTGGAAATTGTGAACAATTTCTAAATATAGTTTAAAACGTGTTAGATTTTTTCTATACATTTTTCGAAATTCTGCAAAATACAAAAAATTGACTTAAAATCTTCCGGATTCAATTTTGGAAATATTTTGAAATAATTTTAAATTTTATCTTAAATTTAATTTTTCAAAGTAAAAAATCATTTTCTGAAAAATTAAAAACATGTTGTAATCTTGCAAAATTCAAAATTTTTCTTTAAAATCTTCTACATTCTTTTTCCAAATCATTTTTTGAAATTTTTTTAAAACTTCTTAATATCTTTTAAAGTGATTCGATTTTTTCATAATTTTTTTTTAACTGAAAAATTAAAAAAATTGCTTTAAAATCTTCCCAATTCTTTTTCGACGATTTTGGTAATCTTTTGACATCTTTAAAAGAAAACTTTTATTCTCTTGAAACTTTTCAAAATGACTAAAAAGCATCTTTTTTCGAAACCTTCAAAAATCTACATTTTGTTTTAAATTTCTTGAAATCGTTTCAAGGTTTAAATTATTTTTGAGATTTTTTCAAAACTTCTCAATATCTTAAAAAATGAGTACCATTTTTCCTGAAGAAAAAAAATGTAAATTCTGCAAAATGAAAAAATTGCCATAAAATATTCCACATACTTTTCTGACAATATTGGAAATCTTTCAAAATGTTTTGAAATCTTGTTCAATTTTATCTAGAAAAGTTTTTCATTCCCTTGAAACCTTTCATTCTTAAAAAGTTTCTAAATTTTTTCTTGGAAATCTTTAAAACTCGATTTTTTTTAATTTTATGAAATCGACATTTTGTTTTAAATTTTATGAAATCTTTGCGAAACTTCTTAATATTTCTTGAACTAACACGAATTTTTTGTAAAATGTTATAAACGTGCAGAATTGAAAAATTTTTTACATTATTTTTCGAAATTTTAGAAAATCATTTTTTAATATTCTCTCAAAATTAATTTACCAAATAAAACATTATTTAAATTTTATCAGGAATTTTAAGAAAACTTTTTTATTCTCTTAAAATCTTCAAAATTCTCAAGGCAAAATGTTCGGCAATATTCTTTCCATTATTCTCGTTTATCACAAAAAAAAAATTATAAAATTACAGTCTAAAAGCCTTAGAACTTAATTCTAAAGCAAAAAAAATCTAAAAAGTCCGTTTTCATAATATAAAAAGCACAACATTTCACATTTTTGACACTTTCCCCATGCATTTGAATAATTTTCGGCCTAAAAGTAGAGCCAGCGCCACCCTCGGCCGTACTCAATATTTCTGTGACTTTCATTTGAGAGTGTCACGAGGCTGGTCCAGCCCTATGCTTTCTCGTGTAAGTTGAGTTGTAGGTGGCGCTGGGTGGCATGTAAAACTGAATTTGTCAACAAAGACATTGCAGATGTACAGACAAGCTCTGTTTTTTACAATTTTTATTTAATTAGAAAGTGTTTTGACAAATGATTTTAATTCTAAATTATGGGGAAAATTAAGAAGGAAAGACACCTCCCAAAAGAAAATCAAGAACACGGGAATAGTGGAAAAGAAAAAAAAGCGAACACCGGTGTATAGCTCCCGGATGTACTTCAGGTTATGATTCTAATCCTATACGAAAGTGTTTTTCTTGTGCCAAAAGGTGAAGAAAATGTCAAACTATCGCAGAAAGCAATACGACGCGATGATATAATTTTAAAATAGGGTCATAAAGTGCGTCAGCTGCATTTTGCTTCGAAAGATATTTTCTTGGAACGAGAACTTAAAGCAGCTGATGGAAGAATTATGATGTCTTCGGAGTAGTAAGTTTATAGTGTTTATTTTTTATTTAAAAACGTATACAATTTATTTTGTTTATTTTATTTTTTCATATAAACTTATTTTAAAGTAAACTAAATATTGTATTTCTAATTTTATTTGTTAATTGGATTTAGAGGTTGAATATGTATTTTATACGCGGAGTTTATTTTTACTCATATATTTTGTCAATTCAAATTGAATAAATATATAAATAAAAATAGAAACTACATAATAAGCCTCCAAATGTAATTTAATAATAAAATTAGAAATACAATATTTAGTTTAATTTGAAATAATTTCAAATTAAAAAAAACTAAATCATGTATTTCTAATTTTATTATTAAATTGGATTTAGAGGCTGAATACGTAGTGTCAACTTAAATTGAAAAAATATATAAATAAAAAAGATACGCATTCAGCCTATAAATCCAATTTAATAATAAAATTAGAAATACAATATATATATATATATAATTAAAAACTAAAGGCTAACAACCACCGCAGGGTCCCACTGGGAGCAACTGTCATCTAAACTTGAAATATATTATTTAATTAGTGGTGTGTTGATTGTGGGAAAAGTATTCAAATCTATGATATACTCTTGTACGCAGGGAGTTAACATTTTACCATTTTTAATTTTCAATGTTTATTTCTATAGATTGTTTTTTCAAAAATTACAAATTTCATAAAAATTGGTAGAAATTGGCAAGTCTGATTAATATAATTAGAGGACCGGTTAAGAATATTAGGGAGGTTTATTTTATTAACAAAAGACTGAGATCAGTTAATGGGTTCAATTGATTCTTTATTTTTCTTTATAAAAAAGAGTTTCGATAGGTTAATCAATTTTCACTAATAAATGAAAAATTAGACAAAATAACTTTTTTATAAATATCTATGGTTGTTATTTTCAGGTATTATCTGAATTTTAATTAGCATAATTTTCTATTATTCGTACCTGTATTTTCCCTATAAATAATTCCTGATGAGGTCTAAATTGGCTTCGAAACATGTTGGTCCCTAGCAGTATAAAAAAGGCGGAAAAAGAATAAGGAAAGAGTGAGTGGTCGGTTTTGGTTGACTTTTTCCTTTTTCCTTCTCTTTTTCCCTTTTTAATGTAATTGTCTCTAATGAGCCGGAAAGGAAGTAGTTTGCTAATCTAATCTTGATTTGTAAATATTTTTCATGCTCAGCTTTATCTGCATAAAATTATTCGTAAGAAAGCAGATTTAATTTCGATCTTAAATGAACTAGACCAGTTCATCATTGTTTTTCTCTTTCTCTTTCTGTGAAATTGCCTCTTTCCTCCAGCCGTTTTTATGCACCAACTCTCCGCATCTTGCAGAAGATTTATCCTCCAAGCGTACTTTTATTAAGGACCTGAACCACTTCAGTTCACGTAACATTTCAAGACCAAGATGGATACTAAACAGGAGGGAAAATGGTATCAATTCAAAAGGAGTAAAGGACCTCTAGTTGCCTGAAAAAACGACCAAAGTATTCCACTTCCGCTTCGCTGGTTCGATATACTCCACTCGGAGTATGCCGTATACTATAACGGAAGAAAGGCCATTTGGGTTCTCTTGTATCTCCTTACACTTTCGGAAACCGCGACACTGACCCTCTTAAAATGGTCACCCCTACAATATAATGCTTTCAACTTCAACTTGTGTGGGTAGCTTTTCCCGTGTACACGAGATGGGAGGACGGCAAAGCCGGGAGTCTCGTTGTCGAACCGAATAGAACCAAATGCGAGGAACACATTTTGCTTTCGCTTCTCGTGAATTTGCGAGGATAGATGCCAAAAGGGCACCCCTTGGCATCCGCTTAACGTTCGCCGCCCAAACTTTTGGCTTTCAGAGTCGACAAACGCGACCGCCCACCCGTTTCATCGAGCTCGTCTTCCTGAGCGCTTCGCAAAGGGAGGTCTCTTCTGGCGCTCCAGCCGGCTTCCGTTTTCGCCTCCAGTGAGTGTAGTCGTCACTGGATAGGGGAGGAGGATCGGACGGCATATTAAAGTCATCCAAAGCCTTCTTCTTCTCTATGCCCTTTCCGTTCTCCTTGCCCTGGTTCATTAGAGTGAATCCGCATAATCGAGCAGCTCGTTCCCTTGTTCAGACTCACTCATAAACGGGTTCGAGCCAATGGTCTAAT
>JAABKJ010075445.1:54807189-54842673 GCA_011634705.1 Andricus grossulariae
TTTTAACCAGTTCGTCGAATTTTGATCCAAAATGGATTAACTCACAGCAAATAATGTGATAGTTGATAATTGAACCAAAAAAAGATTTTCATTTTAAATTTCAAAAAAGTGGAATTGATCCAAAAAAAAGTATTTAAACAAAAATAGTTGCATCCTCTACAAAAACTGATAAATTTTCCACGAAACAGTTGTGTCTTTATTGAGAAAAGATGAATTTTCACATCAAAGAGACAAACATTTACATTTTCGTTTGAAAAACTGAATTTTCAACCAAAAAAACGAATTTTCAACAAACGATTATAAATGGTTCAATTTTAGATCAAAGAGATGAATTTTCACACCAAAAAAGATTTTTATTTCAAATAAAAAGCAGTCAGATTCCAACAAAAACGAGGAATTTTTAACAAAATACTTAATTCCTTAAACAAGTAGAATAATTTTCGACCAAACAGTTGCATTTTTAACCAACAAATGGATTTTTCACCAAAAAAACGAACTTCCAACCAAAGAAATGAATTTTCAATCAAAATTATGAATTTTAAACCATAACATATTCTAATTTAAAATCAGAAGAAGTTGAATTTAATAAAAAATATGAATTTTCAGCACAATACTTGAATCCTCAACTGAAACAGAATAATTTTTTACCAAACTGTTGAATTTTCAACAAAATAATTCAATTTTTAACTAAGTAATGAAAATCTTAAGTTAATTATACAATTTTCAACCAAAAAGATAAATTCCTATCCAAAAAATTTATATTCCAGCCCCCTGGAACCAGTTGAAAATGTACTGTGTTCATGGTGGCCGTGTGGTGGCGCCAGCTATGCAGTTGGCCTATAATCGTTGCAAATGCATAGAAAAATAATAACATTGAACTTAATAACACATTAAAAGTAATTTACTAATAGTTTTAAATAATTTTTGAGTGTTTTAAATGATCTTTGCGACATTTTCCATCTTCTAAGCGCAAGAAAACTAAGAAAAACTGCTTTTAGATGTAAAAACCTGCATCTATTCACGGATGCATTTTGTGCGCTTGTTTTGATTGTAAATCGAGATAAAAAAGTAATCGGGAGAAGGACAAAGCTAAACAAAAATTCAAATTTTCAAAGTACCAAATGATGAAAATGTTGTTAAAGAATGGCAAATAGCTATCTTAAGGGATGATATCAAACTTAAACCTGGCGATGCAGTTTGTTCTTTGCACTTCAACCCAGAAGATATCATCCGAGAAAAGGTTTTTAGGAGACTTGATGGAAGTGTTGTGGCAAGCTTGCTGCTTATTTTCAAATTCTGTGATCCTTGAGAGAATTTCCTGAGACTGCGCAAGCGCTTCCTTTTGTCCTTCAAAGACAGCATTTCTGATCATAGCAGCGAGATCAGGTTGGGTGATAGTAGCCGTTGCGGCTGAGGGGACAGGAGCGTGAGGGTAAGACGTACCGTCGGCGTTGCGACTATCAATTGCAGGTTTCCCAGACGAACTACCATCGACTGCCGTAGAGATATCGCTGATGCTTTGCCCTTTGCACTTTATGCAGAAGAAATCTGCCTGACAGTAGCCTTCGTCTTCCCTGCGCTTATGGCCATCAGCGTCATCGCCTTGTAGAGACTCGTCATCGCCTTGTAGAGACTCGTCATCGCCTTGTAGAGACTCGTCATCCCTATCGTCTTGTTTATCCTCTGTGTCAATTTCGTTATTTACATTAACTAACAAATTTATGTCCATTAAAGACCGAATAATATTCTGCCTAAGCTGTTCCTTATTGCCACTATAGCTCAATCATAATGAGGTTGAGTCACCAACCGAAAGAAAATCCGAATGCTCTAGCTTAGCTTGAAATTCTGCTGAATCATCGCTGAACAATCCTGAAAATGTACGCAACTTGCTACGGTTTTTACGGTCTCCCTCTTCCTCAAATATTAATTTATACAAAGCGCATATTGAACTTGAAGGGGCTTTTTTTAACTGATTCTTAATTCTTTCAATATCCACTAACTTATCCATATTATTTTTTTTTAAACAAAATTCAAAATCGGGCGATTAAAACAAGAAAGTTAAATTATCGTTACAATCCGTTATAATCAAGATCGACAAGTAAATAAAATTCACATCGAAATATACTTATCATCTACTTATTTTAAAATAGCCGTCGTTAAATATCGTCTTCGTCGTTGCAAACGGAAGAGATCTTCTTCTAAAAATTGGCAGAAAACACAAGATGATTGGCAAAGAAGCGTTCCTTGACAAAGCTGCAGAGCAGGTTGCCGAGACCTTTGGTCTGAATTTTATCATCAGAAGTGAGGAATGTGCATTACTCCATCAAGTTCTCACTTCTAAAAGAACAAGTAAAAAACAGAGATTGAAAAACTCCGCCAACAGCTACTCGACAAAAAATGCACGGAAACTTTCACAGAAATGTAGAAGATCATTCCTTGTCGAAGAAGCAAACTTTTGCTTTCCTCAGATCATCAGCTAACACCTCAGTATACTGTGACCCCATTTTACGTCAAGAAGTTCTCAGCAATAGTTTCAAAGCGTGTCACGCACACTCTCAGTACCTAGAAAACATTTTATCCAGGTGTCCCACTCACACGGGAACGACGTATCCCTACAAACATAATGTGGACCTACTGTAGGTTTCAAAAATGTTGATCTCTCTAGAAAAGTTAGAATAAGTCAGTGAAAAAGAAATCTCTTAAGAACGTAACAAACTTCATTTCAAAGATAATTTTATTGCGAACAAATTCTCTATTCATGACACCGTCATACATTAATCACAAATGAAGTTACAGTCCAGTGAAGGTACAAAAACGCGGTCAACAGCGACAATTTCAGGACAGTGAACTTTAACGTGTTAAATTTTGTTGAAAAATCAGTAGAAATGAGGCGAAAAAAATCAGGGGAATTCCTTGACATTTTCTGTAAATCCAGGTGTCATAAAAATAAAAAAATTTAAATAATTGTAGCTTACAGAGTTAATCAAAGAGGAGGACCTTATCTCAGCTCCAAATTGTGATAGAAAGCTCAGGTAAAGCTTGAATTAGGTTAAAAAAATCAAATAATACAATGAAATAAGAAATAAAGTTTCAAAATTATTAAATAATAGGCTATTAGCAATTATTTTTTCTACTTTTTTTTTCTTCTGCGCGCATAAAAGGAGTCATCAGTATCAGTTTCAATCGAGGGTCACTATTTGGCACTTTCCCCCAGCTACCTGATGACCGTAATTTGGGGAAACTGAAAAAAAGGGAAAGGCGTAGTAAACATGAATTTAAATTCTGAGGCTAACAGTTCCACTCCAGGAAAATAAGAAACTTTCAGAGGAAGATAAAAAATATTATTGGCGAACAATGATCGCATAAGATGAAAACAATTAAATACCGACAAACCAAACACTTGAGCAATTCCAGGTCAACTCATCTGAAGAATTTTGAAAAATAATGAATTGATTATTGAAAAATTGAAAAAAATTTGTCGACGACTCGGAAATTCGAACAAATCATCCTCACGACTTTTGTCGATAAAAAGGAAATTCTCAGAGTTATAGCATTTGTAGGATTCATAAGAGCAAACGAAAATTACTATTTAAAGACAAACAGTGAACGATATGAAAAAAGTCAGAAGAAATAGATTTTCTCTTCATCGTAAAAAATAAGATTGAAAATAAAAAAAAATTAAATTTGTGGAAAAACGACACAAGTTGCAATAAAATGTTTAATGAGAAAATTGTTAGTTTTTTTTATAGGAAGCGCACTTTTCGTTCAATTATTAGAACAAGACAATGAAAAAAGCTATGAAAATAGATTCGAAATTGAAAGCTCGACTTTGGGTTTATTTATTATTATTTGAATTTAAAATTGAATTTAGAATTGAGTATAAAAAAAAGAATTCTATTTTTTCTTTATTTATTTTTTAAAATGGTAAACTTAAAATCTTAATGATGCACCTTTAAAATGAAAGAATTTTTTATTTTGTCAATTTCAAAATAAAAATTATTCAAGTTTGAGGTTTACAATCATTAAAAGTTCTGTCATTTCGATTATTTTTATTCGAAATATCTTCAACTTGAAAGATTCAGGATTGAAAACATCACTTTTTATTTTAAAAATCATCAAAATTGAAGAATTTTTAGTTTTGAAATGTCATAATTAGAAAATATGTAATTTTTGCAATAAAAGTTCTGTAATTTTGATGCTTCATATTCGAAATTTTTTCAGTTTGAAAGATTTATTATTGAAAACTTGATTTTTTATATTAAAAATCATATATTATATATATATTATATATATATATATTACGTTTTACTTAATATACTTCTTTAATTTTATTTTTCAGTTAAGTTTTTCATTTTGTAATGACTTACAATACTTGGAATAAATAAGAGGCCTTTAACCTTTTCGGCTAAAAACATTAGTTTTAGTAAAAAATTGAGTCCTCAAATCTATAACAATTACAATTTGTTGAAAATTATAACTTCTTTTTCTGCCTCTATTTCCCTTTGTTATATAACTATCTTGAGTGAGCCATTCACACTGATTTTTGGAAACATACTTCTTATTTTAAGACTTTTTGTGCAATAATGTTACGCAAGTTCACTTTTTCGAGTTTATGTTTTCAAAGACTTTTTCATTAAAAATAATCTTGTTGATCAGTTTTTAGCTTGAAACGTTCTGAACTGAATTATTTCAAACTAGAATCCTTTATTGTTGAACAACTTATAATTGAAAGCATATATTGGAAACACTGAAACTGGTTTGATTTCGTTTTTAAATTTTTTGAAATTGTATCGTTTGAAAATAATTATATTCTATTGCTAAAAAGATAACTAGAATCAATGTTCAGTTAAGTGATAATTTTTAACCTGATATGTCAAAAAGTTCATAGTTCAAGATTTACATTATTGCAATATTTCGAACTAAAAGCTTGAGTAAATGAATTTTCGGATTAATTTTTTTCGAATGCCAGTAATTGCACAATTTTCAGTTTGAAGCGCCTGAATAGTCACACAATGTTTAATTCAAATATCAAAAATTGTAAAATTTTCAATTTAAATTCAGGAGCGCTATAGCATAGTCCACATAGCCTTAAAAGTTTGAAATTCACAGCTTTCAATATAAGAATAACAAAATTGAAAACTTCAATTTCAAATCGACAACACTCAAACAATAAGTAATAAAACTTGACCGGTCAATCGTTAGTGAATTTATAATACTGGATTTATACTCAATCAAATCAAACATCTATTTCTCATTTTCACTAATATCAGAAAAATATATATTTCATTCAAAATATGATTATTTTGAAATGAATTTTTAGTACCTAGTTCAAGGAAAACGTTATGGAAAAATTCCGTAATAAGACTCCTAGTGATATACTTGATCAATTTTTTTACGAAAAATTCGGTAATACTAGCCAGTGCCAAAACATAACCTCAAATCTGTGTCAACTAGCGATAATTGTTATTCAAAGTAGGACCGGTCGATTTATTGCGCCATGCCAGTTTCAAATTTTTGATGATATGGACAACTCAAATCTATAGCAGTTGAATTTCGGTAAACCTATGCAAGGCCTGAAAAACATTTTTAATTCTCAACTTATGAAGGCAAATAACATTTCCTATTGTTTCTAATTATTATCTTTTTACTGCAAGGGACATATCGTTGGAATCGCCTAGAAACGTAAATTTCGAATATAATATTCCTTAATTACTTGCAAGAGATGGCCTGCTTTTGTGGTGCTAATTACTGTACACCTGAGGCCCAGATTACTCTCTTTTCCTTTCCCCCCACTAAATTCATAAGAGGGAAAATTCTTGGAGAAATTTCCTTAGGAAATCTTTTCTGGCTATAGAATCGATCAATGTGCCGCATTTGAGTAATTTCAAAAATCATTGCACGAAATCAAAGAATTCAAGTATAGTATTGTTTTACATCATTAAATTTTGAATTAAATAATTATAAAATCTTATGGGCAAATTAAAAAATAAAATTTAAGGAATCAATGCTGACCAATTTTAAATTCAAAAACACTTAAATTGAACAAATTAAAACTACAGAAAGTTAAAAACTGCGAAAAATTGTTCAATTATCAGCACTGAAATTTGTTTATTTTTACGGTTTTTAACTTGGACACATTAAAATTGAGTGATTGTTCGCTTTGATTTCTTTTCCAAATTTTGGATTAAATTATTTTGAAAACTTTTGCAAAACCTGCGTTCTAGCCCAAAGTAAAATATCTGTAAGAGAGACAAAAAAAAACATTTGGACTTTTTTGTCAAAAACTACAAAAATAATTTAAAGAAAATAAAAACAGAAACATACATTACAGAAAAGATTGAATGCAGTATGAAAGGCATATTGTGAGCGCACCGAGAATCTTGAATTTAAAAAAAGCGGGTTATTCATTTAGAACGCGTTGGTCATAATTATTTAATTTCTTCATTTTTCAAGCTAAGACTGTGGGGATTATCTTATATTCTTATATAGAATAGGTGCACCTTTGGTTTATATGATTTATAGGAAGGAATGTCATACCTTATACAAAATTATGGAAAAAACTTTATCACCCATAAATTATGTGTTTATTTATTTAGGCAAAATATTTAGCATATATGCATAATAGTACTTTTGATTGCCTTTTATTGTTAAGTAAATGAGGCCATCGTAGCCGAGTGATGTACGAGGATGTGGAGTAGGCTCACTGTATACGTGTTCTCGGAAATTTGTTGTTAAATATGTGTGTTGTCCAATTGCTATTGCAGCTCGCGTTGGAATATGCAGAAAATCCATTTCACCAACATGAGGTACATAATGATTAATTTTGAGATTTGGTGCAACCAAAACGGTGGCCTTGCATTTCCAAAAAAACCATATAGTGCTCAAAATGGACAGCAAGTTCTTGAGTTATCCAGAGGGGTCTTGGGCTATTATTGTGTCCAAAATACTGGTCCGCATTCATTAACATGTGGTCATCATGTAACAAACAGATGGAATGTGTTATTACCACAACGTAAAGATAATTTGAGGTCTTTCAAGTTCCCGCCTCATATGTTGAAATACTTCTGAAGGTACTTCTGTAAGATAAAAGTGGTCATTTTCATGATAAGTTTGAAAACCAGTAACATGATCACTTCATAATTTTGATGAAACACTGGTCAATAAAGTATGAGCTAAAATAAATCAATCGTATATTATTATTATTATATCATTAAGCCGTTTCCCTTTCGGGGTAGGCGTGAATTGCTCGGTGGTAAAGTAGTGATTTTTCCCTATATTCTGCCCTAGAGATAAACTTGATGCAAAAAAGTCGCAAATTTTCAAGAATATGTAAATACTCGTAAACATTTTTTTAAATAATGATTTATCAAGTAAAGAAAAAGGTTAGCAATATCTATAAAAAAGTTAATGTTTTTAATTTTTCTTAAGGGTGTAGTTCCAAATAGCCCTTATCTCCGATTTTTTTTAAACTCTGTATATTTATGTATGTCGAAGCGCTGATTACAAAATGTATAGCGGAAATGTACGCAAATTTTATTTTCGCAGTGAAAATCATAAAAAACCTATAAAAATCATGGCTTTCCACGTTGATCCCGAAAACAATTGAAAATTTCAAAAAATAATTTTAACGAAAGTTACAGACTTAATGAAAATACGAGTTTTTTGTACGAGTGAAAGTTTTCCAGATATTTTAATGATAAATATAAAAATTTCATGCCTAGACCCTGCCAAAAACTTATATATATTTTTTTTACCTTGGATTTCTTTGAAACTCCGCATACACACGTATTTTAATGCGATGATTACGGAATGGTGGTACAAATTAGCGCAAATTTGATTTTAATGGCGAAAACCATGGATTCTCGGTATATGCAAAAAATTCGGAAAAGGTTTTATACAGTTATAGATTCATTCCAGATACACATTTTTATTGATAATACTTTTTTCTATCAACAGAAATAATGTTAGTGAAACACCTTCCAACTTCTCGTGGATGCGGAAAGGCACCCCTTTGTCTGACCACAGAAATAATGTTGGTCAAGGCTCTACCCCTTTCTAAAGTCTTGTTGGAAGACGTAAATGAAACCAATTAAAAAAATTTAT
Organism: Andricus grossulariae; assembly: GCA_011634705.1. Lineage (NCBI taxonomy): Eukaryota > Metazoa > Arthropoda > Insecta > Hymenoptera > Cynipidae > Andricus > Andricus grossulariae. The sequence goes on from JAABKJ010075445.1 coordinate 54,815,293, forward strand.
ATATATTTAATTTAATTTAATTTATATCTAATTTAAATGCAGTAATTGGTCACGGGAATACTTACGTTTTCGGCAGAGGCTAGGTATGAAATTTTCATTTTTATCATCAAATATCTCGAAATATTTCATTCATGCGAAGAAATGGGATAGAACATAAAATGTGTATATTTTGAGTAGGTCTCCAACTTTTATTGGAATTATTTTTTATTAATTTTCATTGGTTCATGACATAAGCATTAAAAATAATGATTTTTATGGGGCTTCTATGGATTTTACCATGAACATTAAAGTTGCGCCCAATTCCCCTATGATTTTCGTAATTAGCTCTTGAAAATACATGAGCATTCGGAGTTATGAGAAAGTGGAAAGTAAGGGCTATTCGGAACTTTATCCTTTTTTTGATGATACAGTACAGCCATTATATGAAATTTATCAACTTGTTTCATAAAGGTCGATCATTACATTGAATCTAGGGGAAAAATTGTCAAAGATTTATACCAATTTTTCAAAATACTTTCAAACATGTTTTGAAAATTGTCAAAGAACTTTGAGAATTTATGATTATTTCCAAAATTATAACAAATTTTTCTGAATCACGCATATTTGATTTTTTTGGAACATGTTTTTAATAAATTGGTAATTCGCATCAACATGGAATCACTAGGCGCAGAGAATAATAATCAATAATATATAATAATGCCGCATCTCCTGCACTCTGTCGTGGGGTTATACCCCATTTTGTGCATATGATAGTTTATGTGGTTGTGTCCATTCAGGATCTGTACCACTGTCCTTATATCTTTCTTGGGTAAACCCAGGATTTCCCTGCCTCTATCCGTCCTATGGGTATAACCCAGGACGGATTTCGCCTGATGGTAACCCTGGACCTGCCCCCAGTATTCCCGGTGTTTTGTTCGGATCCAGCTTTTAATCGCTAAACCGATACAGCGAAACGCTGTTCCCAGTACCGGTTCTGGTCCTATGTATTCACTTGCTGCTCCGCGTTTTGCCAACTGGTCCGCCCTTTCATTGCCCTTTATCCCTGTGTGACCAGGGACCCATATGAGAGCCACATCGTTTCTTTCTGCAAATTGGTTTAATGCCTTTTTGCATTCCTAAGCCAGTTCGGATGTTATGTCTGGTTTCCCTATTGCAGTTAGTGTCGCTTGGCTCTCGGAACCGATAGTAATCTGTCTGCCAGCAGCGTTTTCTTCTTTTAGAGTTGCAGCACAGCGAAGGAGGGCCAGGACCTCCACCTGAAAGACAGTAGCATGTCGACCAAGTGGTATTCCTATCCCTTTTCCTCTCTTTCTGTCATAGATTCCTGCTCCTGACCCTTTCTCACCCCTGGAGCCATCCGTATATCAGATTTCCCCTTGGAGAAGCGGGTTACCATTTGCTTTCCACAGATCCCTGCTTCGGCTACAGACACGGAAAGCTTTGGCAAAGTTGAAGCGTATCGTTATTTTATCTTGCCTCATCTGTAGAATCGGCCCATTCCACCTTCTTGTAGTCAGCGACCTTAGACGCGAAATTCCAGTCGGCCCTTATCACCTCTTGGCCCCAGCCTTCCTCCTCTTATATTTTTATTCTATGCAAACTGGGCCGTCTTATAGATGTCCCAGTCCGAAGGCAATTTAGTTCTATTTTCTCTATTGCACAACATTCTGGTCTTTTTACGGAGTCTCTAGGTGGGTATTCCACCATTCTGCTCCCTTCCTAGACTTTATTGTGCTTGAAGGGCCATTGTTCTCATATAATGTAGTCAGAGCCCTTCGCAGAAAATACGCGGCGTGCTCCAACTCATCGACGGTACCATAGCTTGTGGGAAATTCCGCAAGCCTCCCTTTGAGTTCCTCTTGATACGAGTTACAAAGTGTTTTTCTGGGGTTTCTGGTCTTCGAAACCAACGGTTTTCCTAGAGTTATTCAAAACGCGATATATTTGTGGTCCAAGAGAGACTCCTCATCGGAGACTCTCTAGTCCACTACCCTGCTCATCAGTGCACCCGAACATAGAGTGAAATCGAGAACCTCACTCCTTTTTTCAGTCTGGAATGTGGGAGTATCACCCCGATTCAGCATCACCAGTTCTGTGCCTGCTATATATTCAAATAAGTCTCTCCCACTGTCGTTGATGTTTCTGCTTCCCCACACTTTCATTTTCAACAAATCATGTGATTCAAGAAAAAAGAATTTTTTCTCGAAATTCGAAACTTCTGATGTTTTGTGAAAACTGAGAACTACACGATGAAACGGACTTCAGATTCGTGATTAGCGGGTCGAAATCCATAGGAAATGATGGGTCTCGTTTCTAACGTACGATATTTCTTAAAGATTCTGCAGCTCGGTTAAAGTATGTCCGAATAACAATAGACTCAACTACCGTTATAAGGACGATTTCGGTAATGTCTTGAAGTGGCCTTGATACTAAATCAGGGGTACACAAACGTAAACAGGCAGAACCGCAGAAACCATTTCTGCTGGATTTGGACGCATGCCACTACTTGATGTGCCATCATGCTGTTTGTAACGTTTAACTAAGCATCGCCTCTCTTTCGGTCACGCGGTCTCCGCATGACCAAAATGCCAAGAAATTGAATTCTATGAATATTGTAAACCTGGGGTGCTTATGTCGGAAGTTGATTGTTTTTTCTCCATCATGTTGATCTCTACTATAATAAATATACGTTTTAATTACTTCTGGACCAATCTCGACGCAACTGAAACGTATGCGTCATCCACTTTTGCTACTTCCGTTCTAGAAGGTAAGCAAAAGCGGGAAATTTACGCGAGATAACATCGGGCAACACTGTTCCTGGAAGTCAGGTCTCTAGCCGCGGATGACCTCACGCAGCAGCTGGGACAGTTGGAGATACTTTTTCAGAGCTACCAATCTTTGTAGAATGTTATGAGGAACAGTGTTGACAGACCAGATGAAGTGATCCCAGAAGAACAGCCTTTTGCATCCGATTCGCGATGCAATGAGCCTGAGGCTGGAAGCCGGAATCTTGTTGAGTTGGCTAAGAAATGAAGCTTTATACCTCCAAGACAGCCGATATTCCAACCGTTCTTCTTTCTTCTTTGCCGTGATATAACTATCGACTGATGCCGAGAATGCAATCAAAGAAATGATCTTGGCCTTCAGATCTTGGAGAAGAATATCAGGCTTCGTAGCACTCATACGTTTAGTGGTGGAGAATGAGACATTCCAGTAAATCTTACACTGATCATTCTTCACAACGGACTCGAGTTCCCCCTGCGCGTAACGCAAGACCGGCAATAGGTCAAAGTGTTTCTGGCTCTTACTCACACGCTCGGCAGTTATTATCGCCAGCGGGTACATTCATTATGTGTTCGCGGTAAACTAAGATGTTTATAACGCCGTCTTGATAGGCAAAAGGAAATCCCTCTGTCTCCGATCTCAATCCAGCAGACTTGATAAACATGTTGGACACACCTATCGTGAGCTCATCATCTTGCGTGTGCTTCGGTTAAGTTGCTTCAACTCATCGTCGTTCCATTTCACTGCATTAAGCGTGTATGGCAGTATAGGAACGGCCAGCATATTGGTCGCCTGGATCTTATTCTTACCAGATAATTTTAAAGCCCAAATTTTTCTGAGAATTCCGCGATACCTTTTTTAATGTGCCGTTTTTAACGCACGCACATTTTGTATTTCCCCTTGCGGTATTCCAAGATATGTATATGGTTCTCCATTACCAAGATGTTGAATGGTATTTCCGCCTATGAGTTGAACAACCTGATCGTCACGCGATGATGTATTTTCTAGTCCGGACGTCATCATGCCAATCGCTTTAGAGTACCTATTTACGGCCTTCACTGAAATTTTATGGTGCACTTTCGAGGAAATTACGCTGAAATCTCACCAGACATTTCTCTCTATCCAGGAATTAATTTCAGTGATAGTTTTTCCCCATGTAGGAGGCCTCACGGAGGTTCCTCTAATTGGTAATTACACTTTTTTTACAATAAAAAATCTAGGTAGAATACAAGAGCACAATGTCGGATACTCTCCGGACAGACTTTGTATGTTTCAGGAATTTATTATGTTATCATCAGTTTGTACAATTCTATAGATTTCATCACATAAAATTAAATTTAATAATGTCAGTGTCTACTCGTACCACAATTTTGAGGCTATTTGTTAATCGAAATTTTCCGTCATCCGTCGCAAAAAAATCTGGCTGTTTGTTCTGAAATTTCGGTACACATAGAAACGGTGTTTATTAACATAATTTATTACTGGAATATTTATTCAAACTATATGCATTTTTTATATACGTTGCTATATGACACAGTTTGTTCTTTGGCATGTATTTGGACGATTCTTTTGTTCCAAGATAACTTCTTTTTCTCTGAGTGATTTTTAAAGCATTATATAAAAAATATGAAAAGACGAAATACAGGAAATCCAGGGTGGCCATTTCAGTGAAGCGAAAAAAATTCTCAGCCATTTTCCTGGTTTCTTCGCGGTTCGCAACAAATTTTCAATATCATTGGACTTAACATTGAAAAAGTGTGTTAAAATTATATCATGAGATGTAAAATTGGTGATATTTCAAATGATTGAATAGATTTTTCTTCTGAAAAATTGATATGATTCTCGGTCAGAAAGAATCTCTCTAACGCAGGGCAAAGCATGAGTTTGGCAGACACGCATTTAGCGCGGGAGAAGAATTTTTGCTATTTTTTTAATCAAATTGACGGTGTGAGAACTTGTGATTTACACATGTACGAATCTAAAACACTGTCGGATCGGGTTACGGTTGTTTAATGGAGATGCTGCGATTTCTTCCGAGGTCAATACTTTGAACGTGCCGCTGTCCATGTTTATTTTCACCCGAATTGACCCTACATTTGTACGTGTGTATATTCCACGAAAAATGTATTGACGTTTTATTTTGTCCAAGAATGCAAATACGTCACCGTTGGACGTTGATAATACAATTTGTTCTTCGGTAGGCATGGGCATGAAGACGTTACTTTTTGTTCTTAATCCAATAGGTTTATCGTGAGGAAAAGTGTATCTTTCAAGTTGGAATATCCAGTTTGGATATTTGTAAGGAATAAGGCGAATTGATCTAAGATCTTCTGGTGTATATCCAAAAACGAGAGAAAAAGGTTGCCTATTATATATATAATATAATATATAAAATGTATATAATAAATCTTTAATGTTTGTGCCCATTGGGAGTTCAACAATTTGGTTGACATTTTTTTGCTCTGGAATGAAAAATCTTCCTTGGTTAAAAATTCATTTCTTTCGATAGAAATGTTATCTTCTTTCATTTTTAATTTTTCCTCGAAAATGTATGTATTGTTGAAAACTAGGATTTTTTGATAGAAAAATTGTATCTCTGAATACAAAATTGATATTTTTTAGTAAAAAAGTTCTTGGTTGACAATTCATCTTTCTTGATTCCAAATTCAACTAACTTCTAAAAAATTCAAGTATTAGGTTGAAAATTTATCTTCGTAGGCTGAAAATACCACTACGTCGCTAAAAATTCAAATATTTTGTTGAAAATTCGTTTTTTTTCATAATTTTTTAACTGTAAATTTAACCGTTCCATTATTTGTTGAAAATTATTGATCATTTTTAGTTGAAAGTTCAAGTATTAAATTTGTGTTTTAAAACTCATCTTCTTTATTGAAAATTCAGCAATTGGGTTGAAATATTTTTTCTTTCATCACCCAAAATCTTTCTTAAATGAAAAATCTTCCTTGGTTAAAAATTAATTTCTTTCGATAGAAATTTTATCTTCTTTTATTTTTAATTTTTCCTCGAAAATGTATCTGTATTGTTGAAAACTAGTCTTTTTGGATAGGAAAATCGTCCCCTTGAATGCAAAATTTTTCTTTTTTAGTAAAAAAGTTCTTGGTTGACAATTTCTCTTTCTTGCTTGAAAATTGAACTACCTCCTAAAAAATTCAACTATTAGGTTGAAAATTTATCTTTGTAGGCTGAAAATACCACTACGTGGTTCAAAATTCAAATATTTTGTTGAAAATTTAATTATTTTTTGAAGATTCGTTTTGTTTTTAATTAATTTTTTTAACTGTAAATTTAACTGTTCAATTTTTTTTTTAAACTTATCATTTTTAGTTGAAAGTTCATCTTTTCTTTCTTGACCCAAAATTTTTTTTGGTTGAAAATTCTGTTATTTCAATAGAAAAGTTTATAATTTGTTTGTTATTTTTTGGTTCAAAGTGAAAATTTTTGGTTAAAAATTAATCTGTTCTGGTTGAGAATTCATTTGAGAATTCATATGTTCTGGTTACATTTGACTGTTTTTAATTTAAGACAAAAATCTTTTTTTTGTTCAAATATTAACTATTATATTTTGCGTTGATAATAATTAATATTTTTATTGGAAATTCAACTACTTGGTTTAAAATTAAACTTTGTTAAAAATTAATTATTTTTTGTTAAAGATTCATAATTTTGGTTGAAAATTAAACTATTTTGTAGAAAATTTAATTATTTTCTTAAAAATTAAAATATTTCGTTAAAAATTCATATTTTTTGGTAAAAAATTAAAAAATTTTGTTGAACAATCGTCTTCTTGGCTTGACAATTCAATTGCTTCAAAATTGAATTATATCGTTAAAATTTCAACTATTTTGTTGAAAACTTAATTATTTTGTTGAAGATTCAACCATTTTTCGAAAAAGTAATTTTTTTGGAAAATTCGACTATATTGTTAAAAACTCGTATGTTTAGATAGAAAACTCGTCCCAGTGGATTGAAAATTCATCTTTCTGGTAGAATTCAATATGACACCTATTCATTCATTTTATTTAAAGCTAGCATTTTATGCAATTATGAACTCAAATCGAAGAAAAAATTTCAACTTGAAAGGGGGTGGGGTGTTCGTATTTGTGACGTCAGTCTGATGGTTTCAAGCTTTGTGTGATGATGTGTGACGAAGAAGGGGAGGGGTGGAAAAAGTTTTACAAAAATAGCGTAACGTAGTTTTTGAAGGGCCCCATAGTGAATCGATCGTCGCCTTTGATCCTTTCTTTATCTTTATTCCCTTGGTTTCAGGTTCGCAACAATCCGAACAGGGCTGGTCCCATTTATCAACAGGACAATGAATTTATTATAAAAGCATCGCCTTAAGGCTATTACATAAATCTTTTATCTGAAGGTGAAAAAAGTGGATACGTCATTACGCATCCTTAATATACATATCAATATATTAAATTAATTACTTGCTTCCTTCGGCCAGCATTCATTTTAATTAAGAATGTAAATCGTTAATTAATCAATATATATCACTAAAAAATTTGCATTAAAACTACCAATGGCGGACATAGGTGGGACGTGCCCCCCCCCCTCTTCAGATTTGAAACATCAAATTTTAAATTTAAAAAGGCCGTAGCAGGATAAGCATGATCTGGGTGCCCCCGCTCGGATGTGATCCATATTGCAGGGGTAAGTGGCTACCCCTATTAAATAAATTTACCCCAAGTATCAACTAAAAAAAAATTTGTTACAAAAGTTATAAACAATTTTTGAAAAATCAAATTTTCTCGAAAAAGGCTTCACCGATCTTGGTGGTTAAGATATATATTATAGTGGGTACTAAATAGGTTCTGGTGAAAATTCAAGAACCAATTCTGTTTATTTTAAGAGGATGAAAAAAATTTTTTAATCATTTTTTTTATAGGAAGTAATTCTGGTACACCAATCATTTTTCCCCTATATCATGCTCACATTTAAGGTTGTAATATATATTTTTTCGCAGATGATCAGAGCATTAGTTCATAGTTAAAAACAATAAAAACTTCATGTTGGCCCCTCAGATGTATGCAATTCCATGATGATGAGGGGCCGATTTTATTTTTAGCTTATGACGCGATAAGTTATACGCAATAGTGTAATACAAACCAAATGCAACATAATTATTCCATTAAAAGCACATTTCCTCGTGAATTATCCAGTCACGGTGTCAATTTCTTCTAGGTAGATGGAAAAATACTTCTCTTTGCTTACTGCTGACATTCGCTAAACTAATTTCATGTTTGCTCAGGATAGTATCCCTTACTTTATGTACACTATATACAACTATATACATCCCATATTAATAACTTAACAAAACATATACGGCAACTGATTTATTAAAAACATCAATTGTTTTTTTGTTGTTAAAAATGCAATTGTTTGGTTAAAAATTAATTTGTTTAAGTTGGAGATTTAGATATTGTATCAAACAATTTTTTTTGTTAAATTCCACTTTTTGCTCTTTAAAAGTCGAATCTTTTTTAATTTCCTAAACATAAAATTAACAAATTACGAATATTTCCTAATTATAGAATTTCGCTGTTGTCAAAATATCAACTATTACATTCTTGGTTAAAAATTCGTTTCTTTTTATTAAAAATTAATTTTTTGTGATAAAAGTTGACCAATTTTATTTATGGTTGAAAATTTATTTTCACTAGTTTAAAAATTTAACTATCAATTTTAAATATTCTTTTTTTGTGGTATAAAATCAATTTTTTTGTTTGTTAAAAATGCAAATGCTTGGTCGAAAATCAATCTATTCAATTTGAAGATTTAGATATTGTATTAAAAATTTTTTTTGTTAAATTCAACTTTTTCCATTTAAAATTCAAACCTTTTTTAATTTCCAAAATATTAAATTGAAAAATTAAAAAATTGAATATATTTTCTGATTACAGAATTTCGTTGTTGTCAAAATATCAACTATTAAATTCTTGGTTGAAAATTTGTTTCTTTTGATTGAAAATTAATTTTTTGTAATAAAAATTTAACTATTTTATTTTAAGTTGAAAATTTATTTTTACTAGTTCAAAAATTTAACTATTTAAAATATTCTTTTTTTGTGTCATAAAATCAATTTTTTGTTCGTTGAAAATGCAACTGTTTGGTTAAAAATTAATGTGTTTAAGTTGAGGATTCAGATATTGTATTAAAAAAATATTTTTTTGTTAAATTGAACATTCTTCTATTTAAAAGTCAAATCTTTTTTAATTTCTAGAATATGAAGTTAAAAAATTAAAAAATTACAAATATTTTCTAATTATAGAATTTCGTTGTGTTGAAATATCAACTATTACATTCTTGGTTGAAAATTCATCTTTTTCTGTTGAAAATTAAACTAATTCGTTAAAATTTCGTTTTATTTTCTGTTCCGAATTTTTTTCGCTGATAATTCAACTATTTGATTAATAATTAACCTTTCTGTTGAAAATTCAACTGTTTTGTAGAAAAAAAAATCATTGCAAATTAAGTATTTGTAATGAAAATTTCACTATCCCATTTTTAATTAAAAATAATTATTTTTTAGTTTAAAAATTCAACGATTTGGTTGAAAATTTCTGTACATTGTTGTAAAATTGTCGTTTCTGCTAATAAATTAATCTTGTTAGTTGAAAATTCAATTATTTATTTGGAAATTCATGTATTTTCTTGATTTTTTTTTCTTCATCAACTCAAAAATCTTTTCTTATTAAAAATTCAACTTTTGTTACAAAGTTCGTCTTTTTTATTTGAAAATTCACCTCTCTTGGTAGAAATTTCATCCTATTTAATAAAAAAAATCTTTCAATTTTAAAATTAATCTGTTTGAATTGAGGATTCAAGTATTTTGTTGAAAAAATGTCTCTTTTTGGTTCAATGTAAGTGTCTTTTTTATTAGAAAATCAACTATTTTTTTGGTTGAAATATCGAATCTTAAATTTTTTAATGGATTCATCTTCTTGTTTAAAAATTTAACAACTTGGAAGACTTTTTGCAAATTTTCAGAAAAAAACATTGCGTTATTTATACGCGGCTGCTAATATTTTCGTTAAAAAATTGTTTTATTATTATATTTTGTTATTGTTTTTAACATTTTTTCATCCCAAGAACTTTCACTAAATTAAAGAGTATTTAACTCAAAGATTCCTTTTTGATAAAAAAAATGTCTTCATCTTCATTCCTCTTGAGAATATATTAGTTCGAAGGAAAGAGAAAAAATCGACCACTCTGAGTTATTCCAGGTCAAGTAGGTAAGAGAAAGGATGAGTATCTTGGAACTTTGTAGCATGTAAATCATTTAACTTGTACTTGACAAGCGTAAGCGGCTTGTTAATATAAAGGTTACATCGAGGAAGAGAAAATTTAATTTTAATCTTACCAATGAATACGTTCTCTGTAATATAATGTAATGCAGTGTTATCTACAATTTACCAACGATTCACATGTTGGATTACCATCTCTAATTGCTAATTTCCCTCGCAATTTGTTCTCTCTGTCAGCGATTGCAAAACAGTATCAGCAGCGAATAAATGAGTTTTGTTGATTGAGAAATCTGTTATTGAATCACCAAGGTCTTTTATTCAAATATTTTAATTAAAACAAGTGGTGTAACGATATATTTCGAAAATTTTGGTTTTTGTGACAAGTCTAGCATAGCCTAAAAATGGTCCGATTTTATTCGGGAAGGGTTCAAATTAAGGCTATTCAAGTCTAGATATTCACAGCGAAAGAAAAAGTTTTGTTTTGCACTCTTCTTTCTCAATTATCACTACTGAACTAAAGATAAGATTATTTATGAAGCACAGCTTTGGCGAGAGGCTTAAGAGATCGTCCATAAGCTACGTCACCAATTTTATTATATTTTTTACTCCCCGATTTCCCTAGTTGACGAGGATAGTTCTGTCTACCCCCCCCCCCCCCAAAGTAAAGTAGTCCACAATGGTATCAAAACAGTGAAATTATGGTGGTTCTTAATAAAAATAGAGAAATGATAAAAAAATGATTTAAAAAAAATAAAATTAATGTAAATATCTCATGTCCGCATTATACAATACGAAGCACGGTTTTTGTGACAAGTTTAGCATAGCCTAAAAATGGTCTGATTTTATTCGGGGAGGGTTCAAATTAAGGCTATTCAAGTCTAGATATTCACAGCAAAAGAAAAAGTTTTGTTTTGTACTCTTCTTTCTCAATTATCACTACTGAACTAAAGATAAGATGATTTATGAAGCACAGCCTTGGCGAGAGGCTTAAGAGATCGTCCATGAGCTACGTCACAAATTTTATGATATTTTTTACTCCCCGATTTCCCTAGTTGACGAGGATAGTTCTGTCTAAGCCCCCCCCCCATAATAATCTAGTCTGAAAAAGACGTTAAAAATCTTCTGTTATTCTCTAATTATAATACAGATTCTTTTAAGAAAACGAATTTTCAACAAAATAATTAAATTTTTACCTCGAATGATAAATTTTTAACAAAAAAAATGAATTTTTCACCGAATAGTTGCATTTTTGACCCAAAAGATTAAATTTTTATCAGAAAAAGACACATTTTTTAGATGAATTTTCAACAAAATAGTTTAATTTTCAACCAAACAGATGAATTTTCAATAAAAAAAACTGATTTTCAACTAAAAAATGAATTTTCAATAAAAAAAACTGATTTTCAACTAAAAAATGAATTTTCAATAAAAAAAACATGAATTTTTAAAAAAATTAATTAATTTTCAACCACATTAAATATTTTTAAAGAATATTCTACTCAATAATTAAATTTTTAACAAAAGAAATGAATTTTCAACCAAAAATCTGAATTTTCTACTGCGGAAGATAAATCTTTAACCAAACATGGAATAGTTAAATTTTTAGTTAAAAAAATTAATTTTCACAACAAAAAACGAATTTTCAACAAAATAGTTACATTTTTACGTAGAATAATGAATCTTTAACCAAAAAAATTAATTTTTTAACCAAAAGATTAAATTTTATCAGAAAAAGACAAATTTTTAACAAAAAAGACGAATTTTCAACAAATTAGTTAAATTTTCAACCAAACAGATGAATTTTCTGCCAAAAAACAAGAATTTTTAAAAAACTAAATGAGTTCTTAACCAAATGGTGAATTTTTAATCAAGAAGATTAATATTCTGCCCGAAAAAAAAACAAAGTTTCAACAAAATACAGAAATTTTCAACAAAATAGTTGAATTTTCAACTGAAGAAGACAAATGTTTAACCAAACATGAAACAGTTAAATTTTCAGTTAAGAACATTAATTTTCACCAGAAAAAAAACGAATTTTCAGTAAAATAGTTAGATTTTTACCTAAAATAGTGAATCTTCAACCAAAAAAATTAATTTTTAACCCAATAGTTGAATTTTCAACCCGAAAGACGAAATTTCTACCAGAAAAAGAGAAAATTTCAACAAAAAAGATGAATTTTCAATAAAATAATAACATTTCCAACCACAGATAAATTTTCGACAAAAAATAGATTACTTAAATTTTCAGTTGAAAAAATTAATTTTCAATAAGAAAACTAATTTTCAACTAAAGAAATGAATTTTTAATAAAAAAAACATGAATTTTTAACCAAATAAATTTTTTATAAGAATATTTAACTCAATAATTAAATTTTCATCCATAAAGATTAATTTTCTATCAAAAAAGATTAATTTTTACCAAAACACATGAATTTTCAACCAAATTTTAAATTTTTAAGGGAATTTTCAAACAAAAAGCTGAATTTTCTATTGAATATGATAAATGTTAAAGCAAAGATGGAATGGTTTAAATTTCAGTTAAAAAAAATAATTTAAAATAACGAAACATTTTTTAAAAAAGTTAAATTTTGACAAAAAAAAGGGGGTTTCAACTAAATAGTTGAATTTCGAACCAAAAAAACTTATTTAAATACCCTGTAAATTCCAGATTGTTCCGTTTTTCTTTCTAAGATGTATTCATCTTAAAAAATAATAATTTTTAATAAAACCAGCAAAAATGAACCCTATTAGTAACTTTTGTTTTTCAAAAAAGTTATTTAAATTTAAATAATGCAATACAAATAAAGAAAAATGGTTATTTATTATAAAAATACCACTTTGACTATTATTTAACAATAAAGTTGCTTGTGGCATAAATGTTACATTTTTCTTACTCTTGAAAGTAAAAAATAAAATTTTGATATAAAAACAACCAAAATGTTGGAAAATAAATCGATTTTTTTGTTCTTAATGAAGGTTAATTAGTTTTAAATGTTCTACTAAATGTAAAAAAAATATCTACAATTCTTTTAACTATTTAGAGTTAACTGTTTCTATTTTGTGTCCTATTTTTTTCTCGATCTTGGGTCTTTTCTCTCCGTTCCCTTGGAGATTGTGGGGATTTTTTTAATTCCTCGGCATAAATTTCGCCAAAAAGTTGAGTGTTCTCAATCCAGAATTTATCGCCAATGAGGTCGTCGAATATAGTGACGATTTCACTTTTCGTTCTTCCGTGTTCGGCAGGAACTGTTTTTCTCAAGAGTATCGTCCCTTTTCGAAAGATTGGCAATTCGTTGTTGTAATTAATTCCGAAATCGTGAAAGAGCATTTCGTTTTTGTCCGAGGAGACTGTTCCTTTCAGTCTTTCATTCGCCTGGAAAATTTCAATAAAATACAGATTTTTTCTATTATTCTCTACTGATACAATTTATAAATATAAAACAAAAGATTAATATAATTCCAATTTTTGGTTCAAACTTCAACAATTTCGTTAAAAAGTCATCCACTTTGATTAAAAACTTGAATGTTTTGTTGAAAATTAGTATTTTTGGGTTTAAAATGTAGCAATTTTGGTAGAAAATTTACTTTTTGTTGAAAATTCATATTTTGGTGTTGAAAATTAAACAAATTTATTAAAAAGTCGTCCTTTTTGGAAAAAATTTAACTTTTGTTGGAAATTCATCTTTTTGGTTTTGAAAATTCAACTATTTTTTTTAAATAAGTTTTTTTTTTGTTTAAAAATTCATCTCTTTTATTAGAAATTTCATATTTTTTGGCTAAAAATTAAACAATTTTGTTGAAAAGTCATCCATTTTTATTAAAAAATTAAATGTTTTCTTGAAAATTTGTATTTTTGGGTTTAAAATTTAGCAATTTTGGTCGAAAATTTACTTTTTGTTGAAAATTCTTATTTTGGTGTTCAAAATTAAACAGTTTTGTGGAAAATTTATATTTTTGGGTTTAAAATTTAGCAATTTTGGGTTTAAAATTTAGCAATTTTGGTCGAAAATTTACTTTTTGTTGAAAATTCATATTTTGGTGTTGAAAATTAAACAAATTTATTAAAAAGTCGTCCTTTTTGATTATATATTTATATATATATTTATTTATACATTTAATATAAACATTTATATATATATATAAAACATAATATTTTATATAATACATTTCACCCAAAAGAACAATTTTCACCGAAAATACTGCAATTTTAGGATAAAAAATTAATTTTTAACAAAAAAGTTAAATTTAAAACCAAGAATGTGAATCTTAAAAAAAATATGAATTTTTAATCAAATAGTTAAATTTTCCGTCCAAAAGATTATTTTTCCAGCAAGAAGAATTATTTTCGACCAAAAAAGACCAATTTTGAACAAAATACATCAATTTTCAACTAGAAAAAAAAAACAATTTTCAATAAAAAATATTTATTTTCTACCAAAAGTGGAATAGTTACAGTGTTAGTTAAATAATTTATTTTTGAATGAAAAAAAAAAATTTCAACAAAATAGTTACATTTTCAATCAATTTGCAACTAATCTGATGATCTTAAAAAAATAAATTTCTACCAAAAGAGTTCAATCCAAAATATTATTTTTCATCTTAAGAGATTAATTTTTAACCGAATAGTTAAATTTAAACCAAAAATATCAATTTTTAACAAAAAAGGTCATTTTCAAACAAGATTAATTTTCGACCAAAAAAGATAAATTTTGAATAAAATACATCAATTTTAAACTAGAAAAGATCAGTTTTCAATGAAAAATATTTATTTTCAACCAAAAATGGAATAGTTACATTGTTAGTTAAACAATTTATTTTTGAATAAAAAAAAAAGAATTTTCAACAAAATAGTTACATTTTCAATCAATTTTCAACTAAACTGATGATCTTGAAAATGAAATTTACAACAAAAGAGTTCAACCCAAAAGATGATTTTTTAACCCATGCGATTCATTATTTAATTTTTAACCAAATAGTTACATTTAAACCAAAAATATAAATCTTTAACAAAAAAGGTAATTTTCAAATCAGAAAATTAATTTTTGACCAAAAACGATAAATTTTGAATAAAATACATCAATTTTCAATTAGAAAAAAAAAAAATTTTTCAATAAAAAATATTTATTTTCAACCAAAAATGGAATAGTCATATTTTTAGTTAAACAATTTATTTTTGAATAAAAAAAAAAAACATTTTTCAAGAAAATTTGTTACATTTTCATTCAATTTTCAACTAAACTGATAATCTTAAAAAAATGAATTTTCAAAAAAAGAGTTCAACCCAAAAGGTCATTTTTGAACCCAAGAGATTAATTTTTAACTAAATAGTTCAATTTAAACCAAAAAATATCAATTTTTTACAAAAAAGTTCATTTTCAGCAAAATAGATTAATTTTCTACCAAATTGTTGAATCCTCAATCAAATTAGATTAATGTAGACCCAAAAAAGATGAATTTTCAACCAAAAAATATTAATTTAAAAAAAAGGAGATTAATTTCCCACCAAAAAAAAAGACAAATTTTAAATAAAATACGTAAATTTTCAACTAGAAAAAATAGATTTGCAATAAAAATATCAATTTTCAACGAGAAATGTAATATTTACATTGTTAGTTAAAAATCCAATTTCTCAACAACAACAAATAATTTAACAAACTAGTTACATTTTCAAAAAAAGAGATGAATTTTCAACTAAAATTGTGAGCATTAAAAAAAATGAATTTTTGGAAAAAGCGTTAACACAAAAGAAGATTTTTTAATCCGCAAAATTAATTTTCTAAAAATGAAATAGTTAAATATTGATCCAAGGAGGTGAATCTTGAAAATTATGAGTTTTTAACAAATTAGTTCAACTTTAAACAAAGTAGTTGTATTATTAAATAGAAAAGAAAATTTTTCAACCAAATAGTTAAATTTTCATAAAAGTAGTTTTAATTTCTAACCAAGGAGAATAATTTGAAACAAAAGACGAATTTTGAATAAATTGCATCAATTTTCAATAAAACATATCAATTTTCAACTAGAAATGGAATAGTTACATTGTTAGTTAAAAAATTAAATCTAAGAAAAAAATCAACAAACTAGTAACATTTTCAACAAAAGAAATGAATTTTCAACTAAAATAACGAGCATTAAAAAAAATGAATTTTTAGAAAAAGAGTTTAACTCAAAAGAAGATTTTTTAACCCGCAAGGTTAATTTTCAAAAAGTGAAATAATTAAATATTGATCCAAGGAGGTGAATCTAAAAAAATATTAATTTTTAACAAACTATTTCAACTTTAATCAAAGTAGTTGCATTTTTAACTAGAAAAGATGATTTTTTAACCGAATAGTTAAATTTTCATACAAATAGATTAATTTGTAACCAAATAGTTTAATTTAAACCAAAAATACTAATTTTTAACAAAAAACTTTATTTTCAACCGATTAGTTTAATTTTATACCAAATTTTTTAATCCTGAATCAAACCAAATTAATTTAGATTCAAAAAGATGCTTTTTCAACCAAAAAAGATTAATTTTGAACCAAGAAGATTAATTTTAGACCAAAAAAGACGAATTTTGAATAAAATACATAAATCTTCAACCAGAAAAGATCAATTTTCAATTTAAAAAATCAATTTTTTAACGAGAAATGGAATATTTATTAATATAATATAATAATATAATATTTATTCGACAAAATAATTTAAAAAAAAATGAAACATATTCATTCCCCTAAAAAATTTGTTATTAAAAATACTTTTCTTATGGTACCTCTCTAAGTGTCCTCAGTTACAAGTCAGGCGGAAAACCAAGATAATTAAAAGAAAAAATTTTTTTTTCTTAAAATAAAAAAAAATCGCTTTACATAACTATGAAGTACCTGAATCGCGAAATACTCAATATATATCGGTACCTATTTGCAGGATATTCAAAATGTCACGCGTCACGGATAAGATTTATGTTTGCACTTTATGCACGTATTGCACGTCCTTTACCACAAATGAGACTCATGGTGCGTTTCTGGCGAAATAATTGTATTCGATTAATTAGAGCCACATTTTTTATATATATTATATATATATATATATATGCCCAAAGTTGGCATAGCACCCAGAATTGATACAAGGCCTAAAATTAATGTAGAGCTCAAGTCCTAGAGAAGGCTCAAAATAGAGACAAGACCCAAATTTGACAAAGCCTGAAATTGACATAGGGCCCAAAATTGATATAGGGCTCGAAATTTATATAGGACCTAAATTTGGTATAGGACCCAAAATTGATATAGGAGGCGAAATATACATAGGACCCAAAATTGATATAGAGCCAAAAATCATCACAATTGTCATGAACCTTTCCTGGTTGGCCCATAATTAACACGGGACCCAAAATTGATATGTGGCCTGATATTTATGTAACGCCCAAATCCGACAGAAGGGCCATAATAGACACAAGATGCAAATTTAACACAGAGCCTGAAATTGACACAAAGCCAAAAGTTAGAATAGGGCCCAAAACTCATATAAGGTACAAAATTGGAATGGCGCCCAAAATTGATGTAAGGCCAAACATTTATGTAGAACCCAAATCCGATGGAAGGTCCAAAATAGACACAAGACCCAAATTTGACAGGGCCTAAAATTAGCATAGGGCCCAAAATTGATATAGGACTCAAAATTGATATAGGACCGAAATTTGGTATAGGGCCCACATTTGATATAGGAGGCAAAAAGACACAGAGCCCAAAATTGACATGAGGCCCAAAATTATCATAATTATCATAAACCTTTCCTTGTGGCCCAAAATTACCATGGGACTCGAAATTGATATGTGGCCTAAAATTGATGTAGCGCCCAAATCCGACAGAAGGGTCGAAATAGACACAAGATCAAAATTTAACACAGAGCCTGAAATTGACACAAAGCCCAAAATTGAAACAGGGCCCAAAATTTATATGAGGTACAAAATTGGCATAGGGAGCAAAATTTATATGTGTCTCAAATTGATGTAGAGCCCAAATCGAACAGAAGGCCCAAATTAGACACAAGGACCAAATTCGACAGAGTCTGAAATTGTCATGGCGCCCAAAATTGATATAGGGCTCAAAATTGATATAGGAATTAAATCATCATGATTATCATAAACCTTTCCTTGTTGGCCCAAAATTACACGGGACCCAAAAATTGATATGTGGCCTAAAATTGATGTGGCGCCCAAATCCGACAGAAGGGCCATAATAGACACAAGATTCAAATTTAATATAGAGCCTGAAATTGACATGAAGTTCAAAATTGACATAGGGCCCAGAATAGATATGAGATACAAAATTGGCATACGGTCCAAAATTTATATAAGACCTAAAATTTATGTAGAGCCCAAATCCGGCATCAAGCCCAAATAAGATACAAGACCCAAATTTGACAGAGCCTGAAATTGGCATGGGGCCCAAAATAGATATGAGATACAAAATTGGCATAGGGCCCAAAATTTACATAAGGCCTAAAATTTATGTAGAGCCCAAATCCGTCAGCAAGCCCAAAGAAGATACAAGACCCAAATTTGACAGAGCCTGAAATTGGCATAGGGCCCAAAATTGATATAGGGCTTGAAATTGATATAGGACCTGAATTTGGTATAGGACCCACAACTGATATAGGAGGCAAAAAATACATAGAGCCCAAAATTTAAATGAGGCCCAAAATTATCATAATTATCATAGATCTCTCCTGGTAGGCGCTCGGCGCCTACTTTGACTAATTTTCATGAAAAAAGTAAATTTTCTCCAAAAAAATGTAAACAAAGTTTGCAAATATAGAAAAGTTTTATGAAAAACATTTACATATTTCTATTTTACAATATCTTTCATCGTTTACGAAAAAAAATTATTTCTTTGAGAAAAAAATCTGCCGGCCTCAAAAATGGTTCAGGCCGTATAAAGTTAAAAACGATTCCTTCCTCAGAAAAAATTGTAAAAATATAGGTAAATATAGAAAAGATCGAGTTTCCAGAAAATCTTTTTGATTTTTTTCTTCAAATTTTGAAAACGTAAGAAAAAATATTTTACGGATAACCCCACTTTTCTAATTCTTTCCAAAAGTTTTGAAAAATTTATTTGAGGCCCGGTAAATTTTTTCCTTCAAAAATATAAATAATTAAGTTTTTTTTTTGATCGATGCAAGATATCGCAAAAGAGAAAAAGTGTTACAAGTAGAATTTTCTTAAATATAAAAGAAAATAGTCTAACATTTTTTGCAGCTGTCGTTGTTTGTAGGAAAAATTAGAAAATTCGATTTTATAAACAAAAAATTCTTTTGATGGAGGTGTACAGACAAAATTTGCCGATTGGGTAATTTGAAAAACTCGAAAAAATAAATGTTCCCAGATTCACACAAATAATGAAAAATAGTTAAATTTTCAGTTACACAAATAAGTTTTTGAGCAAATAAAATAAATTTTCAACCAAATGGTTAAATTTTCAACCAAACACATGCATTTTCAACCGAAAAGATTGAATGTCTATAAAAAAAAGTTCCACACAAAATTTAGTTACATTTTTAGTTGAAAAAAAGAATTTTCAATAAAAAAAAACATTTTCAACCAAAGAAAAATTTATTTGAAAAAAAAAATTCCCCAAAAAAATATTTAAGAAAATACATGAATTTTGAACCAAATGTTCTAATCTTTAATAGAAGTTTTAATTTATTGTTTGAATTTTCAACCCAAAAGTTGAATTATTCACCAAGAAGATTATCATTATTATTATTTTCAAACGAATAGTTGGATTCTAAATTAAAGAAGATTGATGTTTAAACAAACATGAGATAGTTGAAAATTCAGCTGAAAATAAATTTTCAATAAAAAAAATAAATGGTTAA
The DNA here is from genome assembly GCA_011634705.1 of Andricus grossulariae. Taxonomy (NCBI): domain Eukaryota; kingdom Metazoa; phylum Arthropoda; class Insecta; order Hymenoptera; family Cynipidae; genus Andricus; species Andricus grossulariae. The sequence goes on from JAABKJ010075445.1 coordinate 54,835,206, forward strand.
ATTTTCAGTCACGAACCAAATTAACAAAAAATGTTAACAAAATATCTAAATTTTGAATAAAAAAAATGTATTCAACAAAAATGAATCACGAAACAAGAAAATTAATTCTCATGCCAAATCACTTCACAACAAATTAATTATGTATTTTTTATATAGTTAGTTACTTACTTAGTAAGAAAGCGAATGCTACCTTTATCTTCATTTTAAAAACCGGAAAATATGAATTCAAAAAAAAAGTTTATTTTCAACCAATTAGTTTAATTTTTTCCCAAAATAGTTGAATTTTCATTCCGAAAAGTCGAATTTTTAACCAAAAAATATGACATTTTAAACCAAATTTTTAACTGAAAAAGAATATTTTTCAAAAAGGTACATGAATTTTCAACAAATAGTTGAATTTTCAACTAAAAAAATAATTAATTTTGAACCAAAAATAGAATGGTTGAATGTTCAGTTATAATACTAATTTTATAATGATATAATATTCATGATAATATTAATTTTCAATCCAAAAATATGAATTTTTAACAAAATACCTAAATTTTAAACAGAAAAGATTAATTTGCAACAACAAAAAAATGAATTTGAAAAAATATATAAATTTTCAACCAAAACCGGTAAGTTTTCAACAAAATGGTTTAATTTTCAACCTAACAAATTCATTTTCAACTAAAGTGATCAATTTAATCCAAATTGTTCACTTTTCAAGCTAAAAAATCACATTTTTTACAAAACAGTTGAATTTTCGACCTGAAGATATGAATTACAAAAAAGGTTTATTTTCAACCACATAGATTAATTGTTTTCCAAAAAAATTGAATTTTCATTCCAAAAAGACGAATTTTCTACCAAAAAATATGACTTTTCAAACAAAATTTTTAACTGAAAAAGAATATTTTTCAAAAAAGTACATGAATTTTCAACAAATAGTTGAATTCTCAAATAAAAAATTAAAAAATTAAAAAAATTTGAAACAAAAATGGAATGGTTAAATTTTCAGTTATAATACTAATTTTATAATAATATAATATTTATGATAATATTAATTTTCAATCAAAAAAGATGATTTAGTTACATTTTCGACCATGAAGAAAGATGAATTCTCATTCAAAAATGTAATAATTGATATTAATTGATATTTCAACTAGAAAAAAATATTTTCAAGTAAAAAACAGTTGAATTCATCCAAAAATACGAATTTTCAACCAAATAGTTGAATCCTCAACCAAAAAAGATTTTTCAGTCAAGATAAAAAAAATGTTCGACCAAATTATAATTTGAGGTGAAAATGTTTATCACAATATAAAAATTTGGAATTATTTTTCTTTCTAAGTTTGTTTGTTCCCATGGTTAAATATAATTTTCCTAGGTTTTTTGAGAAAATTCAAAAAGATTTTTGAAGATTTTAGAAGTCGAAAAAGAATATAGAAAATTGATAATAAAGTTTTTTATTTTACAGGATTTTACAGAATATTTTAAATTATTGTGTAATCTCTTCAAAACTTCAAAACTTTCTAAATATCTTTTGAACTGACTCAAATTATTCCTGAAATTTTGAGAAATATATCAAGATTTACAAAAATTACCTTAATTTCTTTTAGATTTTTTCTCAAAATTTTGGAAATCTTCTTAAATATTCAAGGCTTTTATATCGATTTTTTTCTGAAATTTTTGTAATCTTACAAAATAAAAAAATTTTGATTCAAAATCTTCTACATTCTGTTATGATGTTTTAGGAAGTAATTTGAAATGTTTCCAAATCTTCTTCAAATTTCTCTTAAAATATATATTTCAAAATAAAAAGCGATTTGAAATTTTCCTCGGAATCTTAAAAAAAAATTTATTTTCTTTAAATCTTTCAAAACTTTTAAAAAGCTTCTTTTGTTTGAAATCTTCAAAAATCTACACTTTTTTTGATTTTTTTTTGAAATCTTCTGAAGAATTAAATAATTTTCTTAAATTTTCTCTAAATTGAACCAAATTGGGCAACAAGGAAATATAAAATTCCTTTCTTTAAAAGTGTGTAAATTTAAGTATCTGCGATTAAAAAAAAGCGCGTTTTAAAAAAAATTAACTCTTTTGTTCAAAAATTCGTTATTTTGGTTTTAAAATGGTAGAAAATTCGAATACTTGGTTTAAAGTTAACTTTTTTGTTGAAAATAATTATTTTCACTATGAAAATTCAACCATTTGGTTAAAAATTCATGTATTTAAAAAAAATGAACTATTTTGTTAGAAACTCCAAATATTTGGTTGAAAAATAACTTTTTTGTCGATAATTCATCTCTTTTATTGAAAATTTAACTATTTTGTTCCATGCTTTTTTTGTGTGTAGAAAATTCAAATATTTTGGTAGAAAAATTATCTATTTGGTTGAAAATGAAATTTTTTGGTGGAAATTGGACTCTTTTGTAAAAAATTCGTTATTTTGGATTGATAATTGTTAAAAATTCGACTATTCGGTTCTAAATTAACTTTTTTGTTACAAATAATTATTTTTTTTATGACAAATTCAAACATTTGATTGAAAATTCCTTATTTACAAAAAAATTAACTATTTTGGTAGAAAGTCCAAATATTTCGTTGGAAAGTAACTAGTTTGTTGCAAATTCATCTCTTTTATTGAAAATTTAACTATTTTGTTCCAATCGTTTTTTTTTTGTGTAGAAAATTCAAATATTTTGGTAGAAAATTTATCTATTTGGTTCAAAATTATTTTCTTTTTGAAATTTAAATCTTTTTTTGAAAATTCGTTATTTTGGTTTTAAAATTGTTAAAAAATTCGACTATTGGGTTCTAAATTAACTTTTTTGTTAAAAATAATTATTTTCGGTTTGAAAATTCAACCAATAGGTTGAAAATTCATGATTTACAAAACAAACAAAAATGAACTATTTTGGTAGAAAGTCCAAATATTTCGTTGGATGGTAACTCTTGTTGAAAATTCATCTCTTATCTAAAATTTAACTATTTTGTTCCAATTGTCTTTTTTGTATAGAAAATTTAAATATTTTGGTAGAAAATGTATCTATTTGGTTGAAAATGAATTTTTTTAAAAAATTTAAATCGTTTTTTGAAAATTCGTTATTTTGGTTTTAAAATTGTTAAACATTCGACTATTGGGTTCTATCTTAACTTTTTTTTTTAATAATTATTTTCAGTTTGAAAATTCAACCACTTGGTTGAAAATTTATGATGTACATAAAAACTTTAAACATTGAAAATAATTTTTGGTATAAAAACATTTGATCATTGTATTTTTAATAAATAAATAATATTCATGAAAAAAAATTTAATTGTTTAAATTCGAGAATTTAAATCAAGCAAATCAAAAATCAACCAAAATCGAAACTGACAATTCCAAACGGGACGACTCAAAAATCCCAAAAAATAAAATTCTCGAATAATAAAATTCCCGAATTGGAAAATTGCTGACAATTTATAATATTAGCGAATTTAAAAATTCCCGAATTAAAACGATTACATTTTTTTATAAATATCATTTATTTATTAAAAGTTCAATAATCAAATGTTTTTATGAAACAAAAATTATTTTTAATATTTAAAGTTTCTAAAATTGTTTGAATTTAAAATAACAATTACTGAAAAAACATTTCATCCAGAAATATATTTTTTCAATTATTGTTGTCTTAAATTTAAACAATAATTTTTGAAACTTTGAACATTAAAAATAATTTTTGTTTGATAAAAACATTTGATTATTGAATTTTTAATAAATAAATGATATTTTAAAAAAAATGTAAAATCTCCGAATTGGAAAATTCCCGAACAGTTTATAATATTGCCGAATTGGAAAATTCCCGAATAATAAAATTCCCTAATTGGGAAATTCCACAATAATAAAATAACAACTAAACAAATCGAAATTTCATAAAATATTAATATTAATTGGAGTAGGTAGAAGAAAAATAGTTTTTTTTTTAAGTTTCTTTAGTTTTTTGAGGCTATAAAATTTTTAATTTAATTTTAATTTGCAAGATTAATTAAATTAAAATTAATTTAATAAATTAAAATAATTTAACAAATTAATTCATTAATTTTAAAATTAAAATTAATATTAAATTTATACAAAATTTTAATATAAACTATATAGCTTTTGTTTAATTTATTAATTATTTGAAAATTACCGAATTCAAACAATTAACCATTTTTTGTACAAACATTATTTATTAAAAATACAATAATCAAATATTTTCATTGATAAAATTATTTTTAATGTTATTTTTAATTCAAACAATAGTTTTAGAAACTTTAAACATTAAAAATAATGTTTTTATAAAAGCATTTGATTATTCTATTTTTAATAAATAAATAATATTCATAAAAAATTGTATTTGCTTAAATTCGAAAATTTTATATTTCGATAATTTTATAGTTCGGATATTTTATAATTCGGCAATCTTCTGTCGAGAATTTTATTATTTCGAAATTTTCAAGTTCGATAATATTATAAACTTTCGGGAATTCTATTATTCTGAAATTTTATTATTCAGGAATTTTACAGGTTTGGGAATTTGATTTTTCGGGATTTTTCAGTCGTCCCTTCCAAACCTGATTTTTCCTTGGCTAATTTTTCATTTTCCCTGACCTTTGAACCAAAAAAGTGACTAAAAATTACTAATAAAAACTAATAGTGTGACTAAAGTTCTTTTGAATTTAAAAGAATTCAAAAGAATTCGATTCATAAAGACTTTCAAAAGAATTCAAGTCAAATTTAAAAGAATTCAAATGAATTGGTAAGAAAATCCAAAAAAATTCCACTGATTTCAGGAAAATTGGAGGGAACTTAGAGAAATTTAAAAGGAAAATGAGAAGAATTACATAAAAATGCCAGGCGAATAAAAAAAAACCAAGTGAATTGAAAACAATTCAAATAAATTGGAAGCAAAATAAAAAATTCAAGGTGAATTTAAAAGACTTGAAGGTGAATTAAACAAAAACTAGAATTTTTTAAAAATCCACTAAATTGAGTAGAAATGAGTGAATTGAGAAGAATTCAAGTGAATTCAATTCAAAAATTGCAAAGAATTTAAAAGGATTTAAAATAATTCAGAATAAATTAATAAGCATTCAGAGTGAATTTCCAATAAATTAAAATGAATTGCAAAAAATATTTTAAAATCTCTTCAAATCTTTGAAACCATACCCAAAATCCAGTGAAATTCTATGAAAGTTGATGATATTTCGGGACGACGGCAAAAATTCAGAAAAATAAAATTCCCGACACTGTAAAATTCCCGAATAGGAAAACTCCCGAATAATAAAATTCTCGACAGTTTACATATTACCGAATAATAAAATTCCCAAACAGTTTATAATATTACTGAATTGAAAAATTTCCGAATAATAAAATTTCCGAACAATTTATAATATTACCGAATTGGAAAATTCCCGAATAATGAAATTCCCGAACAGTATATAATATTACCAAATTTAAAAATTCCCGGACAGTTTATAATATTACTGAATTGGAAAATTCCCGAATAATAAAATTCCCTAATTGAAAAATTCCGAATAATAAAATTCCCGAAAGAAAATTGCCAAATTATAAAATATCTGAACTAGAAAAGTCTCCAATTATACAATTCACGAATTCAAAAAATGACCAATTTGTCCTATAAATATTATTTATTTATTAAAAATACAATAATCAAATATCGTCATAAAAAAGTATTTTTAATGTTTAAAGTTTCTAAAATAATATTGTTTGAATTTAAAATAACAATAATTGAAAAAAATGTCATCCAGAAATATATTTTTCTCAATTATTGTTATTTTAAATTGAAACAATAATTTTCGAAACTTTAAACATTAAAAATATTTGATTATTGTATTTTTATTAAAAAAAAATAAATATTGATAAAAAAAAATTTATATCAACCAAAATCGAAACTAGTAATTCCAAACGGGACGACTGAAAAATCACAAAAAATAAAATTCCCGAATTGGAAATTTCCTGAATTGGAAAACTCCCGAACAGTTTATGATATTACCGAATTGGAAAATTCCTGAATAATAAAATTCCCGACAATTCATAATACTACGGAATTTGAAAATTCGCGAATTCAAACAATTAAAAATTTTTTTAAATATTATTTATTTATTAAAAATATAATAATCAAACATTTTCATCAAAAAAATATTTTTAATGTTTAAAGTTTCTAAAATTATTGCTTGAATTTTTACAACTCTATAAAAATCTTAAAAATTTTCTTGTTTCAATTCAACAAGAATTGAAAACCAAAATTTCCTTCATTATGACTCAATACAAATTTGAAAAATAATAAATTTCTCTTTGCAAATTCAGAAAAAAACTTGAAAATAACAAATTCTTCTCTGAAAGACAATAAAAATGCGAGAAAGAAAAAAATGGTCTTTTCCAGTTTAGAAAAAAATTAACAACCAAAATTTTGTCCCTCACAACTCAACAAAAATGTTAAAATGAAATATTTCCCTCTTAAAAAAAATTAAATCCAAAAGTTCCTCTTTTAATTCAGAAAAAATTAAAACCACAATTTCCTCCCTTTCAACTCTTAAAAACAAAAAAAGTCCCTCTTCCAATTCAGAATTCAGAAACGTTAAAAATAAAAAAAATTTCTTCTACCAAATTAGAAAAATATTCAAAATTAAACATCCTTCTTTGAAACTCAATAAAAATGTTAAAAATAAATAAAAAGCCTCTTAGTATTCAGAAAAATAAAAATTTCATTGCTTCCAACTCAATAAAAATGATAAAATAAATACAAATGTCAAAAATAAAAAATTTCCCTCTTCCAATTCAGAAAATTGTTTAAATCGAAGTTTCCTCCCTCCCAGAGCAATAAAAACCTTAAAAATAAAAAATTGCCCTGTTACAATTTAGAAAATTTTTTTTTTTAAAGTTTCCTCTTTTTACTCCGTAAAAATGCCAAAAGGAAAAATGGCCTCTTCCAATTCAGAGAAAAAATAAATAACCAAAATGTCGTCACTTCCTACTCTATAAAAATCATAAAAATGAAAGTGTCCTCTTCCAATCCAGGAAAAATTGATTACCAAAATTTCGTCTATTTTTACTCAATAAAAATTTTAAAAACAAAAAATTTCCCTCTTCAAATTCAGGAGAAAAAAAATAGAAAATAAGAAATTCCTCTCTGAAACTCAACAGAAATGTTGAAAAAAATGGCATCTTCCAATTCAGAAATAAGACTAAAAATAAAAAGTTCTCTTCAATTAAAAAAAATGTTAAAAAGAAAAAAGGCCTCATCCTATCCAGAAAAAAATTAAAATTTCATCCCTTCTAGCTAAAAACAAATAACCAAAATTTCGCCCCTTTCAACTCGTTAAAAATGTTAAAAACAAATAAATGGATTCTTATTATTCAGAAAAATAATCGAAATTTCATCCCGTTCAGCCTAATAAAAATGATCAAAAAACAAAGGACCTCTTCCAATTCACAAAAAATTGAAAA
>JAABKJ010075445.1:54850279-55091408 GCA_011634705.1 Andricus grossulariae
AGGAATATTTATGGCCTTTTCTTGGGCACAAATTTAAAATAATATAAAACTGTTGCCAATTCTTTTATAAAAAAATGAGAGTCGTAGCCAGAAAAATTAAGAAACGCTATGGCTATTTTAGCGTATCTCATTCCATTTACGAGATACATTATATTCATTCCAATTTTAAACTTCTAAACAAAAAAGTTAAGATACCTGAGATTATCGAAACCCGTAAATTCTGAATTTCTAACTTTCGCAGCGATATTTCAAAATTTTACAAATTTGAATTTCTAATCTTTAATCCCTGTCAGCTGGTCTACTTGGTAGCCTAGGCTACCAAGCAGACGAGCAGAACTGAAACGGAACTGGGCAGTGCCGTTTGAGTGCCATTTCAGTGCCGTTCAATCGACAGGGTTCCACGTTACTAAGGAATAATTTTATTCAAATGTTTATATTTACCAAGCTATGCGCATATTTCATCCTTTCTTTCATTTTTCCATATGGTAGATGGTTGTAATAAAACTGAATATTATTTAAAAAAATTATATAACAAAATCGCTTTAATTCTACATTGACATTATTTATTGTTATTAAAGTTTATATTTTTTCGTTGGAATGTATTCGATCTTTATTACCGTGAAGAAAGTCAATTTTCCGGACGCAACACGGGGTCTTCTCACATATTTCGATGGCCATTGGCGTAGGCGTAGACGGTTACACTGCTTATAGCAGAAGTTTCATTACAAATTCTTCGTAGTGCATTTTTAATGCAATTCTATAATATACATTCAGAGGTATCATTATGCTACTTCGAAATACAAAGTGATCGAGGATTTGAATGCGAAAGGTAACTCCAAGAAAATCGATAAATTACTTTTCTTCGTCCCCTAGCTGAAAGTACGTTTTCCCGGCTGCATTGCTGTCCGGGAACAGTGGATTTTGCGGCCTGCTAGAGTTAACGCGATCTCTGATTGGCTGCGAGATTTTTGTGGCTCGCTGGCGTAGCAACGCTCACTCAGTATTGTGTTATTGTGTACTTAGCCTCCGAAAAAAATTGATCTTGACAGGTGAATGGAAAAAAGAGAGCGTCGGTGTGTTCAACCTCAAAACTGATGATTTAAGGTTAGTGCGATTTTTGTGCATAAAAAGTCGGCACAAAACCGAGGACGAGGAAGGAGTATTAGGTAAAAATAAAAAATGTGTTTTTGATGCCCGCCCCGACCAGCAAAACCTCGGCTCCGCCTCGGCTTTGCAAAAGTCGGGCGGGCGACCGAATCCCATGCATCCGCTCAGCTGACCGAGACCAGCGGCGCGGCGGCACTCCGTACTTTCGGCTGGAGATGAAGAAAAATAGTATATGACACACGGCCAGAAATATTGGATGCCCTGGCGTGCGTGATATGAGGCTTCGGCTTCGCCTCGGCCTTCATGTCACACGCGCCCGAAAATCCAACTTTCTGGCCTTGGGTCGTAATGTACTATTTGTGTTCAAAATCGCGTTGAGGATTTATCCATTCTCAGCGAACAATATAATCGTTTACTACAAAATATTTTAATTTGAAATCAATCGCAGTTGAATTCCACCAAAGAAGACGAATTTTCAACAAAATAGTTGAATCCTGACCAACATCTGATTCATTTTCTACGAAAATAGTTGAATTTTCAACCTAAAAAAGGACATTTTTTACCAAAAAGATACATTTTGATACAAAAGCGCCCAATTTTGAACCAAGAATTGATTTCAACAAAAAAAGACGAATTTTAAAAAAATGGATAAATCCTCAACCAAAAGAGATTAATTTTCTACTCAAAACTAACCCATAAATCTCTCGCCATAAGAAATATATTTTTAAAAATAACTTCAAAGTAACTGAGTTAAGTTACAAGTTACTTTTTAAAATAGTAACGAAGTTACCGTAAAAAAAAAACAACAAATAACGTGTAACTTAGTTACCTGTAACAAGTGACTACCCAACACTAACCTCTACCAAGTATAATTACGGTTGCCTTATGTTAGCAAATGTGAGTAATTCCTTGTATACACACAATTTATATTAAAATGCTTTCATTATTACTAATGCTCCTCAGTTGAAATTGACATCAACGAGATTTTGAACACAAAATTAATTTTTCGATTTCCTTGGAGTTACCTTTCGCATTCACATTCTCGATCACTTTGTATTTCGAAGTAGCATAATGATACCTCTGAATGTATATTATGGAATTGCACTAAAAATGCACTACGAAGAATTTGCAATGAAACTTCTGCTACAAGCAGTGTAACCGTCTACGCCTACGCCAATGGCCATCGAAAAATGTGAAACGATCCTATGCTGCGTCCGGAAAATTGACTTTCGTCACGGTAATAAAGATCGAATACATTCCAACGAAAAAATATAAACTTTAATAGCAATAAATAACATGAATGCGAAAGAAAAGCGATTTTGTTATTTAATTTTTTTAAATAATATTCAGCTTTATTACAACCTTCCACGACAATTGGAAGCTGAGAACGTGACTCTGTTTATTATTGTTTATAGCAGAATAAGATATTATTTTACCTGAAAGTACCTGAAGCCAATTTTTTACACAAGACTTACACTAGTGATGTACTAATTTTGAGAATACCTTCTTTTGAATTGCTAAAGATACAACAGGTAAAGGAAAAATGGGAAAAACAGTGCAAATGCGCATAACTTGGTAAATATAAACATTTAAATAAAATATTCCTCAGTAACGTGGGAGTGACCCTGCCGGGGTAAGAAGGGTATAAAATAATTTTTATTTTGCATTAACACAACAATACTATCACAAGCACCTTTGCAATGACTTATTCAATGAATGTAAAGCACTTATTTCTTTGAACAAATGAAATTTTCGTGTCATGGAGACATGTAAATAATCTATCGCCAGGAGTTTGGTTACTTTATTTCCAGTTAATTTTTCTTCCTGTGATACTTTAGATGTGATTAAGGACTGATAATGACCATTTAATTTCAAATATGAAATTAATACTGAGAGTGTTCGTTTTGTACATTTCCTTCTTCAAGGCCATGTGACGAGTGGGCCACGTGACCGGCTTCCTACCTTACCGACACTTTTTTTATTTGTAAACTTATTTTCATGTACACAGTGCTTGTGACGAACCATCTTTCAAATCTTACCCGGTAACCCATTGAACAACGCCATTATATTACCTAACCTCAACCTGACGTGTTTGTCTGGTGAAACTTTCAAGCGTTTCAGAAACTTTGGTCCCCTGAAACGTTTCATTGTTTCATGAAACTTTCAATGTTTCAATGAAACGTTTCATGGACTTACAACCCTAATCGAGGGTGGTGGAGACTAGAGGGGAACTGACTTTTTTCGCCGGACGCGCCGTCTATATTTATGGCGGGCAACTAAACCCGCACCGCATCTACGTTTATAATATCTTTGGTCTACGAAAGCCAGCCCAACCACTTACCTCTGCAGCTATACGCGACGTGAACATGAGCTTTACAGGCGCGTGTCTAAAAGTGCAGTGGTAAGTGGAGGGGCTGCTTTTCGTTGACGCATCCCCACTACTCAAATGCTGGCTTTCGGACTCTGCTACGATCGCCCGTCCTATAAAATTCAGCTTTGGCGCATTAGGTCCCTTTCTTCGCGGACCGTCACATATATTACCTGTTTTATTTTAGAGAAAATTCCAACAGATCAAAATTGTGCAGATTTACAAGAGAGATACGAGTTCATTGGCAGATTTAATGAAAAATACTTCATTTTATATATTTTCTGTATCATTTTTAATATGTGAAGATTATTTTTGTTTATAAATCATCTCAAATTATGAATAAAACAAATGTGTGGAGCACTAAATATATACCCCGATTTGCCTCAAATTTACACTACGGTCGAAAAAAGGTCGGTACGATTGGCGAGAACACGCTTAAAAACTCAAGAATTTCTTGAATTTTGTACCTCGACTTCAACATTTAACATGATCTAGGAAAATAGTTGTAAAAATCTGGAAATTATACCACATAGTGCTTGAAATCTTATCTTTAATTTAAATCAAAAAAATATTGAAAATCTTCATGGGTTCCCGAGATACAATTAAAAATGCCCAGTCATATCGGAGTTGAGTTTTAGTCAACGATCATGGCTCTCGGCCGCTGCTGCTTGTCCCCTTCGTTGAGGCAGGACCGAATAGGCCACGCACAGAATGACGTGGCGCTTGCCTGTGGCCCTCCCGGGTCCCTCTGCTTCTCACCAGGTCTTCCCTACCGGAGATCTAGATTATTTTTAGATACTTTCTCGACTCAGCTCAAATAACGAAAGTCTAGGACAATTTTATGGCGGTCGCCTTGCTAGGGTTCGTCTAGAGTTTATCTAGTAAGTTTTACCTGCGACCCTTTTGAGTCTAGCATTCGTCTATAGAAAGGGGTCAATTCTAGATGATGTGCTCCTGGACAATCTTATCTAGCAATAGTCTAGATTTCCGGTAGGGTTATACTTTTGATTCTGCTCATCTGTAATTGTTGTATCAAATTATTGTAAATTTTTTAAAATATTTATTGTACTTTGTAATTATTTAAAATTCTTTAAATCCAATATTATCTGTCAGTGTGGCGGCGTTTGGAACTAATAATCTGTCAGCAGTTGACACCGTTCGGTAAGGGTGCTTTTACACCTCTGCATGCATGCACGCGCGTACGCATGAATTTGCAAGCTTTCATGTTATCCTCCGATAAATCTAGTAATATTTGAGTAATTATCTAGTATTATTAATCATGAGAAGAAAAATTACTAAAATATTACTAGATTTATCAGTGGTTGGAATGATCGTTTGCAAATGCATGCGTACGCGCGAGCATGCATGCACAGGTGTAAAAGGACCCTAAGTGGACCAAGAATTACTCGATGCGCCCCTGGGGCACTGAACGTATTCGACTGAGTAGAAAAATCCACGTTTAATGAAACAAACATCCTTGAGCCTGAACTACTGACCTATTTTTTTCGCGACACAGGTAAATCCCACACAGCTGCCACCAATTTGTTACGTCCCAGCGCTACAATCGTTTAATGTCTGTAGGAACTAAACGCTGATACGTCGAAGGTGAGGATTCGTTACCCGTCGTTGAGTGGTTGAAACCACTAGCCGCGAAAAATGTGTCAGGTTTGAATAAATGAAGGCACTCAACACTGTATTCATCCTGGTAATAAAATCAATCGTTTCATTATGAAGATCTGGTAGACGTGGCAGATATTTAAAGGCTCACATAGAATATCGATGAACAAACACACAAGTAAGCTTAGCACTTAACTTTTCGGCACAGCCTAACACAAACGCACGCACTGCAATCACGAAAGTGAGGTTACGTTACCTCCGAGATTGTAAAAAGTTTCTAAGTCCAAAACTGTACAATAAACGAAGATACAAGAGACGCAGGTTCAAGCTTGAAAGGCGCGCGCCGAGATACAGTATTCTGACGTTTTCGTGCTCTGCATCTGTATTTAAAAGCACGTTTTCGGCGGGGTTTATCCCTACTTTTAGCGTCTAACCAATAGAAATGCTGACGTCACTTAATTTAAGTCCCAAATAACTAATCATAAATGAGGTGACTTTACTCCTACTATTTTTAGGTAATTGAAGTGAGTAACAGTTCAAGGACTTGGGTGCAAAGTTCGACTTTTCTACAGGATGCACGTCAATCATTTTGAGTGATGGTTTCCTGTTGAATGTCCAAGGGTTGGTTTTTTATGGCGTCTGGCTGGCGCCATGACCCATTAACGATACTAAAAATAGCTCAATGCCTCAAGTTTCTAACCTTCAATTCACAGTAGGCAGTGAGTCGGCGCAGTACTATGACGAGTACATTAACGAAATTGAATCCTGATGCTATACTTAAAACTTAGTTTCTCTAGAAACTTGAGACATTGATCTATTTTTAGTATCGCTAATGTGTTATGGCGCCGGCTAGACGCCATAAAAAGCGACCTTTGGACTTACAAACAGGAAACGGTCACTCAAAGTCATTGATGTGAATCCTCTCTAAAACTGAACTTTGGACCCATATCCTTGAACTGTCACTCACTTTAATTGACTAATACCAGTAGGAGGAGCAAAGTGACCTCACATGGTTTAGATTGTACACCCAACTACCACCTTTATGCGTGTATTTTGTTTTGCGAGCCGAAAATCATGTCCGAGTTGAGAAGTGATTCGTCGTACGGTGGAGAGTCATTGTTGTAACGTCAGTCCCACCAAAACTTCTTAGTTAATTCTGTCAAACTCAGTTTACGCCCAGTGAAGCAGGTGTAAGGTTCTATATGGCCCGCCCGCGAAGTGCGCATGCGGAGTTTTAGCCCACCTGAAATAGACCACATTGCGCCTCATGAAAAGTTGCGTTTTCAGGGGTTGTCAGACAAAAAAGTCTTTTTTGGAACCCCTAACAATTTTTTTTTGTTCTTATTTCAGACATTTACTGCTTTGTCGAGTAACTCTGGGAAAGTCATTCCTGCAGTTTTCCGCAATGAAAATGGCTCACGCTCCACCAGGACACCACAGTGTGATGGGAAGACCATCTCAAGGAGGTCTAGCGTTTCCAGAGTATGTGGTGTATAGAGGTGAGCAAGCGTACCCCGAATACTTGATTACGTATCAAATTGTCCGACCTGAACAAGAAACTGGAGGACCTAGCGAGGGTAGCGAAGAACGGTGATCACAACAGTTGGGCCCCGCGGCACACTTACGTCGTCTCTGCTGTTGCCAGAGATCCAGGGCATGCGATTCCTTGTCCTAGGTCTCACTTCATTCCCTGATTTACCTTCGCATCCACTCGATGCGTTCAGGGTGGTACTTTGCTTCAGATATAGGACTGCATTTCTGTGATGTGGGAGAGAAAGAGATGTGCACATTCTGGAAAAATTGAGATCTTCAAAAAATTCCCATTTTATTTAAAATTTCGAACACCTTTATGATTACATTGTATTGTTCAACAGAATTTAAGATTAGATTTTAGAATTCATTTCCGAAAATCCTCTACTGAGAATTTTGTTTTAGGAAAAGAGGACAAAAAGAAATGAAATATTAGTTATAACGCATTAGTGCAACACAGTGCAATTGAGAAATCAAAGTTTCTTATTCGGAAGGTAAGAAAGAAGTAACGACATATAGAATTGTAGATAGTATAATATTGTAAACAGAATCTTTCATTTTTATTTATTAATTATTGGTACTGTGGATACCTTTAAAAAAGGCACTATAATTTATAAGTGCACAATGGGGCCAAACGCCGATGTAGGAGGAAAATAGTCTAAAAATAAATAAAAATGCATTAAACTTTGCACTCAGGGGTTTTCGAGGATTATGAGCCTATTTTCACCGCAACCATTTTTGCTATAGTAGCAGAATCTGCTACACTTGCCAACCAATCAGAAACATTCTATTTATGACCAACATTCCTGATTGGTTGCCAAGCGTAGTAGTTTCTGCTACCGTAGTGACAATTGCTGCGGTGTAAGTAGACTCCGTGACAGTTAGCAGATTTCCAACGGCCGAATTCGGGACATGTCACATGGTGGGGGTAGGGGGTAGAGCAGAAGTCTCCAAAGGTAGATCCTGTATCTACTAGCGATCCCGGGCCAATAGGTCGGATCCACTCAGCTGTGACACAGAACTGCTTCTTACCCAGCAGAAAAAAATGGAGCCCTCGAGGTTTAGGTTTATGAACCAAACCCTTCCAACTAATATTTTCATTCAAGGGTTCATAAATTTTCTCTCAGTTTCCCATAGAAAAAAACTAGCAGACCCTGAAAATGGCCAGTCGATCTAGGGTCAGGCTGCACCTGTGGATTGTGGAGACCCCTGGGGTAGAGGGTTGATCGGATAGAGGTAAATTAAAATGTTAACCTGATCATTTTTGCTCTCACACCTCGCAGAGCAAGGACCGAGTCAGGACGGATGACAAAATTCAATATGTCGGTTGAAAATTAGTCATTTTTGTTGAAATTTCATGAAACTTCGTATTTAAAGTGTTTCAAGATTTCTGATTATCAATCTAAAGTAAAAATTGCAAAATAAAAGATATCAGATCCAATATAGCGATTAAAGTTCGAATTTTTTATTTAAATCTCATGAAACATTGTATTTAAGGGTTTTCCAGATTTCTGATTATGATACAAAAACCAATATGGTGGTTGACCATCTGATATTTTTGTTCAAACATGAAACTCTGTGCTTACAGGTTTTTTAATATGAATCTGAGGTCAAAATTAGAAAAACTGAAGTGGCGATTCCAATATGGTGGGTGGCAATTAGAAAATTTTGTTAAAATCAGATTTCATGAAAATTTCTATTTGAAGGGATTTTTACTTCAAGAGAATGAAAATAATGTACAAGCTGCGTTATTAAAACGATATTCATTAATAAAGGCGAACCACAACATTACGTCAAACGCGATAAACTTCATAATGGAAGGCAGATTTTTAAAGGAGAAATGGCGCACCCGTGCCCCGTTGCCATTTTGCGAATAACAAAAAATATGGCATGATGCATCTATGTTTATAAATGAATAAAAATCCTAATCATTTCAATCGTCCTGACTAGTTTCAACCGTTTTGTTAGATACGAGTTTTATATCGAGAAAATGTTCCCACAAAGTAGCAACTTTGACCTTACTCGGGAAATTAAAAAAAATGGCATGAAATAGTTTCTCTGCTGTCTTTAGAGCAAAACTATAACAATAATTAATTATTTAATGTATTTTGAATTTTACGACTTTCTTCCTCCTAAATTGGCATTTTTTTCCACTTCGAAAATGTCTCGTTAAAAAAAGTATGAAACTGTTGTTCTTTTTATTTCCATTGCTCAGAAAAAATACAGAAACTTGCGAAAAATGTAATTTTTTAGAAACTGCCTCTGGCTGTGACCTTAAAAGTCTGCAAGTCAAATAATATTATTAATTATTAACATGAGATGTTATGTTAGGACTAATATAGGAAAAGTGTCAATTTTTCCAAAGTTTTCAACCTGTAGAGGGAGTTACATCTCTACACCGAGAGAACATCCTTACTTTTTTCGTATGACTCGTCTCACCCTACGTTAGCATGAACTATATCATACTATGACAATGACCTTGAACCTGACGTGATGGAGGTAAATAGACCTCGGATTCGTATTCAGCGCGTCAAAATACATAAGGATAATGTGGTCTTGTCAAATAGTCCTCACCTTTTTTTTTTTGTAAACCAGTGTAATTAACAAATATAAAAGAGCACTATTCAAAAGATAAAGGTCAGAAAGAGAATATACAGCTTTAAATTTGCGGCAAAGCCGCTGAATTGTGTCGAAATAAACGTGTGAGCTTAACCTAAGACTATACTATTGAACAATGGTAAAGAGGTTGGTGGGACGGCCGCTCTAACCATGAGAAATACACTCTTTTCACAATAGCGGGTAAACCGCGGAAAGCTCACAATGCAAGGAGCTTAAATTTACATTATTATTGTTCGCGAAAACCCTAGAAAAGGACATTGCAATTTGGATACAATAATAATAAAATTTAGCTACTGCTCTTAGTACTGAATTACAAAACAAAACTGCCGCTTCAATGGCGGTCGTGAAAGTTACCTTCGGGCATGGCTCACCGCGAATAAAAGCACTTGAGTCTAATGAACTATAACTAGCGTCTATAAGTGTTTCACAAAATTCCTCAAATCTCAAAATACAATAGGAAACGGAACACACTTCTTGACTTTGTCAAGGCTTAACAAGGAAGGCCGGGGTCTCACGCTCGTGAGACGACGTACAGCGTCGCTCCCCTCTCCTTCAACGTAGTACATGAGTACCTTCCGAATTTCGACTGGAGCGGAAATCTCGTCCACTCGTCGCCCTCGTTGTTCAGTAAGCCACTGCACTCATGACTGCGTTGGCATACAGGTTGAATCAGTTGAATACTGGATGGTTGACGGTAGATTTAGAGACTGCCCTTTCTTTCCTTCTCTGGCGACGCAGTGTTTTGGATGAGCATCGTTCCTCAGATAAATCATTTTAAAAAAACATTAGTTTAACCTCGAATAAACCCTCAGTTGCTCTTGGAGTTCTCATCGTTTTTGACCTGAAAACCCTAACTTGATTCCAGAAAGGTTAATCCTAACCTTATTTTCCGATTCTTTAGAGTCTGGGTTGCTTTTTGTCAAGAATTTTTCAGTAAGGGTGTCAGCGAAGGGGAGAGAAGCCGTTTACAGAAAGTCCTATGCATTTGAACGCAAAACTAACTGCGTTATAGGTGCAAACTCTTGAGTGTTGTGCAGCTGTGGCAGCCATTAGAACATTGGGCCGCAGAACTAAGCATACAAATGCAGTCTTTGTCCAAAAAAGGAAACAAGATCCAACCATGGAAAATCCGGCTGGATATGAATGTCAGCAAAGTAAGGAGCAAATTGAGTCGATTGACTTAATATAAGAAAGGAAATCCCGATGTACCACCCTCGGTACATTGAGACATTGACACCAGTAATATTAAATGAGATTGTAGACTCCCAACGGCAGAGACTTGATGTTCTTACTGCTAGACTGCGTCGGTATAAGAAAAGTAGTGCAAGAAGGCAACAAAATTGAACTTTTCAGGCAGATGAAAGAATATTCTACCGTGAACTGTGTGTAAAGCAAAATAACCAGCAAGAAACCGAAGTTCCTTAATTGGAAGACATGACTGTCTACTGGTCGTGTCTTTAGGAAAACATAAACAAAAGCCATTTAGGTGCTGCGTGGCATGGTGCAAAATTTCTGATACAAATACCTGACGAGTGTGCATCCTGCGTTGGAAAAGTGTTATGGATGATCCAAGTACATAAACATCAAAGAAAATTGCATACGTCATACATTGACTACAAGCAAGCGTTTCCTTCCGTACCGCATGACTATTTGCTTAAATTCTGGACAATTTATAAAATCTGCTCACGCATCATCGACTTTCTAAATCGTGCGATGATGCTTTGGGGTATATTTCAAGAAGACTGCTTCAGTGCGTTATGGTTCTGTTTAGCTTTGAACCCATTGAGCAAAACACTAAATAGCATATCTCATAAGTTCGAAATACATGATAATGAGGGTGATCATCAACTGACTCATCTTCTGTACATGGATGACTTAAAACTATACGCTAGTTCAAACTAGAAACTGCAGCAAGTGACCCATGTCACAAAGCAGTTTTCTAATGATATCCGCATGGAGTTCGGACTAGATAAATGCAAAATAGTGCATTTAATCCGATGAGTATTAGGGATCACAGACCTGGAGAAGGCGAACAAGGATGACATCGAGGCAATGGCTGTTATTCTTGAGTCTCAGATCGACTTCGAGGTGTTCTTTCAACTGGGCAAACAAGATCAGGGCAATCAACACCTATGAAATCCCTGTCTTCACGTAGTCCCTTGGGCTCATTAAATGGTCGAATACCGACCTTGAACGATTAAACTGAACCATCCGCGTAGAAATGACGAAGCACCGAATGCACCATAGTAATTTGGCGATTGAAAGGGTAGTTCTACCACGACATAGAGGGAGCAGGGGCATTGTAGATTTCAGGAAACTGTGTGAGTCATAAGTTATACATTAGCGAGACTATTTTAACAGCAAGCGAGATGTTCCGCTTTACAACAACATCTGTAAAGCTGATCTTGACTACACGCCCTTGAATTTGTCATCAGAGGAGGCCTTGAATATCAGGGCAGAAACCATAGAGGAATTAGAAACGCAATGGAGACAGAAAGCCATGCACGGCGAGCACCCCAAAACGTTAGATTAACATGAAGTGGACAGTAAGGCATCCAATATTTGGCTGAGAAAGGGCGTCCTGTATCCAGAAACGGAAGGATTCGTTATTACGATTTAGGACAGGGTTGTCAGTAACAGAAATTATCGCAAACACGTGTTACATCAAGACGTGGTTGACCGGTGCCAATTATGTGGAGATACCAATGAATCCATCGAGCACAATACTGATGGTTGTCGCGTAATGGCTCAAAGAGAATATACACAAAGACATAATGATGTGGTGGGCATTATACATCAACAACTTGCCCTAAACCTAGGACTCTTAACAGAATGGATGCCTTTCTATAGAAAAGGGGCTTCGAAACTTTTTATGGCATCAAAGTTTCATGTGTAGGGAGCCGTCTGATTGGTTGATTTTTTTTACTTGCGCGTGGCGAGACCATAGTTTGTTCGACCACGACAGACTAGTACTATATTTGAGTATATTTTAGCAGACAGAAGCAAAGATATTATCTTTGACAGAGCAAAAAATAAGGTAAATAAAATAAAAATAAATATTGTTCGAACTGCAATTTAAAACATGCATCGTAATTACTTTTCAATAATAAATTATTTCCAATATAAATTAACAAACATTTAAGCATTTTTCCTGGTTTACAAAGTTTTTGGTGAAAAAATGAATAAACAGTATGTAATTGTCTATCTTAGGTGAACTTCCGAAAAGGGGTGACCTCCGATTTTCTTCGGGCTTCGTACACTTATGTAGTTTGACGCGCTGATTACGAATATGATAATGAAAATTGGCGCAAATTTGATTTTCATGGTGAAAACGATAAAAACCCCATAAAATCATGGTTTTTGCATTTATCTCCGTAATTATTCAAAATTCACAACAATGTTTCAAATAAAAGTTGTAGATCTCCTGGAAATATACATTTTATGTTTTTAGAATTTTTTCATACGAATGATAATTTCCGAGCTGATTATGAATATAAAAGTGAAAATTGGCACAAATTTTATTTTCATTGTGAAATCATCAAGAAACCGTAAAAATAATAGTTTTTTTTGGGTTTAGATCAGCTAATATGCAAAATTCAAAAAAAGGTTTCAAACAAAAGTTGTAGACCTCATCGAAATACACATCTTTTGTTGTAAGCATTTTTTTATTGGAATGATAGTTTTTCACGAAATCAGTAGTAAATCGATTTTCATGTTGAAAAATACATAAAATATATAAATGCATACATCCATCAGTGACTTTTTACAAAAATAATGTACGGTCGTACCCCTACCCCTTTTCCAACGCCGCGTGGGGTACGGGAAGGCACTCCTGTGACTGGTCACAGAAATATTATAAGATCGCACCCCTACACCTTTTCCAGCGCTTCGTGAGGGGCGGGAAGGCACCCCTGTAACTTTTTACAAAATTAATGTAAGGTCGTACCCCTATCCCTCTTCCAACGCCGCGTGGGGGGGGGGGAGTTACCCCTGTGTTACAAAAAACCATGATTTTTATGGTTTTATGGTTTTTTAACATGAAAAACGATTTACTTCTGGTTTTCTGGGAAACTATTATTTCTAAAAAAATGCTTTAAATACCAATGATTTTATGGGGTTTTAATGGTTTTCACCATGAAAATCAAATTCGCGTCAATTTTCACTATCATATTCGTAATCAGCGCGTCAAAATACATGAGTATACGGAGCCCAAAGATAATCGGAGGTCCACCCTTTTCGGAAGTTTATCCTCGATCTTTGATCATTTTGATCATCCCTAACGTGGACTCCATATAGGGGCAGTAATAAACCGGTGCCGCGCTAACGATCAGCAAAACTCCTTAATCCGGCTTCCAACCAACACTTGGACTCCATGCTGGGGCAGTACTAAACCAGTCCCACGCCAAGGCTTGGCAAAACTCCTTAATTCGGCTTCCAATGGCACGCGGACTCCATACTGGGGCAGTACTAAACCAGTGCCGCGCCAACGCTTGGCAAAACTCCTTAATTCGGCTTCCAACCAGCACTTGGACTCTATACTGAGGCAGTACTAAACCAGTGCCGCGCCAACGCTGGGAAAAACTCCTTAATTCGGCTTCCAACCAGCACTTACTGGGGCAGTACTAAACCAGTGCCGCGCCAGCGCTCGGCAAAACTCCTCAATTCAGCTTCCAGCCAGCACTTGGACTCAGTACTGGGCCAGTACTAAACCAGTACCGCGCCAACGCTCGACAAAACAAACGCATAGCAAACTGTGAAATCATTATTCTTGATTTTTCATATAGTTTCGTTTGAGAATGCTCCTCGAGTGTTTCCGCCGTTTTCCGATCGAGTCCGATTGTGCAGAGCCGAGCATGGAACGCATGGAACACCGGCCGCGGTCGGTCCAAATCCAATTCGGTCCAATTCCACGTTTTGACATATGTTATATAATTTTTTATTATTAAACTTATAAATTATTGTATTCATAAATAAATACATGTACACCGAAGCACTGTACAGCTGTACAAAGTACTCCATCGGTAATATTTAGCTTTGCTGTCAAAAATCTTGGTTTTCTTAAAAACCAGGACATTTTGCCTATTTTCAAGAAAAAACCAGGACACCAGGACAAGCCTCGAAAAAAGAGGACATGTCCCAAAAAACCTGGACGGATGGTAACCCTAAACTTAACTCTTTCTATTTCCAATTCATTCATTTACTATTGTATTTGAAACATTAGGAATTCTTTTTCACGAAATTTATACACTAAGGTAATAAAATTTAATTCAATGAGTACGATTTATAAAATATTACATATAAATACACTCAATTTCATTATACTGAGATGTCAAATCAGATAATGTTATTCATGCAGGAATATTGTCAGTTCCTTCAAAAAAATGTATTTTATAAAAAATCAATTTAATCATTGAAAGTGATAAAATGTTTGACCTATCTATTAACAAAATGTCTGAAGCAACAAATCACTCATGAAACAGGGCCCAGATATTTGTCATACTGTCCTGAGTTGTCAAGCGAAGCCACTTTGCCGAGGTTTTTGCCAAATATTCCTTAATGTAAGTTAGCCGTGGGGTTTAGTTATTAAGGATAAAATGCCTTAGTACTTTAGATAAGTTAGGTTCGAATCTCACCGCAGCGATTCCGATTTTTCATAGCGATTAAGCGTGCGATTATGTATGTAGTGAATAAATATGAAGTATATATAATAATAAAAATAATAGTTGTACGCGTGTTTCCGCATTTAATTGTATTTAATTTGTAAATTTAGTTCCTCCTACTGAAGGTTAAATCTTTTGGTGGAGTGAGTTATTTTTCATATAGTCGTTTGAGATTCTCATACAGCGACCCCAAAAACATATAGATATGCCGGTGTAGTCCGCCGGGCAGACCACTTTTTTTGTGTGCCGGTGTAATTTCTTTCCATGAACAAATTATGATCATATTTCAATATATTTGTGTAGGAAATGAGCCAAGAGCACAGCCTAATGAATCAGAATCTATATTACCATCAGCACCTGATCTTGCAGAGTGCAATGATACATTTAGTATTGTCTTAAAGGAAACAGATAATTATGCCACTCGTATTTCTTTGCGTAGAAGTTCCTTAGAAACCTTTTACAATACGGAAGCCACTCTTTCTGACTCAGATGACACGTTTTCTATATTAAGTAAATTTATCGTCAAACGCCAATCTCATGCATTGAAGAAAAAATGGCATGCTGATGATGAGAATCGAATCTAGGTCCGTTGAAACTGAAAGTAAACCCTGAGAATATTACATTTATTTACGAAATATCCATGAGACTGTAGTTCAAATGATGGTGAGAGTGATATGGGAAATTCTGAAGACTTGTATTTGACAGACATTGAAGAATGTTCTGACGGAGATAATGATTCAGCCGATGATGCATACTACGATTATCAAAAATATGATAACAGAAAATGTGATCCCAATATCATGTTCCCGCGGTGAGGGTTGTTAGTATCTGACGTACTCTTAATGTTAAGAACATATTGGATAACTTATAATTGGAAAGATGATGAACGCCAGGCTCTTATACAATTTGTAAAGACTCTAGCTGGTCCGGAATTTGAGAAGTGGAGCATAAGTTCGAGTATATTGACATGTCCAAATGACCAGTGTCTAACAGACGGATGATTTTAAATTCCCGCTCATTTCCTAATTCAGAATTTTAATTCTTTTGGGAAATTCCCTCTTTCATGTCAGAATTATATTTGTTTTCGGATATTCCCTGTTTCAAATCAAAATCACAATACTTTTAGAAAAAAATCCCCGTTCAAAGTAAAAATTGTAATTGTTTTGGATAATTCACTGTTTTAAGACTGCATTATGGCAATTCTTCTCGAAAATTGCCTCTTTCAAGTCCAAATTATAATTCTTTCAGACAATTTCCTGTATCGGAGTATGGCAGTCTAAAGAGAAAAAAGAATATACAGTCAACTTCCTTTTATTCTACTGTCCTTGAAACGTTCACGTTCGGTTATTCTAGGGCTGGAGGGCCCCCACCTCTACCGTGAGTAGGCAGGTTCTTTTTATCAAGCGACTTTCATTGGCTGCCCCGTTCTTGTATCGATGCGCCGCCTATACGCAACTTTTTCAACCGAAAAGCGCGGGTGATTTTAAATCAATAAATATGTACTATCAATAGTAATGCTTTTGTTCAAGTGACCTTAGTGACTTTAAGTGATTTTTTTTGCACAGTTTTTTACCAAGTGTTATTGGAGCTAGTTTTCAAGTCTAGAATGCTAGAATAGGTGAAAATATCAGCCGTCAGGAAGGTAGTACATGGTACTGCAACTGCATACGACTTTATGAAGAAAATCTCCGAAACATAAAGGTAAGTGATGAAGGTCTGACTAGTAATATTTCTCAAGTGCAAAATCTATTTTCTCAGTCATGTCCCATTCTTTTGTCGATTGACGCCCTTTCAGTGTCACGAAATACAATCAGCTGTCAACAATTTGTGGTTAGTGGCACTCTAACCTCAACTTTCGGAACGTAGCATGTATTTCGTGACACTGAAGGGTCGTGAATCGACAAAAGAATGGAATATGGCTGAGAAAATCTATTCTAGACTTGAGAAATATTACTATTTGTACATTTATGACTTTTTCGTTTAGAATATTTTCTCGAAAAAGTTCTCTGCATTCCCATGATGGCATGTCAAAATACTTAATTCAAGGCTTCCCGCTCTTCGGGCCTCTTTTTTTTAATTGGTCACCCACTGATAATTTCTGAAGTGTACCCAACTCGAAAATTAAAGTTGTCCGGTCGGGCTAAATATTAGCCCAATTGTAGTCCTATTAAATAGTACTTCTCACACCAAAAATTAATTAATTTTGATCATCATTCATCGAAGTGGAGGGGGTACAATTTTTGGATTTTTTAAGCAAAGCCTTACTTTCAAACATTTGTAACTTTTTTCCTATTATCTTGAACAAAATTTCACTATTGATATTTTTGATAGATTTTTGTACAGGATTTCTGGCCCTAATTTTTGAAAATCAAAAATAAATTTGACTTTTTTTCAAATGTCGAAACTTTTTTTTTTCTTCAAAATAGTTTTAGAAGAAAGCTGAGATTTTTTTCCTATAAGACTCGCAATTTTCAGAGTGGCAAATTCATTCGTCTTTGAGTAATAACGATACGTAAATAAAATGCCATGATAGGGCGGGTGGCGCGCGACTCCCCAAGTGCGCTCACGCCCAGGATCTTTGTGCAACGCTTTAGTGCCAGTTTTTTAAGTTGAGTAATATGATATGGTAATATTATGTGTCTTTCTGTTCAATTTTTTGGCTACTATACCATCACATGCACCCTTACCATGAGATGTACCATGAAGGTGCCAGTCAGCTTGGATACCAAAATCTTTTTCATAGGCTTGGAGATTAGCAAAGCTACTCTTATTTTAAAAATTTTTCCCTACACCATCAGTGAAATAGCAGATTTTCTTTGACCTGAAATGAGATTTCAAGTAATCTACTATTATCTTCTAACACTCGTGAACAGCCACCGTGCCATGAGCTAAGTTATCAGCTATGATTGCGATACTTACGTGCTTGAGCTCTCCATCTTTTTTATAATAAATCACCACAGTAAATATTCTAGCTTTGTCGTTATTCCAGTGGAATGATTGCGCTGCATTCTGAATTATTAAGACTTAATTCTCAGCGAAATCGAAGCAAATCAAAAACTCCCCAGGCAATAAATTTTCCTTCAGGTTTTTGAAAAAAAGATGATTGCTCCTTTGAAATAAAGTGATGAGTTTTTAATTTCAACAGACTTTCACAGAAATCATCTAGGAATTCATCAGTGCCAAGGTTTCACTGGTTAATAGCCTGAAAAGCATCCCTGCGTGTCAAGAAAATGCTAAGACACTTGCGGGGAATATGCAAAAGGCGATCGTCCTTCGGTCGCTCCGTGTACTCAGGGTATACGAGACTTTTGCCAGATCACCGTATTGAATTCGTCGCAGACTGCCCACCCATCTCACGGTTGTGAGACGTGGTTACAGCTGAAATTTTACCGCGATTTAGCTGGGAACGGGTGCAATTTTTAAGATTAGCACCTGCTCCAAGCGAAATCCTGCGGTTGTCCTTATGACCAACTTTTAACTATATATATATATATATAGGGTGTCCCAGTACTTAAGGTACATTTTTATATTTTTCAATTCTTCATAAAAAATGGATTTGAAAATAATAATAAAAATTTGTTGTAAAGTTAATAATTTATGAGTAATTAACAATTAACGATTACCTAATCGGAAACATGCGTTAGATGGACGACAGTCCATGTGCCACTGATAAAGGTGTGTGCGCAAATGAGTAATTTCAAATTTGCAGGAGGTTGTGAATATCAATGGTGCAACTTCACACGGCAACTGAGAGACGAGATTCTTAGAAAAAAAATTTTCATTTAGAATACACGTTAAATTATTTTAACTTCCTTCGAGTATTTCTAATTCTGTAGAATTCAAGCGAATTCTTAGAATTCACTTGTGCTCCTTTGAATTCTTTTGAAATTTTTTGCAATTCTCTTGAAACCTTCACAGTACACCTTAAATTATTTTGAATTTCTCCAAGTCTTTTGTATTCTCTGAATTTCAATTTCTCTGAAATGTTTTGAATTGTATGAATTCTTTTGTATACTTTGAATTCTTTTGAAATTTTATAATTTTTTCAAATTCTGTGATTGCTTTTGAAGTTTTTGTATTCTTTTGCACTCTTTGAAGCCTTCGAAATTCTTCTTAATCCTTTGAATTCTTCCACTATTCTCAGAAATCTTCCGTATTCTCTGAATTCTTTTCAACTGTCTGAAATATTTTAAATTCTCTGAACTTTTTTAAATTCTCTGAAACCTTTTGAATTCTTTTTTATTCTCTAAATTCTTTTGAAATGCTCTAATTTTTTCTTTGAATTCTTGTGAATTCTTTTGAAGTTTGTGAATTCATTTGCACTATGTTAATTCTTCCGAATTTCCTAAATTTCTCCTAATTCTTTGAATTCTTCTTAATTCTATTAATTCTTACACTATTCCTTGATTTCTTCCGAATTCTCTGAATTCTTACAAATTCTTTAAATTTCCTGATTTATTCTGAATCCTCTGAATTGTTTCAAAAATTTTGAAACCCTCCAAACTGTTTTGAATTTGTTGAATTCACGGTATCACTGAATTTTTTAAAATGTTTTTAATTGCCTTGAAATCATTAGAATACACGTTGAATTATTTTAACTTTCTTTGATTATTTTTAATCCTGTAGAATTTAATCGAATTCTTCAGTATTTAATTTTTTTTTAAATTCTTTTGAAATCTTTACCATACACCATGAATTGTTCTAACTTTCTCCAAGTCTTTTGTATTCTTTGAGCTCTCCTGAATTATTCTAAATTCTCTTATAAATTTTGAAATGTCTGAATTATTTTGTATTGTCTTTTTTCAAATTATCTAAAATCTTTTGAAATTTTCAGAATAATTTAAACTGTTATGAATTTTTCATTTCTCACGAGACCACTGAATTCTTTTAATGATTTCTAATTATCTTTAAATTATTGGAATACATTTCAAGTTACTTTGAACACTTTCAGATCTTTTGAATTTTCTGAATTCTCTTAAAATCTTTAGAATACACGTAGAATTATTCTAACTTCCATCAAGTATGTTGCATTATGTAGAATTCAAATGAATTCCTAGAATCCACATGTACTTCTTTGACTTCTTTTGAAATTTTTTTGAACTCTCTTAAAACCTTTACAATACACCATTAATCATTTTGAATTTCTACAATTCTTTCGTATTATCTGAATTCTCCTGAATTCTCCTGAATTCTCTTTAAAAATTCAGTGATACCGTAAATTCAACAAAATCAAAACAGTTTAGAGGGTTCAGAAAATTTTCAAACAATTCAGAGAATTCAAACAATTTGGAAGAATTTAGAAGAATTCAGAGAATTCAAAGAAAAAATTATAGAATTTTAAAAGAATTTAGAGAATACAAAAGAATTCATAGAATTCGAAAGATTTCAGGAAATTTGAAAGAGTTCAGGACCACAAGTGAATTCTAAGAATTCGTTTGAGTTCTACAGAATTAGAAATACTCAAAGGAAGTTGAAATAATTCGACGTGTATTCTGAAGGAAAAGATATTTTCTAAGAATCTCATATCTCGGTTGCCGTGTGAAGTTGCACCATTGATATTCACAACCTCCTGCAAAGGACCCCGCACAAAATGTATTGAAAAAAGGTCTGGGTGGATTTTGATAATTTTTTGATATTTTGTAGAACATGACCCCGCAAACAAAAAAAATCACAATGACAAAACCCCGAAAAATGTACAGATTTTCATCTGCACCGCGCCAAAAGTACCCTTTCAGATCAGCATTCACGCTACATAGAAGCTATCGGCGCGAAGCTGACTAAAAACACTTAGCACTCTGCAACTGTGACATTTTGTAGGTCATGGCCCCGCGAACAAAAAATCCTTCTGACAAAACACCGAAAAATGGACAGATTTTCGTCTGCACCGCGCCAAAGGTACCCTTTTAGACCAGCATTCACGGTACATGGAGGCTACTGGCGCTACGCTCACTGGAAACACTTAGCACTTTGTAACTATGACATTTTGTAGATCATGACCCCGCGAACAAAAAATTCTTCTGACAAAACCCCGAAAAATAGACAGAGTTTTCGTCTGCTCCACGCCAAAGGTACCCTTTTAGACCATCATTCACGCTACATGGAGGCTACTGGCGCTACGCTCACTGGAAACACTTAGCACTTTGTAACTGTGACATTTTGTAGATCATGATTTACTTTACCTTTATACACCTGTTTGGTCAACCGTTCATCTTTCATTCTTTCAAGATGTCCGAACCATCTTAACTGGTTTCTTGTAAATAGGAGTTTATGTAATAGTTAGGTGTGGAAATAGTGGGGAAACTATTAGTTAGTGTATGATTAGTAGACATTAGTAGTTGGTAGTATTAATAGTTGAGGAATGAATAGTTTGAGGGTAGACATATTGAAAGCGTTAATATTTTAAGTTTGTTTAGTCATGGGGAGTGTTGATAAATACGGGTTTATGTAATAATTTGGAGTATAAATGGTTGCGACATTAAAATTTTGAGGTATAAATAGTGGGGACATTAACAGTTGGCGATGTTAATAGGGTGGGTAGTAATAGTGAACGCGTTGATAGTTTGGGCACATTAATAAGGGTCAGTTGTAGTTGGGAGTATTGCTAGTTGGGGTTGTAAATAGTTGAGGAATTAATACTTTCTGGGAGTTTTAATAGTGAGGGCAATAATAGTTGGAGTAATAATAGTACAGTCATTAATGGTCATTAATAGTGTGGGTATTAATTATTAGTGTTATTTATAATGGGTGCATGAATAGTTAGCAAATGTACTCTTTGTTAGTAGTGTTAAACATGGGCTCTAATAGTGCAGGTTCTGATAATAAGAACCGCACATAATTGAATGCATTAATAGTTGAACTATATCCCAATAGTGGTTGTCTTAAATAGTTAGGGAAAACAGTAATCCACATCAGCTGCTTCGTAGTGTTATTAGTAATTACTAAGGGGTATTTATAGCTGAGACATTTGATAAATAGTGGAATTGATCAAAATAGATTTAATGGGGGATCTTGAAATTCTGGGGCGTTGATAGTCTGTAAATGTGTCAAATAGACACGTTGATATGTGAAGGCATTGACGAAAGATATGTACATCAAAAATTGAAAGCGTTCATAGATACTTCAATAAGTAGACACATTAGTAGCTGGGATATGTAGTAGATTATTGATTATTTTAATTAATAATACCTAATTTTGATAGTTCGAATCCTCATTCAAAGACTGAACCAAACTAATATCTTCTTTCTCTTTACAGTCCTGACATTATCCTGTTACTGTGAGGGACACTGCCCTTTCGACCAGCAGAATGGGACCTGCACTATTAGACCCGGAGGCCACTGTTTCAGCGCAGTCGAGGAAATCTGGGACGCCGAGCTTCAAGATTACGTCCCCGAATGGTCTTTCGGATGCCTGCCGCCCGATGAACAGGGTTTCATGCAATGCAAGGGGAACTTAGTTCCTCATCTCCTCGGCAAGAATATAATCTGTTGCAATGATACTGAACTCTGCAACAAAGACCTATTCCCAATGTACAAACAGAGATCCACCGTTGCCCCAGACCCAATAGCAATTTCCTCCGGGGCCCCGTTGATAGTCTTAGCAGTGACCTTGTCCATCTGCTTGATGATATTCATCCTTGCGATAGTTATAATTTACCAACGATACAGAAGAAAAGAAAGGGGACCTTGCTTGGTTTCGAATCAAGGAACCTTGAAGGATCTGATTGATCAGAGCAGTGGATCAGGATCTGGTCTACCTCTTCTTGTCCAGAGGACTATCGCAAAACAACTTGCCCTTTCCCAATGTGTCGGTAAAGGACGCTATGGAGAAGTTTGGCTTGCTAGGTGGAGAGGAGAAAAAGTGGCTGTGAAGGTCTTCTTTACGTTGGAAGAAGCCTCCTGGTTTAGGGAAACCGAGATTTATCAGACTGTCTTGATGAGGCATGACAATATTCTCGGATTCATCGCTGCAGATATCAAAGGAACCGGATCCTGGACTCAGATGTTGCTGATCACGGATTATCATGAAAGGGGGTCCTTGCATGATTATCTGCAGACGACTGTCCTGGATCATTCTACCCTCTTGGCGATTTGCCTCTCGATCGCATCTGGAATTGCTCATTTGCATACGGAAATATTTGGCACACGGGGCAAACCCGCGATTGCCCATCGAGATATTAAGACGAGGAATATTCTTGTTAAGAGGAATGGGGAGTGTGCGATCGCCGATTTTGGACTCGCTGTGCGGTACTTAAGGTGAGATTACACGTTTACAAACATTTTATTTCGTATTTTTTGAATTTGTAGTAGGGAAAATAGATGTCGCATAGTGGAGCAAAAAAGGAGTTTCAGGGTTGATACAAGACCTGGAAGACCTAGAAAGGTCATGGAATTTGTTTAAAATTACTTGATTTTTTGTATTCGCACCTACTTTAAAGTCTTAATAATTATAGATAACAGATATGAATTGATTTTTTACTAATAATAATAATAGGATTAGATTTCAGTACTTATTGAAAACCCCATTACATTTCCGGTTGGAAATCATTTCTATGAATTTTTATGACAAATTTTATAATTTTCTATGCAAATTTTAAAGAATATCTATGAATTTATACGCAAATTTCTACGAGTTTTTAATGCATTTTGCACGCGGAGTTCTTTTTTGTAGAAAGCGATAATAAAAAATCTTAGATCTTCGTAGGAATCATTTCGATGTAATTTGTTGTCGTTAAAAAATATATAAAACCATCTCTCACAATTCTCTTAGAAATTTAGTTAGCTTTAATTATTTAAAAAAAAAAAAAACGCTTAAATCGAATCAAAAATGCAAGCTCTAGACTAATTTGTGCACAAAACCCTTTTTTGACCCACTGCAAAGCCTCTTTCCCCTGTTCCCCTAATTACCCTTTTTTGAAGAATTCCTCTTTTTTCCTCTGTTTTCAAGAAACTCCCCCTTCTTCTCGTTTTTTTGCTACTACCACAGGTATTTTGTTAAAAAGGCAACTACTTGATTGAAAGTTAAACTGAATTGTTAAAAATTAATTTTATCGGTTGAAGATTGAACTACTTTGTTGAAAATTCGTTTTTTTTAATTGAGCGGTTGGGTGCAAGAACGGCCTACTTGCATTTCACGTAAGGTCGTAAGTCCAGTGCAGACTAGTCACCCCAACTCTAGGATAGTCGGCATTGTTGTCCGACCCATTGTCGGGAGCCCTGCGCGTTCGATTGTTTTGAACCGCACCTACTACAACTATGTTTGGTGTTATCATTGTTGTTCCCACGAGCAGCTAGGGAAAAGGGTACGTCGATCCTTGTAGAGCCCTGCATGCAAGGATCAGGCTGCATACACTGAGAGGTCGCCCGGTATCCCAGAATCACCGTTTGAGACACCTCAACCATTTAGCTTTCGGCACGGTTGTCACGCCTCCGCTTAGTCATAGGCCCTTCGGTTCGATTCCTAAGGAATCAAAACCGAAATATATATATATATATATATATATTTATATATATATTTGTTATCTGATCTATGATTTTTGCCAGTATCGGCACAGTAATTGAACTGCGATTCCCCAAGTAGTGCGCCAGTACTCATCCGCCAAGTCTTGGCTGGACGTTGGCATGGCCAATTCACTCAGTACTGCGCTAGCACTGGTCAGCAAAGAATGGCTGGACGTTCGCAAGATCACTGGCTCAGCACTGCGCCAGATGTAAGTGACGGCTTAATACAGGCATTACCCATTGGGGGCTTCCTATCTTCATTTGTTCTCAACATAATATATTTTCAAATAAATCCCCGTAAAAAGTAAATTAATGAATATTTCAAAAGTTTGAAAATTGTATTTCATTAAGATGTATTAAAAGAATATCTGGGAATTTTTTCAGTTTTTCCCCAAAGTCGACCTCGTTCTGGAAACTTGTAAAAGTCGACGCTTGAAGGAGGCCGAAAAATCCTGTTGTTTGGGAAATTGTGTCCTCTAACTATTGACGAAATTTTTAAAGATAAAACTGATCATATCGTTGAATTCCCCGAGTTTAGTTCGGAACTATTTTATACCAATTTAAATAATACCCATAGTTAGAGGGGCAAAGCTAGAAAATGGGATAATTTCTCTCGAAGATAAGTTAACACTGATATTTAATTTAGTTTTGTACCTCATAATTACATTGCTGATTGTTATAAACAATTTATTGAATAAATATGCAGCTGTAAAAGTTTCGTGCTTGAGTATGTGCTTTTTTCACTTCAACTGTTATAAAAGTACCTCGTCATTGATATTGTGAGAGAAAAATGATGCGAAAATGTAACAATTATTATTTTCAATAATAAATAGTATGAAAAAATGACAAAGAATGAACATTTCTTGGTGGAGAAAAATTATTTTTTTCAACTGAATCTTTTTGAAAACTAGTTCGACTGATTGTTTCTATGCAGAAACGTTAAGGGCCCTAGATTTAAGTACTTATTGTATGATTTCTGTTCCTCAGAGGGCTTTTTATCCATAAAATTACCAAAGTAATTTACAAAATTACAAATTTCTGTCATTTTTAATAATCTTTGTCATTAAAAATAATAATTATTAAATTTTCGCTACTTTCTTAAAATTAGCCATTGAAATCTCACTGGTTGAAACAGCCAGAAGTGTGTCACTGACAGTCAGTGAAACTTCACTGGTTCACTGAGTGGAATTCCGTCACTGGTTTAATCAATCAGGCTCACTGGTAATTCAGTGCCAGTAGTCGTCTAGTCGTATGCGTTGTCGTTTATCAGCTGGTTAACTATGACGCTTAGCATTCATCCCTTCTGTGATAACCTTTTCAAAATTGTCTTTTAAAAGTAGAATTTTACTCTTACCAAAATACATGAGGGTCGAGCTGCAATGTAATAGGATATAATATAATGCGCCTCACTGCGGAAGGTCCGTGCTTGCGTCAACATTTCGCGTCGCTCAAAGTCAAATACAAGTGGCCAGAAGCTTCCCCACTTTCAAGCGAAAGATTTTATGTTATCTGCTTATTACAACCAGACCCCTTCCAAATATTTTTAACACAAACACTAGTACACACCAAAGTTAATTTTCGCTTGATAAATGCAAAGGCCTAATCGGCGTCACGCGTGCACCAGACGACTGAAGGTTCATGTCTTGGCCACGTAGAGCGCTATATCCCTGGTTGAATGTATTATTTGGCTACCAACATAAATTATTGAAAAAAAATTTCCATGAATAAGCGTTCCTTTGAAGAATTTCTTTAATTTATTTGTTATAAGTAATTTAATATATATTCGCATTCAATCAATTTTTGTGGTAGATAACCATTTTGGAAGTAGTATGGATTGTGTTCAGGGTGAAAGAGGATACGAAAACTCCTCCAACTTTTAACTAAGATATTTAACTATTTTTTTTGTCACCTTACAATCGATTGCTAATACGTTTAGAAATAATAAACGAATCATTTCTTTTAAAATTTACCGCTTAAGTATCATTGACTGAATGGTGGTGCCACCAAATGGGAAAGTGGGAAACACATTGAGAGCATAAAATTCCGTGGATATCAAACGGAGCGGAACGGTTTAACGATTAATAGCCTCAAGCTTGAGCATCGTGAACACGTGTTCACTTTTTTTCTCCCCGAAAATTTGTACTGAAAATAGGCGATTCAGAGGAACTGGTTTTATTGCACGTTGTATAATTCATACGCCCATGGTGTTTCATGGGCAGCCATTTTTATTTTTCTCAGTACACATGGTCCTAAAGTTGGTAGAATTTGTACTATCAGCGAGTTTTCGAACGGACACAAAAATATAAATTCCTGAAAAATGTATCACGTATTTTGCGAATGACACCCAACCTAGTTTTCAAGTTTCCATTGTGCAACAATTTGCTCCACCTCTAATCTCATTGGTGCACGGTTTCCGAACTTTACTCGGTATGTAGACCAGTATAATTGGGAAGCTTTTGCGGAGGGGTGGTGAAGGTTCGGCCGAGAATAGATGCTCCAAACCCTTTTTTCTCCTATGCGCTGCTATCTTCCGACTGCAACATATAATAAATTGTAGACTGCAGGAAGCTGCGGAAGCATCATGAAGGAATAGTAAGGAGTGGTATCACCCTATGTGTTTGGTGAGCAGAGGTGAGACGAGCGACGTCCAAGAATTCGTTGAGAGGTTCCTTTTTGTTGCAGCTCCTTTGGAACCAAAAATTGGTTCCAATAGAAACCCCAGTTTTTTCTGTGTACATTCAAAACCTTCTATGTCACTTTTAGCGTAAAAAATGAAGTAACAGCATTGTTAGAACGGCATGATGAATACTACGTTCATGTGATGGAAAATAAAACGCACAAGAATGGAATCTATGAAGACATATTTGACGGAAAATCATATAGAGATTTCGTACAAGGCTTAAATCCGGATGATAGAAAACGTTACGTAACTTTCACTTTTAATTGCGACGGAGCGTCAAAATTTGATAGTCAAACCAACTCAGTATACCCAGTTCAGTTCATGACAGATGAAATTCCTATTGAAGTTAGACCATCCGAAACTATTGTTGCTGCATTATGGTTCGGAGAAAAAAAACCGGATATGAATGTCTTGCTTAGAGGATTTGTGGAAGAAATGAATGAACTTTCTGACTCAGGGATTTTTTGCGTTATACGAGAAGCACGATTGGTAAAAGCATTCGCAATTTGTTGCTGTATTGACTCTGTTGCGCGAACACCTATGCAGGGCATTCAACAATTTAACGGTTTTCATGGATGCAGTTGGTGTTAAATCCTCCACAACCTACAAATCCTGGATATTGTGTAACTTCTGGTGTATAGCAGCAAAGTTTAAATCATCCTGACTGCGTTAATCGATTTTCAGAAGAACAGGAAAAGGTTGCTGGCCCTGCTGAAAATAATACTGAAACTTTTGGAGTAGTTCGCGCTTCACCATTGTATACCTTAAAAAAATTTTTAATGATTTCCGGATTTGTACCCAACGATATGATATGCATTTCGCAAGATTAGGCATTGGACCACAATTTGCTCATTACTACTTTGACAGTAAATCTTCACCATTATCGAAAACAATCACAGATTTCTAACTAAGAGAAATCGACATCCTTATTAGCAAAATTCAGGTTCCACATCAAGCAATGCGGCTAACACGTTCGATAAGCAAAAGGGGGAAATGGACGGCAAAAGAATGGGAGAATTGGATTCTCTACTTGAGCTTATCTACTCTTGAGCTTTTTCTGGAAAAAAATTAGTCGATCACTGGGCTTTGTTTGTTGAAGCGTTTCATGTATCACTGCAGCCTATTATCAAAAGAAGTGAACTAGAACGTACAGAGATTTTAGTTAAAACATTTATGACGGGCGCCCAGAAATACTTCGGAAAAGCAGCCCTAACGTATAATGCCCACCAAATGTTGCACTGGATTAAATCAGTTGCAGACTGGGGTCCGTCGTTTGCTCACACAGCTTTTTCTTTTGTGACAGACAATGGAAAAATACTACGAATGATAAAATCTGCTAAAGGGGCAACCCATCAAATATGCCGAAAAATTTCTAAGCGTGAATATGATGCGGTTTTAACCAATCACATTCTTCCTTTATCCTCTCTTCGTGTATAAGAATACTGCTCTAGTTTCAAATGCAAATACACTCAAAAATCATGTAGAATAGCTACAACGAGATACTTTGGTCTTCCGAAAAGTGCAGAAGAAAGATGGATTGAAGAGCTTGGATTGTCTCACGAAACTGTTTCTTATCAACGAATGGTAAAGGATAAGTGTGTATATTCGTCAGTACTAAATGAAGAAGCTTGCTCAAATAACAGTTTCGCTAAAGTTAAGAATGGTTCATTTGTTAAAATCAAACAGTTTCTAGTAGACGAACCGTCTCAGAAAGAATACGCAATCTTAAAGATAATTATCACAGAAAACGCCTACAATAATGAATGCACAGTTCTCCAAAAAGTAATTGGTTGGCAAAATGACCTTCGGGCTGTAAACGCAAACGATTTAGAAAAAATCGGTGTCTTCATCGAAATAAGAGACTCTAAATTTATATGTCCCGTACCAAACTTATATTATTATTAAACTGAAGAAACAAGAATGATTGAGAATTCCGCAGAGGTATTTTTTTGAAATTATGCTGGTTAGTAATTTCAGACGGTTTCAAATAATTTGGGACACTATCTATAAATATTGAGAAAATGTAAAAAATGTCCCTTGTTTCGCAAGAAAAATGCATTTGAAAATTATTAGAATGACAACTTGGCAAAAGGCAATTTGGATTTTTATCATCCACACACATTATATTTTTTATCTCTGTCGAATATCAATTCTTGCTTACTTGCACGCAAATTTTTCGACATTGTAGCCAATTAAAAAAAATCCTTCCTTCATTTTATTGATTTCGTCAGAAAATAAGCTGTTGGCAATAAATAATAATGAAAGGTGTTAATATTTGCACATTTTTATGCTGCAATATAGTCATATATTTTTAAAACTTGTCTGCATATATTTTTAAAACTATTACAAAAAAGTTGTAATTGTTTATCCTGTAGTTTTTGGTCTTCACCGAGGTCCCATTGTCATATATTTACATATAGTTTCAATGCATTAGACATACGAATATGAGATAGTCTGGATAAAAGCCTTATAAGATATTTACATTAATGCTTCATTGCGCTGCTTAGGAAATAAAACTTTTCGTATATCTTGTATTACCTGCGCAACAAGTAATACAAAAACACCACCGTGCATAATTACTCGTATCTAAGTGCATGTAATACACTTGCGAATTTAAATTTATTTTCAATTGTAACATTGTTACATTCAGCGTCAGCAACGAAACTGTTAAGATGATAAAACACCTATGAATATTTAATAAAATTTATTGAATTTCTTCAAAGCTATTCAGGTTAATTTTTCTATATTAAAAACGAAGAAATTATTATTAAGATTTATGAAAATAGTATATTGTGCGCTAAGGGACAAAAGCTGCTGATTTGAGACTAGCGTGAAGTTTGCCTCTCGAGCGAAGGTGGGCAACAATCACACGAATCTCAAATCATCGCTTTTGTCCCATAATAGTCCAAGAGCTGGTGACGTTTTTCGTGAAGTGGGAGTATAAGTCCTAGTTTGTGGCGAATATATCTGGGAATTTAAATAACACGTTCATTCCGCAACACTGCTCCGACCCAGGCTGCTGATCAATCTCTCTAGCGATAACCCCACGTGAAGACCCTCACAAAATTGTTATGTGTGGCTCTCCACTTGGGCCCATTAGTGATTCTAGGTGTTTTGGAATGAATCCAAGTATGTCTCAAAAACCTGTACTCTTCTAAAAAAAAATTTTTTAAATGTTTTTAAAATAAAAAAAAACTTTTAAAAATCGGCCATGTCATATTTATGCGGTATTTCGTTAGCTTTAATTAAAAAAATCCAAATCGGTTGAGAAATCGCTTCTGAATATCAATTTGTCCACAGACATTTTTTTGCCCTACTGTGCGGCCTTACCTCGCAAATTATTGGATTACTTACTCAAATGAGCGTATTTACCATAAAAGTGGTGAATCGCTTTTTTCTTTAGATTTAATGGGTCACAAGCAAATAAGTCACCATATAATCTAATTTTATGTTGTTTTTTATTAATTTTAATGCAAATATGCGGAGAATGAAGTGAAAGTATTATGTTTAGTTAATTTTTGGTAATTTTAAAGGAATATTACCTCTTCAAGTTAAGCTTTTTTGCTAACAAACGTTTCTACAAAAGATAGAGGTTGACATTATCGACAGAAATAGACACTTTGTCACTGTCAAAAAATATACGCCGGAAATTCCGAAAATAGGAAACAACATACTTTATAACTTCTTTTTGGGCCAAAAATTTCGAAAAAATGTAAATTGCTCTTTCGGGACGCACACTCCACGAATGAAAAAAAAAATTTCTGATAGAGATATAATTGTCAAAAGAAGCCATTTTTAAAATAGCTGTATAAACCAAAGTTTTATTTCTGAGATAAAAATCCACAAACATGTTTATTTTGTGGTAAATTCACTCTTATATTTTTTGAAATACGGTTAACACAAAAAGGTACACACATTCTTAACCTAAATGAATCAAAAAAGTAGATATGAAAATTTATGTAATTACAAACCTCCCTCTATGTGGAAGCAAAAGTTAATAATAACTCCTTATTTTCTAAATCCTCATAATCTTTGTTTACGTAAAATTCAAGCTAAATATTTTTATTAAGTCTTTTACCCTTATGTTGGGATACAAATTTAAGGTACACGATAAATGACTTCACCGCCTCGTGTGCTGGGTGTAATTTCCAATTTCGTTTCAAGGTTACGCATATAGCCAATACTAACTTTTCCACGTAAATCGCGAAGAGTGATTACTTTAAATTTATTATTATTTATCGAAAATACTATGAAAAAAATCGACATTTCAAATTTTGAGCCAAACGTCGCGAAAGATGGGGAATGCATCTCACTATTCTTGAATGCATCTCCAGGCACTCAAGGAGCTTGATAAGTAGCTCATGGTTCGTGTTATCGAAGGCCTTACGGTAGACAATCCAATCCATGGATAGATTGCGTCGATACCTGATTGAGTCCTGGTTAATAAACCTGTTTATTAATAGGTTCTCCCTGCAACCTGCCAGCCGTCCCTTGCATCCACGTTGTTCAACTATTGCACTCCAGTGAATTGCCAGTGAATAGCTTGTAGTTGGTGTTTAAACAAGCTATGGGCCTGTAGTTCTTTAGACTTGACAAATCACCAGTCTTAGGGATCGCAACCGTGCGTCCTTCCACTAACCACTGCGGGATCGGTTGTTCTCCGTTTAAGAAAGTATTAAATATGCGAGCTAGATGTTGGTGCGTAGAAGTGAACTTCTTCCACCAAAAGTTGTTGATTTCATCTGGCCATGGCGCTGAAAAGTTATTAGTTCTAGCGATAACTTTCTTCACTTCTTCAGCAGTAATTAGTGGACACTCTTCCTCAGGACCTTGTAACATTTGCCTTTGGCAAAAGTTACGAAAGAGTGATATGTCTGAAGTGTCTTTATTTAGCTTATAAGTATTTCCATATACTTGCTCCCAGAAGACTCGAATCTCTTCTCGACTATGCGGATTTTCAACGGCACATGACGTTTTATTGAATAGGCGGGAAGGGTGAGTGAAAAGGTGGAATTTTCCTGAATCCACTTTACTCACCGTTCAAGGCGCTCCTTGGTTGTTGAAAGAGCTCTTATTTTTTGCGTCCAGTGCTGTTTGATGGTCAACAGTTAACACTTGTTCAGCATGTGATTTGCTTTCCTTAAGTTTCGAGCATGTGCCCTAACTTTTGGAGTGAATTTTTTATTTGATGTTATGTAGCTAATCACGCACTGAACATTTGCTGCATGCCGTCTCGCTGTTTTAATTTTAAACTAAAGCTGTGCAATACGCTCGCGAGTCTTACTCAGGCGTACTAAAGTATCGTTATTTCTATTGGCGCTAAGCAGGAAGACCGCCTCGTAAACTACACAGTTCAGAGTCCAGAAGTTAACGTCTTCGGGGAGCTAATCAGAGAGAGCAGTATTAGCTTCAGATAATTTGTCCATCCTGAGAAAGACTTTTAGGTGGATTTTTTTATCTCCTAGTTCTCATGTTGGCATTATGGGCTATCTGCAAAGGTGGTCTTGCTTAAACGGGTGGTATGTTCGTTTGAGGATGTTGCCCTTCTTCTTGCTGATACAGAGATTCATATCCCTTTCGGTGTTTCGCCAGTGAGCTTTCTTGCCAACAGTTAAGAATGTCCCTCCTGAATTGGTCCGACCATTTAAAACGATTATGTTCTCGTGTTTGTCCGGGGCCTTAGCCTGGTCTGCGTCTGGGTTCGATTCTATTGACACTCACAAATGAACCATGACCTCCATCCGAAAGAGGCCTATTGTGGGTAGCACTGCGCAATACTGATGACGTAACCGCATAATTCCTTGCTTTGGGGAGTTAGCCCAATACAACGTGGCTGCCTGCAAGAGCCGGAGCTCTCGGACGATGGGGACGCCATATCCCTTATGTGAGATGTTGTAGGCTCCGGAAGCTACTATCATGGTTCCTTAAAGCAACCAATCCCGACGCAACTGCAACGTGTACGTCATCCCATGCATTTGAATAATTGTCGGCCTAAAAGTACAGCCAGCGCCGCCACTCGGCCCTCTTCAAATCTCATGACACATTTATTCTACAGGCCTTTATAGGAGAGCCTTCCCCCTGGTTTCTGCTGATAAGAGAAAGATGTCCTATTGGCTTTATGTTGGCTAAACCACTTTTTGAGGCTGGGAGAATTTTTTTCCTAAAAATATTATTTTGACATTTTTCATGTAAAAAATTAAAATATTCCAAAAGAAGAAGAGTTATTTTTCATAGAACTTCTTTAGACGTGCAGACTTTCATCTTAACATTTTTTCGTATTGGAAAATTCGATTTTATGAAAAACATTCTCCTAGCCACAAAAGTTATTCAGCCCGCATAAAACTCACAAGATGTCTTCGTTATGGAAGTAAAACTTTAACAAAAAAATAAGTATGGCGTTTTTGATTGAATGGAGGTTTAAAGAATTTTTTTTTGAAAAACAAAGCACAACATTCAAATACGCATAATTTCGTAGACAATTTTTTTTCTCAAATCGGAAAAATACGTATTGCCTAATTTCCTCTAAAAAAACAACATATTTCGTCCTCGAGAGATTCTGCGACTTCAAGAGTAGAAACTGTCTGATTTGAAATGGATTCGATCTCTTATTGTCAAATTTTCAACTCTACTCAATTTTCAAATTATAAACTTGTCATGATTTTATAATTTCTTTCTAGATATTCAATTTTTATCATCTTAATTTGAAACTATTCACAACATCATTTATAGTTTAAAAATGTAAACTTTGTTTCATTAATTTCGCCTGCAATGCTTTTTCAATTACTTGCAATCATTTGCATTGAATGTGAACTATTTATAATCACCAAAATATACCCCTCAACCTCAATTCATCACATCCTATTCATTACACAA
This sequence comes from Andricus grossulariae, assembly GCA_011634705.1. Taxonomy (NCBI): domain Eukaryota; kingdom Metazoa; phylum Arthropoda; class Insecta; order Hymenoptera; family Cynipidae; genus Andricus; species Andricus grossulariae. Next base: position 54,884,231 of record JAABKJ010075445.1, read on the forward strand.
TAGTGTGCTTGCCGAAATTCTACACTCAAGCTACCATTTATAAATTTTAATGTTTGTTAATATCGCCGTTTCTCGTTAAATTAGAGTTTACGATTTTTATAATTTCTCAAATGAAGAACGAATATGTATAATAAGAAAGTTCCATGTGATTTACAGATCTTCTGAACGAATATTGTCTGACGGAAGATTTCTGCAAGCAACACTTCTTAGTTGGACTTATGCTTCAAGAAGTGAAGACATCTCTTTGTGAAGTCGTTCAGGTCAGAAAGACTGCCATTTCAACTTTGAGAGATTTGATGGCAAAACATGAATTGGATGATCGATACCAAAATAAGGTTCGGGTTTTGCTCTAATAAATATAATGAATTATCTAGAACTAGAATTTTATTTTTATATTCTTAATATTACATGATTTTTAAATATTTTTTTAATTTCCAATTTCTCAATGTTTTAGGGCCAATTGAGCAGAATTGCGTCACTGTACATACCATGGTTAGGCATCGTTTTAGAAAATCTGCATCGACTTGAGTATAATAACGACGTGAAAGCAGACGTCAAGCAAAATTCTAATGGAGTATCTGCAAACAATTCTTTCTCAATGAGTAAAGAAACAAACAGCATCACGGCCTCTAGCACTCCGAAATCAATGCACAGGTGCCTTACGTTTAAAATAAATATTTAAATTTTTTGAAGTAGCACTTGATCGTAAATGAACAATTTTTATGAATTGTTTTGCAGACTGACTATGCACTTAGATTCGCAGTCACCAATCAGAGCCTCGATGCACTTGAGGGACTCGTCGTACTTTGCTGCAATAGCTGGTCAAACTATGGTGAACGGATATTCTTGCGCCAGTATAGAGTCCGATGTTTCAACAATGTCTAGTGCCTCGCAATCACATGTTTCACAAGATACTACAATTACTCGAGAGCCCTTGGAAAATGGAACGAAAGATCTAAGGGGCCATTCCAGATCGTTAAGTGTTACGCAAGCTTCTAGTAGGAGCGATAAATTACAACCTCTGGAAGTAAAAGATGTGCTGCTTTGTTTTATGTTTATCATAAAGTACCTGGGGGATCATCAAATAATTGCGTGGTGGCATCAGTGCAACGACACTGAAATCCTCAACTTCTTCACAGTTGTTGAGTGAGTCTTTAATTCTGTTGTCTGGAATAGTATAGAAACCTAAATACTATTCTATCAAATGCAGCGTGTCTAGCGACCAGGGATATACGGGAATTTTCTGGGAATTTTGTGCTCTTCCAAAAATACGGGGAAATGCCGGGAATTCGCTAGCAGATCCGGGAAATTTGTGGTCATAAATGTAAACAGAAATTTTTATTTTCGGCGTAAAACTATTGTTCAATGGTACAAGTGTGTGGCGAGTTTAACTTCGTTGATTCATAACCAGCCAATCAGAAGCTGAAAAATCTTTGATATTTACTAACTGTTCACTAACCAAAACATGGCGCAGGCAATAAATTTGTCTACAAATGCCAGCATAAATGTCAAACTCGGAGTAATTTATTGTGCTGTTTTTGTGCCTTATTTCTGCTGTTCTTCTTTTGTTGATAAGTTTGTTACTTCTTTTAAACACGGCATTTGGGAAATAGTATATTACGACCCAAGGCCAGAAAGTAGGATTTCCGTGTGTGTGTGATATGAAGGCCGAGGCGAAGTAGAGGCCTCATATCACGCACGCCAGGGCATCCAATATTTCTGGCCGTGTGTCGTATACTATTTTGTCTTCATCCCCAGCCGAAAATACGTTTAATAATTATTGTTTTATTAATAAAGTGCGTTGTCGGCTGCTAGCTCAGATGCTTTTTCTTTTATGGCCTGCATCAGTACGCGCTGAGGCCACCTCGCGTAGCACCGCCGCGTTGCTGCTCTCGGTCAGCTGAGCGGATGCATGGGCTTCGGTAGCCCGCCCGACTTTTGCAAAGCCGAGGCAGTGTCGAGCTTTTGCTGGTCGGGGCGGGTATCAAAAACACATATTTTTTCTTTTTTCTTAATACGATCAGTTTTGAGGTTGAACACACCGACGCTCTCTTTTTCCCATTCACCTGTCAAGATAAATTTTTTTCGGCGACGAAAATAATAGTTTACACGTGCTTAGGTTATAAACGTATCATAAGTTTTGTCGATAAATGTTCGGTAATGTAGAACAGCCACTTATTTTCTGGGTTACATGCAAGAAACTACCAAAAGTTATTATTTTCAATCCGGTCGGTAGAGCGGGTGTTTTATATTCGTACTGGATATGTTTTGATATGTGCTGGATATGTTTTGATTTTCATAAAAAGCTGCGGTCGGCTTTGCCCTCCGGTATGGGCAAAGCCGACGAAATACAGCTTGTGACAAATGATCAAATCATTAAATAATTGTTTTATTCATATAATTAATGCTTATGGAAATATGATATACAATAATTTAGCACTCGAAATGAAAAAAATGGATCAATTCCACGTCTTATTAACTTTAAAAAAATCCTTGACTGTTAACTGGTCGGCTCTGCCCCTTCTTACCCTACCAATGGAATTTTCAAGCCCTAATATTACAATCACTCATACAACTGGACTGCTTTTGCGGATTGAAGATCTGACATCATGAGATTCTCGTTTTCACTATAGTTGCATCTCATAGGTATACACTTTATTTATTGAGCGAGAGAAAATTTTAATGTTAGTGTTTTTGAATAGTGAAAGTAATTGTATCGAACGAGATCGAACTAGAAACTCCCGCACTTTATTTGCAGGCGTGTTATTCAGAAGGCAGGTGGATTTTCTTCTCGTTTTTACAAAAGCGAATTAACAGCATGACAAAAATTTAACTTCAATGATTGTAGTTGTGAACTTTTACATTTAGGTACTGGTCAGTACACGTCAGAAATAGCAGGATCTACAGTTGGTTGTTTGATTTCAATAAAACTTCGTGAAATTGTAATGATATACAAGAGAAATTTCGGCCGTGAAGGATTTGCGAACATTTTCAAAATTACGGAAGTTACGCCATGTTGAATTTTGGACTTACATTTTTTGGAATTATCGATATTTCTGGAAATGCTAATTGGATTTTAATAAAATTTGAACATGTTAGAGTTAAAACAATATTCTTTAAGAATATAATACAATTAATGAAAAAAATATATATTGCCCGGAAAAAAGTGAAAAAAAGTTTGTTTCAATTTTTCGTGAATTTCATCCTTTTTAATTTTTTTAAAATATCGATACAATGATTCCTTGTGAAATCACCTTTCTTTGAAAAACAAAATTCATGGAGACTCTTATAGGTCCCAAGATATCGTCATTTTAGCAAGACTTGCTATTTTATACGTTTAACCATTCTTTAACCGTCAAATACAGTTTTATTTTTTCCACTTAGTTGGTGATTTCGATTTTCAGCAGCCAAAAGGAAATATAATTGTAAAAAATTTCTTATATGTGTGTGATATATGTCTCAGTAAGAAGAATGCTAGCGCTTTCGTTAAGCTGTCTTTTCGATTTCGAATTCGAGAGTTTCTGTGGAGGCCGAGTATTGTCTGGACTCTATTTTATCAACACCAATAGGTTTTAATGAGTGAAAGCTTCTGGTACCCGTAATTGTTTAAGCTTTGTCAAACCAACTGTTCAAGCTCCGAGCTTTTTTGTTGTGTTCTTTTTGTGAACAAAATATCAACTTGATATTCGGCAAAGCATGAGTGCCCCACTCGTATCAATCTCTGGCTGTCAAAATCTGTTTGTTACTTGGCCGTTGAAGGCTAGCTCCTGCAGCTTCTCACTTGAGAGTTCCTCCTATTCCATCGCACGGACTTTTACCATGAGAACTAGCAAAGAATTCCCAGGAAGCTTCAATCCCAAAATCTCGCTTGTGACTTGTGATGTGCTAGGTTGACGAAGTTGTTTTTGTTTTTATATTGGGAAGCTGCACCATTAGTAAAATACATTATTATTTTAACTGTGTATTTTTTTCAACTCAGCAATAACTTTTTCCATAAACAAATGAACTGCACTAGTATTGTGCTCAAGATCTTCTGAAATGATCGCATAACTTTCGCACACGACTTTGCCATCGTTCTTAAAATAAACTACAGTGGGATGGACAGTGATCTGTTGTTCATTTCAATACTCAATACTGCCTTTCAATACTGCCTTTTGAATAATAGTTTCGTGATTCTGAGCAAAATAAAAAAGTATCATAAATACTCCCTCTTCAAGAGATTCCTTAGAGTCCCTAAGAAATTGGCTTTTACTTTTCGCTACGTTTTCCATTAAAGATTTCACGGCTGGGCAAGATTTGTACGATCCTAAACAAGAGGAAGGTGTTGTAGGATCGCAAATCATCGAAGAAAACATGGTTTTGTATGAATCTAAGCACTTTAGATTCACGTAATTTGCAGTAAGTTCACTGAAGTTTGCTCCATCAATTAAAAATTTAGTATTTTCATGAATTTTGCAAACACAAATGGAATGTGTTCCACTCGCGCCTACAAAAATACATTCCTTTGTTGCAATTCTTCAAATTTAGAGAAGCCAATTTTTAAATCCGGGAACTTTTCTTTGAAAGTGGCATAAATTTCTTTCAAATTGCCTAGAATTAGACGTTTTTGTATCAGTTTTCGTGTACCACCATGCACTGTTTTACAGATATGCAGCCTTTTTCCTTGGCAACTGTCGACTCACGTCGCATTCGCAGTAAAAATTTCGGACAATTTTGACAGTTTATTCCGACAACTTCTTACCTGGCCTAGGATTTGGTGATGATCCAATACTATTTCTCTCTTTCAATTGTATTGCCTTACGAGGTAAACTATATGGTTCTTTAAACTCTGATTCTATCTGGAGAATTCCCCAACCTTTTGGTACAATAGTCAACAGTTGAACGGCATAAGATTTACTTGGGCTTTTATCCAATTCTTCTTTAATTTCGTTAGTAAGTTCTTCTATATCTTTCTTACTACAGTCATATTCAATAAAATTGAATACCTTTTTCATTTGAACGTCAAGAGCTGTCTTAATCTCGGCTACCTTCTTTCTTTGTGCAGTTCGTGTTCGAAGATCCGTAGTCTTACTAATAGATGGAAAGTGCTATAATTGCTTTACTTATTATTCAATAATGGGTACACTTACTAATTTCAGAGAATTTTTCGCGCAATTCAAATATTATATTTTCAAATATCGTATATTTAAAGAGAAAAGGGGAAAAAGATTAAGTTTTTTGAGAACAGGGGAAAAGGGGAATTTCAAAAAAAAAAAAAAAGGGAAAACTAAGAAAAAAATGGGAAGACTGTGCACCCTGTAAGAGTCTCAAAAATAAATAATCTGTACACGTTTCCTTGCTTGTATCTTGCGTTTCCTCTGCCTGATCTCTATTATCTATTTGAAAACATACTTGCATACTCTTTCTGATTGTTTTTAACAACAAATAAAGTAAGATTATTTTAGTTTAATCTCCTTCGAAGAGCAGAGCACATCGTTCAAATATTACGTGATATTTTCTTGTTTTAAAAGTTCTACCTAAACAGGTATTATGAAAGCTATCAAAAATTTTATAATATAAATGCAGTGAAGGCTTTTATTTCAAAAATCAAAGATAATAATTTGTACAATAAACCTACAACTATTTTCAAGTGATAATAATAGGCTTCAACTAAAAAAAGTCTGGTTTAATTAACCAGTATATTTATTCTGTGATAATTTTTTACCATTTCTGCAATGAAACAATTTTTAGACACTTCATTGACTACAAATGCCATTTTATTGATCCTCCTTAAAGCCCTACGTGATTAACCTTTGAGGTCTCAATGAGTTGAGAATCACCACCCAGCTACTGCCATCGGTATTATTGGATTATTATTTTACCTTAAATTGGTAAATAACCCCATTCCAGGTTTTTCTATTTTAAACGCTTTTTTAAAAATAATTATTCAATATTGAAGACTTCAAACTTAAAATGGCTCAACTATCAAGGATTCCGAAGTGCAGCTGTTTCATTTTTAACGTTTGAAATTATTTAATTTACAAGGACATAAATTACGGAAATTTTAACTATTACCACTTTCATTTTGAAATACATTTGTAAAATCTAGAAGAGTTTAAGTAAACAAAAAAGTTTGTATATTTTAATCTAAAAATATTGAATTTCAAGTGCTTTCAAAAGTGAAGAAGTGAGTCACTGGCAGGCCCGAAAGAAGCATTCAAAATTAAAGTTTGACAGTTTTTAATTGGTCACATTTGGAACTTTAAACAATTAATAATTCAGAGACTTAAAAACGAGGACTTAATCACTATTGAATTAACACGATTTACACAATGAATTCCGGCATATGCATTTTCCTGAATTCTTTACAATTCTTTTGAATTCACTCGAAATATTTTCAAATTAGTTTAATTCTTTTGAATTTCCTTGAAATGAATTATCAAACTTAAGTTACTAAAGCCTTGAAAATGAAACGATTTTATAATTTCAAAGTGATTGGATAAGTTTTTCTGCTTAAAGTAAGAATGGAAAAAATTCTTAGTTAGAAAATAAATTCCCGGTCACGTTAGAGATTGGACATTTAGATAGAAAGAACGAAAAAATTATTTGGCCAAAATGTAGATTGTAGCTATGAAAACAGTAACAACAAATATATTGACTGAATAAACTTACCAAATTAGTAAAGTAGTAACCCGCCTCGCCAGTCATTAATCTGCTTGCGTTGCAAAACCTGGTGATGAAATTAATATTACTCTTCAGCCTTGCTGGGTTCGCTTTTAATACAATGAAAATTAACGCTGGAAGAAATTCATCAGCAGAGGCAGGAGTACCGACAGATTGTTGCAGAAGTAAAAAAATGTTTCTGCAACAACGAACAACGCAAGCCAATTTTTCTTGAGGTGCCCTTGATGCGTCCATATTTAAGAGATCTAAACAGCGAGATTTTATTGAGTTGATGAATTTGATCAATATTAAATTTATTTCAATGTTCAAATATAACGTACCAGTTATTGACGTGTAAACTAATTCTCGAACTTCAGCGCTGGTTTCGTGAATTCTGCATTCTAAATTTTTACCACTGACCCAATTAAGTTGGCGTATTCTGAAAATAAATGTGAACAATAAAAAATCTTATTTCGTAATTTTGTAATGAACAGTTTTTAGAGAAAGACTTCTAACAATATACCTGTTTTGAATTGCTAAATCTTTTTCCTCGTCAGTTGTATATTGAGAGCAAAACAGAATTCTGTATAATAGAGTCATCGTATACCTTTCAATGTAATCCAACAGTTTCTCCTTGGTTTCTGTCGAGAAAGCTGCATGGAATGAATTAAAATACACTACTGGCGGAAATTATCTACACGCCTAGTTGTTGAGCTATTGCTAAAGTTCCTTGGTTGTCATAATATTATTATGATTTTTTCCCTTATTATAACATAAAAGATAATACAATTCTGCACCTAATAATCTTCAATTGAAGGAAAAACTACAAAATATCAATTTAATAAAAAGATATTGCAACAAACACCAAATTATAATTAAGATGTTTGAAATTTCTTGAGCTTATTTTAAACGTAAGTCTCCATAGTACTTTGTAAAATTATAAAGATATTTTTAGAATTTTTTCCCTAGATTCTACCGTAGGGTCAAACTTTGTTAAAAAAAGTCGCAAATTTAAAAAAAAATGATTGTACTTCCCGTTTTCATTACTGTGATACCTTACGATCATTTTGAGACCAAAATTTAAAAACAATCATTGGGGACGTTTTTGAAAAAGCTAAAAAATTTCATATGGGGGAGGGGAGGTATTAAGTACAGTTTTGTGGATATAAAACTAAAATGGTGAATAATTGGCATAAACTCTATATTTTGGCACCAAAAAAGAGGCTCTATATGTTAAGCACCTTGCGGTAACTAAATCTCTTTCAAATGTTTGAAATAGGTGAAAAAAGTTGAAGAAATTCACTTTTTTCAAAGTTGCTTCTTTCTGGTGCATCGAAATGCTTAGGCATGGTCTGCGAGAATTATTATTATTATTATATCATTAAGCCGTTTCCCTTTCGGGGTAGGCGTGAATTGCTCGGTTGGAAAGTAGTGAACGGGTTTGGCTGGAATGAAAAGACAAATTTTTCACGAAATCTTTTTGCAGGAAAGTTTCCTCTATTATTTTTCTCCATTTTGAAAAATGGTATATAAGTTTTTGAAGCAATCATTTATGCATTTATTATATTTAAAAACAATGCACACATGCTATCTTATGTAAATTTAAAATGTCTATCCCTCAGGGATTTTAGGCTTTGGCCGCCGCGGGCCCTGCTTGTCATATCCGGTAAATATCAAGGTCATGGCCGTACTCAATTGCAACCTTAAATGTGAGCATGATATAGGGGAAAAATGGTTGATGCACCAAAAGTACTTTCCATAAAAAAAGTTATTTAAAAATTATAATAATTTTTTTTATTCTCTTAAAATCAGCAGAATTAGTTCTTGAACTTTTTGCAGAACCTCTTCAGTACTCATTATAACATATATTTTAACCACTAAGATCGGTCAAGCCGTTTTAAAAAAAATGTTATTTTTTAATTTTTCAAATTTTATTTATAACTTTGGTGAAAAAATGTTTTTTAGTTGATACTTGGGGTAAATTTATTTCATAGGGATAGCCACTTACCCCTGCAATATGGATCACATCTCAGCGGAGGCACCCAGACCATGCTTATCCTGCTACGGCCTTTTCTTTAAAAATATTGTATACTTTGGCTGAAACCATGATACGGGTTTGATTTGGTGAAAAGTATACAAATGTACTAAATATTTTTCTCAGATTTGTGCCAGAGATAGCTTCAATCCTTTATGTGTGACCCATTTAATGATAACCCTTTATGAATCGGCAAATTTTTTTAATTTCAAAAATTTTCTTTATTACTCCACGCTTATTTTCTTGGATTTAAAATAAGGTTGCAGCTGTCGGTGGAAATATGATTTAAAAGTTTGCGGCAGGGTTAAATATCAACTGATTTCGCTGACATTTGAAAAGCATGATTTTTCGGTTATTGGAACGAAATATGTGAGTATCAGCAAAAGAATTTTGAAATAAAATTTTGACCATGTATTTAAGGATCACTTACACTCCTAGCTCAAACAAACTTTCATTAAAAATGTACATACTTTCCCATCCCGTTTTTTGGCTGATTCTCTTTTTGGGGACACCGCTCGAATATTTGTGTCAAAAAATGAGGAAAATCGTTAGTTGGCTTGATCGAAACGGTGAAGTAAAGCACTGGGGCTAGTATTACGATATTTTCCGTAACGTTAGCATTAACTGAGCTGAAAAAGGGGTTAGTCTTATGGAAAATTCCGTAACGGTAGGAGACAATTCATTGAAAGTACGAAAAAATTTATCGAAAATGGCAAAAGAAGCCAATTCTCGTTCAGCAGTTTAAACTTCTTCAACACTTTCGTATTTCGTGTATTGTTCCTATAACGTTAATTAGTTACCATTTTTTACTCTTTAACTGGTCAAATTTGCTTGTACATAAAGATTTGTGAAAGTTCCGCTTTTCTATTTTTTTCTTTCTACATTTTTTCCAGCAAACACCAAAAGACAGAAATTTAACAAATTAAATTTTCAACAGATATCTTTCGAGGAAAATGTATGTGCTTTTTATGAATTGTTCGCATATCATAGATTTTTGCAAATACTGTAATACATTTGCTTTCCTCCTAACTGACTTGATCATCGTGATATGCGGCTTCAGTTTTGGTGAGACTGTTTGAAAACAATTTTTGCGAAATTGCACAAAGCTCGAGTTGTGTGCTAGGTTGTATGATTCATGGACGACGCGCCTATTTCCATACGCTGATGTATGAGATAGGAAACGCGCTATCGTGCGAGTGGATATCGCGCATGCATCACGTCCTTGATGCAGAATTTATGTATCTCGTGAGCCCTCTTCCTCTCTTTTCAACTGCTTGAATTTTGAAGTGACCTCATTTAATGGGAAAACTCTTAATTAAACTTAAGATTCCTTTGCAAATTCAAAGCTACTTAATTACATACATAAGATCCTTTTAGAAAAGTTTAACGTTATCAGAGGGTGAAATTCATCCTTATTTTGAAACATTTTTGTTGTTAGATTCTACGATAGGCTTTCGTGCCTGCAGTTACCTTCACTCAGAGAATTGCCGCTCTAAATTTACGTACACGGAAAAACCTGTTGCTGCACTATTTGTTAAAAATTAGTCTATATTTTACTATTCATACATTGCAATGGAGGGATAGAAGAGAAATGTTATAGTATCTACTACTGCGAGTAGTAACTTGTAGCTCTCAATTGGGTAATAATTTTGCAGAAACATTTCATAAGATTTTTTACTTCATTTTTAATGTAAAATAACTCTTACGAAACAAAAATTAGAAACTTCCATACAAATTCGAATTTTCCTTGTACTCAAAATATTAGTGAGTCGTCAGACAATCATATTCTGCAAATGACTTCCGAGTAATAAAACTTTTCAACAACCTTTTACGTTAAAAGGACTTCTCGACACAACAACAACATTTCGATTTTGAAAATATGCATTTTTTTAAATAGCCCTCCAACGATTATTTTAATTTTGTGCTTAACTTGTCTTTATATCATCACATACTTGTATTGCGCAAAGTATCATTGAGTAACTAGACTTTTAGGTTGAACTTGGTTGAGATCAGCCTTATGCATTGACGTTAGTTCACGCAGCTTCTTGGCGCAAGCTGAGTTGTAGGTGGCGCTGGGAGGCATGTCAATCTGAATTTGTCAAAAAAGACATGGCAGGTGTACAGACAAGCTCTGTCTTTTACAATTTTCATTGAATTAGAAAGTGTTTTGATAAATGATTTTAATTCTAAATTATTTTGAAGATTAAGAGGGAAATAGACCCACTAAAGGAAAAGAAAATCAAGAACACGGGAATAGTAGAAAAGAACAAAAAAGCGGAAACCGGTGTATAGCTCCGAGATGTACTTCGGGTTATGATTCTAATCCTACGAAAGTGTTTTTCTTGTGCCAAAAGGTGAAGAAAATGTCAAACCATGGCAGAAAGCAATACGACGCCGTTTAGGGTGCAATCGACTTATTATTGTTAGTAGACACTCTCAATAATATAACCAGACTTTTATACCCAAAAACATATTAGGCCAAAAACCGCCCAAATCGACCCTCCTCCTTTATTAATCAATGTTAAGCGCTCAAATGCTTCTGTGAATAATAATCGTTTCAACAAAATCGTAAAAACTAAAAATTTCTTGCTTTTCATCGTTAGAAGTTTTTTTATCTAAAAAGTTGTTTAAAGAATTTGCAGTAACTTTGACAAACAAGTAGGGACTCAAGAATACCTGAAATTTTGGTACAAATAGCCGGATTTTCTGGTGCGAATAGGGGGAGCTGGAAAAGGGACTATTTGTACCGAAATTTCGGTACGAAAAGCCGGATTTTTTCAGTCCTAGCAGACACTACCTTAATTAAAAGTACAAATATACTTACAATACTTAATTCTAATTTTAATTCCTTAACGCATATAGTCTTCCAACTTTTAGATCAATTAAATTAATTATTTTACATACATTACTATTTTAAATAAATTATTATGCACTTTAGATTCACCATTTATTCTAGGGTGGTCTCTTTTACAATTAAACATCTCCTGTATGTACTATAATATGGACTTTAGTTACGCCTATCTATCAGAATAAGCAAACATTATGATATTTATTCCGATGAATAAATAAACTAAATCACTTTACAATTATACCAACCATAAATAGGACTGCCAACTTCATAAAATTATATAGCACTTTATTATGTTTTAAAAATATATTTTGTGTAGTAAAACGTTTTTTCAATAGCATAATTCAAAGTTGATGCAACAACATAAAAGATTTTTCGGGTCGAGATGAATCGACTGACCTATAGTATTAATATATTTAATTGAAAATTAGGGCAGTTATGGTCATTTATAATATTTTAAAACCCGTTTTTATAGTGAAACTTTTCCATTGACATGATGCAAAGAATTGACATAAGAATAAAAAAGACTCCTTCATTTAAGAAATAATCGATTGACCTATAATATTAATATATTTTATTGTAGAGCAAGCAAGGAAGTTATGGCCATTCATAATATTTAAAAATGTTGTTTTTTACAGTCAACGTTTTTTCATTAGCATAATTCAAAATTGATTCAAGAATAGAAAAGACTTCTTGATTGAAAAATTGATTGGCCAATTAGTATCTTTTTTATTTTTATGGTGAGCATCCCCTAATATTGACTGATTCCATTTCAAATCATGCAATGAGGTCTGCATGAGGTTGTCAGAATATTTTGGCATGAAATTATGTTATTCTACACTCAAAATTAGGGAACACGCCTTTCACCGTTTGGCTGGGCAAACATGTTTTCAGGAATGGTGAGCTGTTGAAGATATCCTTACAATTTCATAAAAACTGCCAAAATATTCTTCAAAATGATGCAGTTTTTTACCAAATATTCATATTCGGTTGGGTTTTCTTTCATGTAATGAGAAATTTTTAACTCTATCGAATGATCTGAGAAAAATATCTAAAATTTCAAAATTGAGAAAATGGCGGCGGTTTTTCTGAAAATTTTGAAAATGGATTTTCTCGAAAAGACCACCTGTAAAATGTTTTTTTTTTTTTTTGTGGATTGTCGATAATATGGACTCCATTTTCTTCATAAATTTTTTCAAAAACTACCGAAGAAAGGAGTAAATATCAATTTTGTTTCATAAATTTTGAGATTCACTGAACGTAAGACTCTTCTTTTAGTATCCAAGCTGAGATGTTTTCAAGTCAAATTTTTAACAGTACCCTGATCTCAACTTTCTCTAGTCTACCACCCTATTATATCTCGACTGTTCCTTGGTAAAATAATCATTCAAATCTAAAGTAAACATATCTCTGAATACTCGTACATGAGCTTCAACGATAAGAGTACGTGAACAAGATGTTGATGGGGCATTTGAAGAGAAGGTCATACCTTCACCCTTGCTGACCATCAGGATGTGCACTTGGCGTTCGTCCTGGATAGCGAAATCGCCTGCTAGACCGCACTTAGCTTACAAACGTGAACGCACTTAAGTTTCAATGGATTTCAGTTTGCTACGCGGACCCTGAGCACTTTCATCCAGGTACATTGCAGCTGCGTACAAGGCACACTTGCTCAAGTGCACAACCTCCAAGGGAACATTCCACATAAAACACACACACACAGGTAGACACACAAACACACACACATATACACATTCCAGAGCCGTATTTAAGTAGGGGGTGGGGGGGGCTTTAGAGACAACAAGGCGACTTTATGTCTGCAATTAATAAAAGCTAGTAATGAAAATTGAAAAAGGGCATCAAATTTTTAGAAGCGCAACGGCGCATTAGAATTTGCTTTTATTGTTACTGAACACATCTTTTTTTACTCACATATTTTGTTGCTGGTCTACTCGGCAATAAAAAAAATAGTAATGAAAATTAAAAAGGGGAAGCATATTTTTAGGGGCACACAGTGGGGCCATTAGGCAAAAACAGCATCGAAAGACTGTAACCATGTTATATTACAACTAAAAATAATGAAACTTAGTAGACCTAAGGTTTAGGTCATGCTGGATATTAATCTTCTGCTGCAATTTTTTAGTTCTAAATGGCGACCGCAGTATAAGCGACCAAAATTAGGGTATAAATTCGTTTTTTGTCGAAATAAAATGAAATTTACAGGTGCACAACTTTATGCGAATCACCTTTTGGAAGGTGGAAAACATTTTACTTTATGTCTATGATATTTCTAATTACAAATCTGAAGGCATATTTCCAAAAATCAAAATGGCCGATAAATTATAGCCGCTCAAACGATAAAAAAGTTGATAAATGTTGGTAAATTTATTGATGCTCATAAAAGTATGAACAGGGAGAATTTTTGGGTCACTGATTATGAATCGTAAGTCAGATTTTCCAAATTCAAAACTAGCTGATCCAATATGGCGAATATATGTGTATATAAATATATATATATTTATATATATATATATATATATTATCACTATTTTTATTAAAAATAACTTATTCTTCTTGCTGGATATGTTTAAAGGTAATTTTTCCAGTACATAAAATAACACAGACGCAAACCATCATGTTTTCCCCAACTTCAAATGTTCTGATTTTTATAAAAAGCTGCAGTCGGCTTTCCCCTCCGGTGTAGGACAAAGCCGACAAAATACATCTTTTGAGAAATAATTAAATAATTAAATCATTGTTTTATTCATTTAATTAATACTTATAGAAATATGATGTACAATAATGTAGGACTCGAAATGAAAAAAAAAAATGGATCAATTCTACATCTTATTAACTTTAAAAAAAGCATTGACTGTTAACTGGACGGCGCTGCCTCTCCTTACCCTACACCTATACAACCGTTTTATTAGTTGCTGGTGATAATTGTATAGTCACTGTAACTAATGCTATTATTTTACCAACTAACAAAATAGCAGTACCGTATTTTACTGACTAAATAGTTGGCCCAACTAACCATTTTTTTCAGTGAATTTTGAAAATTAAGTTTTGCGGCCACCCAGTCAAAGTATTCTAAGTTGTCTAACAGCTGTTAAATCTATGCAAATTCTGTATGATTTTCATGTTGTAGACCAATTATTCGCCTATGCGATTTCAACCCACATTTCAATACGTGTAAAATAACTGCAGTTTCTTTGATTCGCCGAGGCGCAGCGTGTGCAGTGACGTTATGAATAAACCTTAGCAAACGTTTTCGCGCCTTGCGTGCCAGGTGCAATCCTATTCTTGAATCCACCGAGCAGATATTAATTGGCCATGTGATCCCATCTCGCTTAAATGAAGTAATTATCTTTTAAAAGTTTTTCATATAATAAATAGGAAAGGCGGAGACTTAACGGTCAGCTGAGTGCAAACTGCAATTATTAACGTTTACTCTGGGGGGAAATTAACAGATTTGTTTAGATTTCATATGAAATAATGTGAAGTTAAGTGCGAGTTTTTTTCAAATCCTTTAAAATGTCTACGATCTCACAGAGAAATTTGCACGGTTTGAAGCACTTCTAATTTAAATGTTTTGAATATTATAAAGGCTATTCTGTTATAAAATCGATCAATTTTGAACTCTTGAAATTGACCATTTTAATTTTGAGGTTTTTTGTCAATCATTTCATTAGGAACGTTTAAAATTTGAAAACGTACAATTTTGAAAATTTACTTCAAGCCTGCTTTTTTCACTTTTTCACGTTTGGTGGCTTTTTTAATAACTAACTTGTTTACAAATCGACAATTTTTATCACGCAGAAGTGGATCAAGTAGATCATTTCAAATTAATAGCGATTGACATTGAACAATGGCGAATTGAACGCTTCAAGGTTTTACATATAATTTATTTCAAATTAAAAGCCTTAACAGTTGAAACTTTAAATTTTAATCTTTGCAAATTCAATAATTAAAAATATTTATAATTGGATAGTATTATATTGAAAACCTTAATATTTGAGCAATTTTAAGTGTGAATTTTTCAATATTGAAAGAAAAAATATGCTAAGGAAAACCTGACAGACTCAGGGAATTGTCGAGCAACTGAAGTTAAAATTAATTTTATTATTTTGTTGGAAATTCAACAATTCTGTTAAAAATCCATTCATTTTTGTTGGAAATTCATTCTCTTATTTATCCTTTTAGATTAAAAAAAAACTCTTTTTTCAAAATTTAACTAATTTATTGAAAATTGTTATGATTTTTTTAACTTAATTTTTCAAACTGAAAATTGAGCTATTCCAGGTCTGGTTGAAAATTGATATTTAATTCACAAAGCCATTCACAAAGTACGTGATACGTTTTTCAGGAACTCGCCCCCCCCCCCTGCGTGATGCTTTTCCCATTGCACTTAACATGGAGAATGACACTTAAAATACCCCTCTATTGAAAATTTATCTTTTTTTTGTTAAAAAATTAATCTTTTGAGTTGAAAATTCAACTACTTGGTTAAGATGCATTTTTTAATGAAGATTCTTTTACTAAATTTTTAACTTCCATTTTTCGTGGAAAATTGCTCTTTTTTGAAACAAATTTAATCATCTTGGTTCAAAATTCATCTGTATGGTTAAAAATTTAACTATTTCTTTGAAATCTTATTTGGCTGAAAATTAATTCTTTTACTAAAAATTTAACTATTTTATTTTTCGTTAAAAATGCATTTTTTATAACGATTCATTATTTTAGTTTAAGCTTAATTACTTTGGTTGAAAATTTAACTTTTTTGTTTTGAAAATTCCTTTTTTGGAGGTTGAAATTTTTATTCTTCCACTTTTTGTTCAAAATTTATCTTACGTATATCTTTGTAATTTGTGAATGACCCCTTATAAAATTCTGTAATACTGTTGTCACTGAAAGTGTATAAAGTAAATTTAGAAACAAATTTTTTTTGCGTCAACATTATTGATCTCCTAGGCTTAAGGTTGTTTTGATAATTAAAAGCTAAATTTAGAACGGCCAGGGAAAATGAGAAATTTGCCAGGGAAAAGTAAGGTAATTTGTATCAACCTTGTAGATTGAAAAGTGATAAATGAGGCGATTTAAAGTAAAGTCTAATAAGTGAACAATTTTCAGTTCTTTCCGAATTTGTCATATTTTTTATTGTGCTAAAATCTAAACGTAGAATTGCTCAATTTTGAAAGTTTTATTTTAAATAAATATTTCTTAACGATCTTGAGTTTGTATTTTTTTCTATTTGTAGGTCTCGAAATAAAATATGTTCAAAATGGTTACTTTCTACTTCCGAAGATCTGCGTATGATTTAAATGTTTTCCGGGTGGCCACTCAACCGGGAGAACCGGGAAAAAGCCGGGAGAAACATACACCGGGATAAAACCGGGAGAAAAATATTAAACCGGGAGATTTCCCATATTTCATAATTCGCGCGTTTTGTAAGTTTTTAGTAAAAATGATACTTATCAATAATGTATTTACCGTCTTTAAAATTTCTATAATTTTAATTTAAAATTATGGTTTTGTGAAATAAGTGACTAGATGTCGACTGACAACTCTATTATCCGTGTCCGACCAAAACCTAACCCTAATCTGTAACTCTTTCTTACTTTTAATATTACTGGTCTCATCATACTGTAAAGTAAAAAACATGTTTGGCTTCTGCAGCTCGTTTAATAGGAGATTCTGAAAGTGCGGACCTATTGTTTCTGTTATTAGATACTGAGCTTTATTACCCGACAATGAAAATGAATCTGGTACGGATCCAGGAAACATCATTTGAAAGACAGCTTTTTTTCCATTGCAACTCCTCGCAGAACAATTCCTCTTGATGCTCTTCATAACCCAGAATATTTCGGCTCTCGTCGCTGCATCTTTTGGGCTAAACAAGGAGTGAGTGTTGCAGAAATGAAACTGCTTTACATCTAATTTGGTTGAGTTCCCTACATGTTTGACTGTTTTCGCATGCTGTTGTAATCTTTCAAATCCTTTGTCTGTTGATATATTTACATTGCAAACTATGCAGATACAAGTGAACGGATCTTTCAGATCCTTTTTGACCCATTTAGATACAACTATTCCATTGCAGTCCTCAAGTTCTAACCATTTATCTTGAAATTTGGTGCGATTTGCCATTTTCTAGCTTCGGTATCAATTTCTGGGAAAAAAATAATAATAGCTGATATAAAATGAGTTCAAATTTTATTATATTTGAATTTTACTTCAGGTTAATTCTATTTTTTTTTTAATTTTCACTCAATGTAAATCTAAATTACATTTTAGGTTATTTAAATTGTCCAAATAATATGAAAATCGAGATATTTTAGATAAATTGGATTCAGGTAACTAGACTGACACAGGGTGGCCGTTTTAATCAAAGAAACAAATTCCTGATCATTTCCCGGGTTTTCCAGGTTCGCAAACATTTTTCACGGCCAATGACATTAGAAAATTGAAACTCTAAAGCTAAAACTGTTTCAATTTCAAGCAATAAAAACTGAGCTGCAAATAAATTTGAGCAATTTTAAGCTAGAGACATTAAAAATTGAACGATTACATTTTTTTTTACAATCTGAACACTTCTTACATTAGAAGTTCAATTATTTTAATTTTAAATAGTTTAAAAATCCTTAAAAAGCTTCACAATTTTATTCCAAAATCTTAAAAAATTGACATTTTGTTTTACATTTTTTCAAATTTTAAACTATTTTTGAAATTTTTTCAGAACTTCGGAACATCTTTTAAAATGATACGAATTTTTCCTACAATTTTGTAAAAAAATCCTGCAAAATTAAAGAAATTTCCTTAAAATCTTCTAGAATCATTTTTGACAATTTTGGAAATCATTTTAAATCCTTTTATATATTCTTTTAGAATTATTTTTTTTTGTTTATAAAAAATCATTTTCAATTTTCCTAGGAGTCTTAAGAAAATGTTTTTTTATTCTTTTGAAGCATTTCACAATTCTTAAAAAGCTTCTAAACTTATTGTTCGAAATCTGCAAAAACCTATATTTTATTTTAAATTAGGTTGTGGGCTATTTACACCGAAATTTTGGTACGAATAGCCGGATTTTGTCGGTATACGTCAACACTTCGTTTAAATTATTTCAAATCGTTTCAAATTTTTGAATAATTTTGAATATTTTAAAAACTTCTAAATATCTCTTCAACTTACTCGAATTTTTTTTCTAGGAATAATAGGTATTCAATAATTATTTATACATCAAAATTCAAGAATATTATTTAAAAAGTAAAATTCTTTAAATAAAACAATTAAAATTGTAACGCTGGAAGTTCACTGTTTTTGTTTAGTTCTGAATATTTGATTCATAATAACTGATTTTAAATGAACAGTCAAACATTTCTAAATATTAAGTGATTGTTCTTTTTCTTAAATGAAAAATGTTCAAATTGTAGATTGAAACAATATTTGAAATTTAATGAAAGTCTTTAATTATGAATATATCACTTTAAAGTAATTTTGTAAAAAAAAAGATTATAAAGTTTTAATCGGGCGTTTATATTTGTTTAAATAGTAGGACTTTCAGATTGAAACAGTTTAATTTTTAACGTTAAAATCAGGAAATTCTTAAGTTTTGAACTGATTCTAAATCTTCTTGTACAATCAATTATTCAGTGTTTAACCCTTAAAGTACTGTTCAATTTAAAAAATCATTATAATGTATATTCACAGTTGATCAACTAAAAATTTTTTTATCAAAAATTGTCTATTTCAAATACTTCTAATTTGTAATGCTTTTAAGTCTTTACACTTCGTTTTGAAACTCTTCAAATTGAAAATATACGCTTAAGAATTAAATCTAAAATGAAAAATTTGTAAGTTTAAGACTGTCGAATTACGCATTGTAAACTGAATGATATCAGAATGGCAAAAGATAACAATTAAACTAATTATTGAAAAAACTGTTGAAATCAAACTTGGAGAGATTTTTTTTCTAAAAATTTGTCAAATTCCCGGTCAAAAAAATGAATTCACTGTAATTTCCCGGTTTTTCCCTATCTCACGAAATTCCTGGTCATTTCCCGGTTTCCCGGTCCAGCGGCGCCCTGCCGACAAGATTGCAATGGAAATACATAGTAAATAGTTTATCGTACCTGAACGTTTTATGGTTTCACTAATTTGCAATATGCATGCTGGTAAACCTGATGACAGAGCCTGTAAAAAACAAAAAGCGACCATATAAATTAAGTGTCTATCCTTTTGAGGATTACCTAAGCGCATATACATACATACATACATACATAAATATATAATTAAAAACTAAAGGCTAGCAACCACCGCAGGGTCCCACTGGGAGCAACTGCCATTTAAAAAATGACATCGGCTCTCAGTAGGACCGCGGTAAATCCCATTCATGGCCACGTCTCATAACCATGAGATGGGTGGTCACAGGACACGACGAAATGACAACGACAGGCCGGCGAAACCCTCGTGTGTTTTGAGGACACGGAGCGACCCAAGGATGACAGCTTTCTGCATCCATCTCGCAAGTGCCGTCCACACATCACTACTTTACCACCGAGCAATTCACGCCTACCCCGAAAGGGAAACGGCCTAATGATATAATAATAATGATAACAACAACTAATTTTTTCCGTGTATCAGTGGAACAGCCTGGCCCTGAAGGAACCGCCTTGTTAAACATCATGTTGCTGATCATGGTTGCCTCTGCGCCAGGTAAGCGTGCCTTGCCTTGCGCCGACTGCTCTTTCCAGTTTCAACTACCCGAAGTGTTAGACTTTATTTCCATATGTCAAACCTTTCAGGTTAATTTAAAAATGAGCATCTGTATACGAATTTAGAGTTTTCTGAATCCCTGCGGGCACCTTTCGCCCACATCTTTAGGTATTTTTTCCAGATGTGGATTATTGTTAAATTTCATACAAAGGTATAATTATTCATAAATGTTTCTAGAAATTCGTAATTTTCTGAAAAGTACTTTAAAAAATTAGGATTACGTTTTTTGCAGAATTTGATCATTATTTTTAGAAAAATGTTATTTTTGATACAAAATCATGAACTTAATAATTATTCACTAAAAATCGAAAGGAAATTATGAAAATTTGAACCTTTCTATACCGAACTGTTAAAAAGTATACACTTTCTTATAATCTTCTATGAAAACGACGGAAAGATATCTTTGAGATAACTATAACATTAATAAATATTTTCTCCAAAAAAATGTGTATAATTATTCAAAATATTGTGCTACTTTATCAAATATATTAAGGGAAAATATATTTCTGAAAATACGGTAATACTTCAAGAATTTTGAGAAAATTTACCTAATCTACGTGGAAAATCAAACATTATTTTCAAAACGATTCCCTGCATTCAGTAGGAATCATGCAATTCCTCAAATTGTAGGGAATATTCCCAAATTTTTTTATGGATTACCATAAGTTTTGGGAAATTTCCCCCAAAATTGTAAGTATTATTTAATTTCCTAAATTTTAGGTAACTGTTGCCAATTTTTTAGTGTATTATAAGAACTTTTCGGAAAATGTCCCCAAATCTTAGGGAAAATGATTTTCCCCAATGAAAAAGTTGATTTTTCACCGCTAAAAAGTGAGGAAAATTCCCGAAATTTTTCACAGTGTAGAATTTGAGTTTTTCTCTGTTCTATGATGAACATATATGCGGCATATTTCTGTACCTTTGAAGACGCGGATCCACAGAAGGGCTTTAGGGGGGGCCATCCAATAATTCCCCTTCCCCCCACTCTCAAGGTGGAGGTTAATAATAATTTTAAAGTTATTTCTTCGCCTTGAATGTTTATTATGAATTATAAAAATATATTAATCATGAATGTTATAAACATAGTTAACAAATGTTTAAATAGATACCATGTTTTTATATTTACAAGCTGCGTCCTGCGTGTCATGGTATAATCATTGGTCAACAAGTATAAAATATTCATGACATTTTCTAAGTCAAGCATAAACTATAAAAACATTATTTTCAAACAGCAAAATTTAGGCGTCTACTTCCACTCTTTGAGATATTCATATTTTCGGTTCAGATCCGGGCTGAGGCAGACTTTTTCTTGTTCTTAAAAAATTATTTGTCTGAAGTATTCATTTTAACGAATCAAAATTCGTATAAATAATAAATGCACTCTATTATTTTCAATTCTTTAAATTGAAGAATGATTCAACAAATTTATAAATTTACAAAATTATATCGTTTTACGCAATTTCAAGTTGAAAAAATTAAAAATTGAAAGATTACATTTTTTTAAATTGAACACATTTTAAATTAGAAGTTGAATTATTTTAATGATAAGTCTTTGCACATTGATAATTTTTTAATAGTTAATTATACAACAAAATTTGTTTGGAAATCTTTTGAAACATTCTCTTAAAACTATATTTTTTTACTAAAAAATCACTATACATTTTCCCAGGAACCTTCAAGAAAAAATTTATTATCTTGATAACTCTCAAAATCCCTAAAAAGCTGCATAATTTTATTCAAAAATCTTTGAAAATCTACATTTTATTTTACACTTTTTGGAATCTTCACAAATTTTCAATTATTCTTAAAATTTTTTCAAAACTTCTCAATATCTCTTAAACTCATTCCAATTTTTTCCAAATTTATAACTGTTCACTTTTTATTTATTCACTAAAATTTGCTTTCATAGCAAAATATTCTTAAATATTCTGTTTAAATCAATTTTTCAAAATAAAAATCATAATAAATTTTCCCATGCATATTGAGACAATATTTATATTGTCTTGAACCTTTAAAAATCCTTAAATGCTTCAAAATTTTATTTAAAAACTTCTAAATATCTCCTCAACTTACTCGATTTTTTTCTAAATAAATCCATTTTTATTTGATATTAGAACAATTAAAATGAACACTGTAACGTTCAAAGTTTAAGTTAAGCTGTCCGAAATTTTGACGATTCAAGGCTCTCTGTTTCAAACTATTCAGTTTCAAATTGTTTAGTTTTAAATATTTCATTTATAATTGTTCATTTAAAATAAGCAGTCAAACATTGCTGACTATTCAAAAATTGTTCTTTTTCTTCATTAAACATTTTCAAATTGAAGTCGTTAACAATGATATATTTCAGACTGAAAAAAACGACAGTTTATAAAGTTTCAATCAGAAGTTTACATTTGATTAACTACTAAGTATTTCGAATTTAAACAGTTCCATTTTTAACGTCAAAATCACTAAAATTTTCAATTTTATCAGATTCAGAAGCGCCCTGTAAAATCAATCAATTATTGTTTAATTTCGAATACACGAAATTAATTAATTTATATTTACAGTTGATTAAGTTGAAAAATTTTTTGTACACAAATTTCAGTTTTAAAACGTTATCATCCTGTATTGTTCAAGTCTTTAAAACTGCATTTTAACATTCTTTTAATAGAAAATGTACCCTTATAAATGAAAATGTAAAATGAAAAACTTTGATAGTAAAAGATTTTATAATTACACATTATAAACTGAATGATTTCATAATTGAAAAATTCCTAGTAATCAAATAATGACTTTTCAAAGCACATATTGTCAGCGCGCTCGAATTGAAGGTTTTCATCAATTTTTATTAAATAATCAAACTTTGTCAGGGTCTTCATACACAATTTTTTTTATCCACCCTAATACCTAATAATTAAACTAAATTTCTCAGACTTATCAAATTTGTTTCTAATGTATTTTTACCAGTTAAAAAGCCTCATGCGCATGAAAAAATGTTTTCCTAATATTAAAATAAGAATTTTTTGAAGCACATTTTGTTAACGCTCGAGTTCAAGGCTTTCATCAATCGTCACCAAATTAATTAAATTTGTCAGGATCCTCATGCATACATCAAAAATCTACAAAAAATCTTTCCTAGTAATCAAATAATGACTTTTCAAAGCACATATTGTCAGCGCGCTCGAATTGAAGGTTTTCATCAATTTTTACTAAATAATTAAACTTTGTTAGGGTCTTCATACAGATTTTTTTTTATCCACCCTAATACCTAATAATAAAATCAAATTTCTATGATCTGGAACGTTAAAATTTGCTGGATTTTTTTTCTGGATTGATTGAGAATACGAATTCACATGTATGAATACTCAATTGGCACTTCTATTTTCGCTTCACAGGTAGAATAAAATGCGCTTTACCAAGTTTTCAAGAGAATGAGCTCGGTATCGAATTTTTATAAGGGAGGTAGAGAAATCGTTCTGCTGTACATTTATTTCCCATAGACTTCTGAATGACCCATTTTATACTCATTGTATAAATACATAGAATCTTCTCCAAACAGAGATTTATGAATTTTATATCTCAAATAGGAGGCTTTTATTTAAATAAAAATGAGAATTCTGAATTTTAATTGAAAAAGTTTTTAATTCAAAACATGAAATCTTTTAGCTGTTACCAAAAATGATTTTCAACCCAAAAAAGACGACTTTTCTACCATAATAGATGAATTTTCAATCCAAAAGGAATGATTTTAGAGTTCCAAAAAATAGTTAAATATTCAACCAAATAGTTGAATTTTAAATCTACAAAGATGCATTTTCAAGAAAATGGCTCAATTTCTAAAAAAAAAAATAAATAAAATTCGAATAAAGACAGTTGCAATTTCAAGCCAAAAAGAACGATATTTTTAGAAGACAGTAGTTTGTTTCAACAAAAAAGTTCATTTTAAACTAAACTGATAAATCTTAAAGAAAAAAATCAACAAAAACCAAACATTCAACCAAATTTTAAACCAAAAAGAAAAATTTTCAACCCAAAAGGACGAATTTTCCACAAAACATTTGAATTTTCGACCCAAAAATATGACTTTCACAAAATAGTCGAATTTTCTAAGAAATAATTAAACTTTCAACAAAATAGTTCAATTTTTTTACAAAATAGCTTAATTTTTAACCTACAAAGATAAATTTTCAATCAAGAAGGTATCTACAAAAAAAAATGTTCAACTAAATATATAAATTTTCAAAGAAATAGTTGAATTTTGAACAAAATAGTTAAATTTTGTATTAAATGGGATAACTTTCCAACCAACAATGGAACTGTTAAATTGGCGTAAAAAGACAAATTTTTAACAAAATAATTGAATCCTCAACCAAATAGATAAATTTTTTATTAAAAAAGATAAATTTTCAACCTTAAATGGTATCTTTAAATTTTCAGTTTAAAAAACTAATTTTGAAAAAAAAGATTTTTCAACCAGTTCAATCTAACTAAACAAGACGAATTTTTAACAAAATATATGAATTTTCAACCCGAAAATATCCATTTTTAACCAAAAATGGAATATTTACATTTTCAATGAAGAAAACTAATTCTTAAACAACAACAAAAAACTGATTTTCAGCCTAGATAGTTCAATTTTCAACCAAATGTATGAATTTTCAATCAAAATGGTAAATCTGTAAAAAAAAAAAATTTTCCAAAAAAGTTTTGAAACATTCAACCGAAGAGTTAACTTTTAAAACAAAAAGTTTTTTTTTAAGCAAAAAAATTAATTTTCTACAAAAAAAGGTGATTTATCAACAAAATACATGAATTTTCTACAAAGTTCTTGAATTTTTAACCAAGCACTTGAATTTTCAACAACAACAAAATTTTGAACCAAATACTTGAATTTCAAACTAAAAAAGATAAATTTTCAACCAAACACTTGAATTTTAAACTAAAAAGGATCAATTTTAAACAAAAAAATAAATACTTCAATTTTTGAGTTTAAAAATTAATTTTCAACCAAAAATTAAACGAATTTTCAACAAAATAGTTGAATATTCAACTAAAAAAGATAATTTTTCAACTAAAAAATGGAATAGTTAAATTTTCAGTTTAAAAAACTTGTGGCAAAAAAAGGAACGAATTTTTAACCAGTTGAATTCAACTAAAAAAGGCGAATTTTTAATAAAATAGTTGAATCCTCTACCAAAATGATGAATTTTCAACAAATTAGATTCATTTTCCACCGACATATTTACAACAAAATGCACGAATGTTTTATTAAATAGATGAATCTTCAACTTTTAAAGGATTTTTTTTTACCAAAAATGGAATAGCTACATTTTCAGATAAAAAAAATAATTTTTACCACATTTTTGCGGGACGATTAGACACAGCCTAATTTTTAACAACAAAAAAACTAATTTTTAAAAGAATTGTTAAATTTTTAAATGAGTGGTTTAATTTTTAACCCAAAATTTAGGTTTTGTACCGAAGTAGTTTAATTTTCAACCAAAAATATGAATTTTCTACCAAATTGTGGAATTTTCAAGCCAAAAAGGCGAATTAGTTTTCAATAAAAAAATTAATTTACTATCAAATATTTGAATTTTCAACTAAAATGATAAATTTTTAAGAAAAAAGGGATTTTTTTACAAAATAGTTTAACTTTAAATAAAGTAGTTGATTTTTCAACCGAAAAAGTAGATTCTTAACCAAACATACAATAGTTAATATTTCAATAAAAAAAGATTTTTATTTTTATTTAAAAACATAATAAGAATTTGATAACTTGATTTTACATTTAAAGTTCACCGTATTCTTTACGATGAGCCTTAAAAGATAATCCAAGTTACCAGTTTCTCGCCTGAAGCAAAATTTTGTAACCGGTCCGATCCCTGTTACCATTTCTACATGGGTTTCCCACGAATTTATACAGTGCTCAATACGTGTTTGTTGAAAAGCGAGATTGAAGATGGACCTCATGGTGTTATTCTTTATTCGTCGATTTTTTGCTGGGATTACTTTAGACACTGATTGTTATTATCATGCAACATATTTTTAACTCATGCGCATGCATGTATAATCGATGAGAATATTCTGGTCACGTGTTACCTCGCATTATTTTATTATAATTTCCATTAAAGAGGTGTAAAAGAAAACTTCGAACGAGTCGAAAGAAACTAGGCTGACACATTCTTACCATACATTGCTTCAGGCTTATTATACTAGGCGTGCAATATTTATTTAACTCACACGCATGCAAAGGGTATGGTTGATTAGGAATAGAGTGTATGATTTCAAGAATTAAATTCTGACTGCGGAAATTTTGGTTTTATTTATCTTTCCATACATCTACCTCGTCAAGTAATACACATACGCATGCAAAAATTATGTTTAATTAGAATATTCTTATTATGTGACTTTCTATCCCAGCCAAAAATAACTGATTGAAATTACCAAGGACGAAATACGTTTTGGAATTCGTTTGAATTAATCTCAATCGCGCATTTTATCTCATGAAATGGGAAGAATTAGCCATCTAATCTAGCCGCATTTACAGTTAAATACGTATGACAATTAATCCACGATGATGGATTGAAGCGAATCCGCTATGAAGATTTCATTAATTCTTCACAATTTCCCACGAATTAATATCACAGCAAACTCCACTGATATTATTTGTGTGAAGTTGGGTAAAAACGTTGCAAACAATTGACAACTACAATTATCCGATGACGCTACAATACGCGTTTATCAAAAATAATAATTTTCTTACAGACATAAGTTTAAAGCTATAAAATATCGTGTGACATTTCAACGATTATTATTGTAGGTAAAAACTTAGAAATTGTATGCAGGTATCTTCACAAATAGATTCTCTAGATTTTAATCGGGAAGAAAAAAATTATTACAAACTATGATTTCCAGAAAAGTTCTTTGAATCTTCATGACCAACTTTCTCGCTGACGGTTTTCGCTTGCTCAAAATTCGCTCGACTCCTGAAATGATCAAAGTTATTTGTACATGGATTGTGCAACGCCTCAGAAGAAAAGCATTACCTTTGATTTTAACAAACATTTTAAACTTCAGCTAATGTCATCGGTCGCAGAAGGTATCAATGCATACTTCTTATGAATTTTACGTATGTCACGTCCATAGTATTTTTCGTCAAAATACTATGAAAAATTGAACATTCAAATTTGGCGCTAAAGGACGTGACGTACGGGCAGTGTCGTATTTGATATAGAGGCAAGAATTCTGGTTGATTTAACCAGCCATTTTTTTGAGTGAATATTTTATATTTTTGCACTCAACTTTAATTCGATGGTCTACCATCGTCTGCTGCTACTGCGCTTGCGTCAAAACCGTGCACTGTTTAGCCGCAGTTGGCCCACTTGATATCAATTGGAATTGAAAAAATCATGAACGCGCGAACACAGGACATTTGCTGATTGGGTCTATACTAAGCAGGTATATATATGGATACAATATGCATTTTCTACCGCTTATCAGGATAAAAAACAACCATTTTTGAGCCTTTGAGGATGAGAAATCTACTATTATTCCCTGTTTCCGCATGTAATGACTTTGCGCGAACTGAAGACATTTGTTTTGGGACCAATCTTTTTCGGAACTTATTTTGGCACCGACCAGAAACTTTTTAGCCCTAACCAAAAACGATTGAAAAATATTGAATTTTTTTGATACGCCCTACATTGCGTACATACCCATCATTTCTTATATCGAACTGTTCAGGAGAGAGTTCATTCTCAGCCTTAACTAGATCAAAAACTATTTGCGGTCGAGTCTGTGCGAAGAATGATTAAATTATATTGCAATTCTCTTCGTCGAAACTTCTTCTCTGCAAACAATAGACTATGAAAATATTATTGCTGAGTTTTTAGAAAAAGAAAGTGTTACGAGTACTGCTGTAATCGTTATAATACGAATATATTGTTAACATTATTTTAACAAATTAATAAAGTTGTAATATAAGTATCTTTACAATTTTGTAGTTTTTTTACGTGTCCACGTAACCTTCTGTTTTACTTAGTGCATTGCATCTTAGGGAAATTAGCATTGACAAAGAGCGGCCTTTACATTGGGTAGCCTAGGGCGGCGTCAAAGGTAAACCGGCCCTGCGTACGGGGAAAAGTTTTAGAGAGAAATTTAAAGTCATAAAAAGTCCTATAAGATTGGATGGTCATTGTCGTGTTGTGTCATGTAAATCTGCATGAAAAATAAGTGCACCGCTCTATTACATCACTTTTTTCCGCACTTCCGCCATCCCTTCAACGACTCAACTCTCAACGACTCAACGACAAAAGATGACCCGTGGCAACAAGCGAGGAGGTATGCAATTATTTTCTTTTTATTCCTTGATGAAATTTCTTAATTTATTATTATATTATATTAAATATTATTGTGTAATTTTCATTTTATGCTAAACTTTGCCAAAATTTTCCACGTTGCCAACCGAGAGCAGGCCTCACAGTCCGAACCCTATATCCTTTATTGTACCCTATATTCAGTCAAGACCCCTGAAGTACCCTATTTTAAATATTTGTCCCTATGGTACACTATGTGCAGCCGACATAGTGTACCATATAATGAACTTCCCTCACTTCTCACGTTAAAATTCAGGCCAAGGGTCTCAGCTGTCTACTCCACGGCTTTGTAAAGGAACGCTCTTTTGCCAACCATCTCGTGATTCCTGACCATTTTTAGGAGAGGATCTTTTCCATTTGCAACGATGTAAGCTGTACTCACCAACCTGAAACTTCAGCCTGACAAGTGCGAGTTTCTACAAAAGGAAGTAGCATACCTTGGCCATATTATTAGCCATTAGGGGCTGAAGACAAATCCGGGCAAAATAGAAGCAATACAAAACTTTCCTCGCCCAAGAACCGTGCGAAACATCCGACAATTTCTTGGTCTATCGGGTTATCATCGACGGTTTAAACAAGACTACGCAAAAATCGCCAAACCTCTGACCGACCACCTTAGGAAGAATGTAAAGTGGAAGTGGGGCACGGAACAGGTTAAGAGCTTTCATAAGCTTTGTGACTCTCTTTGTAGCAAGACGATTTTGCGGTATCCTAATTTTCGAAAAACCTTCAAGCTGACAACTGACGCCTCGAGCCATGCCGTCGGCGTCATATTGACCCAAAAAGAAGAAGGGCTAGACATGCCTGTTACCTATCTTTCCAAGGCCATGAACAGCTGTCAGGAAAGGTACCCCAAGGAAGACCAGGAATGCTTGCCCATCGCCCTATACCTGGAACACTTCCGACCCTACTTGTACGCTCGAGAGTTCATACTCGCATGTGACCACGAGCCAGTCCACTTGATGACCTATATCAACAATCTAGGGGCCAGGCTGCTTCATTGGCGACATAAATTTCGAAACTACCAATAAAAATTCAAATACAAGCTGGGAAAGCTGAACAGAGGAGTAGAAGCATTATTGGGGAATCCTCGTGACAATCTTTCTGAAAATTCAGAAAACAAAACAGATCAAGAAGCGGCCCGAAAAAAAGAAGGATGTCTGAGGGACATCCACCAACGCCTATATTTCGAAAATCTCATAGCGTGTTACCCGACTTGGAACTTTCAGTATCCGTTAAAAGGGATAACTCGTCCTTAAAGAGTGCTCCCCCTGGAATGAAGACCTCGTGTCCATGGCTCCCTCCCTTACAAGATACGTTTGTAGATGTAGATGTAGATGGTGCATGCAGCTATCATGGAGGCGAAGAACCGAAGGCTGGTATAGGGGTCTGGTTTGGCCCAAGAAAACCCGAAGCCGATATCAGGAAATTCATAATAAAAACTGACTCGAAGTTGCTAGTCAGTAGCGCAACCGAATGGATTTCTAACTGGGAAGTGAATGACTGGAAAACTTATGAAAATAAGCCAGTTAAGAACCGCTCCGAATTCGAGAAAATCAATATCGCTTTGGAACCCTTAGAAGTGATTAGGAAACATATTCCTGGACACCAAGGAATCCTCGGTAACGAAATGGCTGATAAATTGGCCAGAGAACGCGTCGAGGGTCCAGCAACCACCGAAGTAATTGAGTCAACCCTACCTCCGAAATCAATCACGATTCGAGTGTTCCCGACCACTGTAAGCAGTGAAGACGATGAGGACATTGTCGATACGCCGGGCCGTCTGCTGTCATCCTCCAAGGCAAGCTTCAAGGAGCACCTTCAGAAACCCTTTGCGCAATTTGACGCTCAAACCTCTCTGAGCGCGGATCATGAATGAATGGAGAAGAGCAACCAACTGCCGTGTACGTACGTCTCTGAAGGTTCCCCAAATAGCTAGTGAGAACTCAGAACCCGAATTAACACAACCGACTTCACCTATTGCCATGGAAACCTCTGCCAAGGAAATTCGTAGCCCCGCTAGACAAATCGAACAGCTACCTTCTTTTCCCAAAAAAGATTCCGGTGTGGTGAGAAGAAGCACTTTTCGATTTAAGGATCCTCCCAGAGAAAAGTAACTCATCCCAGGGTCCCCCATCATTGGACGAAACCAACAAATGGGAACCCTATCCTTCACCCCAGCACCTGTAATGGCGCCAGGCGCCAGATCTACACCTTTTACGAATGCCCATATGGACACAAGCCTTAAGGAAGTAGGAACTTCGTTCAATAGATGACCGGGGTTGAACTCACGAAAATTGCAGGCAGGAAAGAGATTCAAACCCTCACAGAGAAACCCCTTCTCACTTTACTCTTCCCTAATTGTTGTGAATATACCGTACATCGATGATTCCCCAAATACCGAGACACCCATCCAAAATCTCATTGATGTAAGGTCAAAATTGGCTGACTTAATCGAAAGCGGACCCAACATTCAACACCAATGGACTGAACCTCTGACGTACAGGCGGAATAATTACGCTCACTTTATTTCAGAGGATTGTAAACCAACGAATCCTGCTGCGAAACTCCTCATCGCTTCCGAGCGTCTTGATATTCAAGACCTTTAGGAATGCAGGCAGGTTACTCCCCACGGTCGACATTACACCTACTCTGTCACGTTAAAAAGGCGACACGTAGACAACATCGACTGGAAGGACGTAACCATAGGGCTAACCCACCTTCGTACCGTTTTAGAACTGGACAACCAAACATCTTGTCGAATGGCCAACTCCGGAGACGCCCTATGGTCGCTGCCGCAGAAGAAAATTGCGGAATCACTAACGGCCGTTTTTCAGAATAGTGGTATCGCTATTACTCTCTGTCACGGGAAGGTAGAAGTGCCTCCCCTCGAATTAAGGCCCAAAATAATAGCTGAATACCACAGTAGTTTAATTAGTGGTCACAAGGGTGTGACCAAAACACACCGTCGCATTAGGGAAAGGTACTCTTAGCCGGGCTTACGAGATCAAATTAATTAGTTTATCCGCAGTTGTCGAAGTTGTCTAGAACAGTGCCCACTACACTGAATGGAAACCGTCACATCCTGACAATGCAGGACAATTTCAGTACATACTGCATAGCTGTCCCCATACCTGATCGGAAGATAACCACTATAGCTCATGCAGTGGCCACTTCCATGTTTTCTCAGTAAAATGCCCCTCGAAGTATGCTGACCGATAAAGGAGGAAGCTTCGTGAGCAAGCTCATGAAACATCTTGAGACGATGTTTCAGGTAAAATAACTCACTTCCTCCTGTTAACGACCTCAAACCAACGGGGCCCTTGAAATAAGTCACATAGTCCTGACGGATTATATTAAGCATTAGGCTGACGACAGAAACTATCGATTGGCGTAAGAAAATGAAAATCGATTTTTTCCGCATTAGGTCCCTTTCTTCGCGGACGGTCACAAATGCCAATCGATCAAAAGCGGTTAAGGTAGCCAATGGTTGATTAAATGAATCAAGCTAAAACAGCTAACAAGGGGAGACCGCCAATTATAAATAGCTTAGGCTCATGATTATTTTTTATAAAAGCTCATTTTAATTTGCACTGCATGCCCTTTCTTATTGATCGATTTTTTATTTATTGAAACGTTTAGAAATATAAATTTATTTTTAGCCGCCCTTCGTACCTTGCGAAGAAAATATTTCTTTGATGAGTCAATATTCTGTTCAAAAATTCTGTCTAAAAATAAAATTTTCAGTTCCGAAAATCTGATTCATATCCAGTTTAAATATAATTGGTAAATATTTCGAGAAAAATAATTAAAATTTTTAGAAAACAAATTTTTTTACGTCAAATATGATAAAGTTAGAAGAAGTCACTTTTTCCTTAAAAAAGGAATTCAAGAAAATATTATGAGCAGACTTTTTGAAGAATATTGAAGAAAATTATATTTATAAACATTTCAATTTATAAGAAATACAAAAAAGTTTAGACTATTCCCCTATCTTTTTTTTTTGTTTTATACTTTATAAAATTGTTTTTGAACATAATTTCGTACATTATTAATTTTGCACTTCAAATTAGGATGGTATACTTTTAAAAATTGGAATTGAACATTTTAAAAATTATTTTGAACAGTGAAAATGACTCTCATCTATCAAAGCTTAAAATTGAAAAAGCTTTGGTTTGAAATCTATTAATTTTTAGAGGTTCCCAATTTCAAATTTCAATATGTTGTAGTTTTAAATTCAAATATTAACGATATCAGGAAAACTGCACAATCAAGTTTTTCAAAAATGCTGAATTTTATATTGAAAGCGTTGATACTCAGTTTTTGATTCAATAATTTAAAATTAAATATTCTAAATTGTTAGTATTCATTTTTAAACGCACAAAATTGCGTGGTTTTTGAAATTCTTGAAAAGCGCAGAATATTATAACAAAGACTTTGTAGTTGCACTATTTCTCAGTTTGAACGATTTTTTATATAAAAAAATTGTATTAGATGCCGTTACAATAAATTCAACACAATGAAAAAGTAAAAGAATAGTTTCTAAAATTCAAAACTTAAAAACCAGATGATTTTTCTACCATAGTTATTGAAAATAATATTATTACATTCATTTACATACATGAATTTTGCGGATTCTAGCAAATTTTAAAGTTTTGAGGAATTTTCATCTTGAATACTAAATTTTCAGTTTTTTTTCCTAAGTTTTAATTTTGCAAATAATATTAAAATGGTTGAATTTTGAAAAGCATAGCTTACAATTCAAATCTTTTAATTTTCAAAATACTTTAATTTACTTGAAATAATTTAGATTTGAAAGTGTTTAAGTATAAAAATGTTTCAATCTCTCAATTCTTCGAAATTATTCTTTTTTAATTTTGAATAAAGTTTAATTTTATTCGATTTTCAACGCTTCGTAGTCCGAATTTTGAAAATCTGTGATGGTTTGCATTTGAAATTATTTCCAATTAAACTTTTAATTTCAAAAGTCTTTTTTCTCCAAATAATTCGATTTTAAAGGTTTATAATTGAAATTTTTTTCATTCTAAACAGTGCAAATTTTGGAGATTTTTTTTATTGCAGCAACATTTGTCTAATCATGTTAGATATTCAATTGTAATTATGTTGTGTTATAAAAATTAAAAATTGTATAAATTTAGAAGCTTCGACTTGGAAACATTTATTAGTCAAATTGTAATCCCTTCGAATTGAAAATTATTTATATTCGCAAGATTTTAATTTTATATTACAAATTTTGTATTGCTTTTAATCATAAATAATACAATTTCCATTCTTTTGAATTTGAAATAATCCAGTTTTAAAAATTCTCATATGAAATTAGTATATTTTGAATATTTTGGAATTGTCCTGTTTTAGAAATTTTAATCCCAAATCCTTCAATTTCGAGATTCTTAAGTTCGAAATAAAATTGTTTAATTTTGAAGGTTTTGAATTAGAAATGATCGAATTTCAGCTTCCGATTTAAAAATTTTCCATTCAAAATACTTCCAATGCCAAATTTCACCATTTAAAATGCTTTTATCAAAAAATGACATAATATTAATTTTTTTTCATTCTATTTGAAATATTGCTTTTTATTCCAATTTCAAAAATTACTATTTAAATATTTGTTTAATAACCAATTTTTAAATTGTTCAGATTTGTAATGTGTGGAAAACAAAATCCAGAGCCGTAAACACATTTTTTTCTAATATTTGATTTCAATATTTTTTCGTTTTCAGAACAAAGCAAAAAGATCAAAGCTGGTAAAAAAGTGTCAAGAGAACCAAAGGGCAATATATGGTTATTTATCAAATTGGAGCCAAACTTGAAGTCCCAGTAATATGACATTAACTTAGAAACTCGTACTGATTTTTTTTTATTTAATAAATAGTTATTATCATCCTCTACAAAATGGTAATTTCTTTTTTCAATTTGTGTTCTTATTTAGTTTAATTTAATAAAAAAACACCCCAAACGTCATTACCGTACGGCGTTCCAACCTCACTTTGCACAAGGATTAACGGTTTTTCTCCTTTTTTTCAGACAGTAACCTGAAAAACGCTTAACGTATCAAGTTCTTAAACTTTAGATAAACATAAATTTAATTTCAACACATTTTTCAAGTCAAATAAATAATATTGTGAGAACCTTAACTTCTGTCCCTCGATTTTTGTCATTTCAGGCGTCATTACCGTACGTCTTAATTTCTAGTAAAATATTGTAGTTACAATTGAGTAAGAAATACATAAATATTAAGCGTATCGTTTAATACAAGATTCTATAAAATTTCGCTTAAAATATTAACTCTTTTTTTGTGAATTCGATATTAAAACTGAAAAGTGCATTTTGACAACAAAAACATCATTATCGGAATCTTCAAAAAATAATAAATCTTGGAAATCCTTTAAAATGCCTTGAATTTATTGAAATCGATGAAAAAATCTCGTAGTTTTGAAATATCCTTATCTATTTTGAATTTTTTGCAATCATTTGATATCCCTTGAAATATTTATTTTCTCTTTATGGTTTTTCGGAATCTTCAAAAAATAATAAAACCTTGAAATCCTTTAAAATCCCTTAAATTGATTGAAATCGATTGAAAAATCTCGTTGTTTTAAAACACCCTTGAATATTTTCGAAAAATTTGAAATCTCTTGATATCTAACGAAATCTTCGAAATCCTTCAAATACCCTTTGATTTATTGAAATCGACTGAAAGATATTGAATATTTAAAATACCGTTAAATATTTAACATTCTTTAAGATCTTTTGATATCCCATGAAATCCTTGAATTTCTCTAAAATACCTTTGAATTATTGGAATTGACTGAAAAATCTTGTAGTTTTAAAATAGGCTCAACTATTTTACATTCTTTTAAATTTTTTAATATTCCTATAAATCTTTTTGGTTTCTTTAAGATTCCTCGGAATCTTCAAAAATATCATAAAGTCTTTGAAATCCCAGAAAATCCATAAAATTTATTGAAATCGATTGAAAGATTATGGAGTTTTAAAATACCCTCAATTATTTTAAATTTGTTGAAATTATTTTTTGTTCCTTAAAATCTTTATAGTTTTTTAAGATTCCTCGAAATCTTCAAAATACCATAAAATCTTTGAAATCCTTTTAAATACCCTCAAATTATTGAAATCAATTGATAAACCTTACATTTTTTAAATACCCTCAACTATTTTAAATTCTTTAAAATGTTTTGATATTTCTTCAAATCTTTTTATTTTCTTTGAGATTCCTCGGAATTTTTAAAAATGTCATGAAGTCTTTGAAATCCCTCAAAATCCATTCAATTTATTAAAATTGATTGAAAGATCTTGGAGTTTAAAAATACCTTCACCTTTTAAATTTTTTTTTCGAAATCATTTGATATCCCTTAAAATCTTTCTATTTTTTTTAAAGATTTCTCAGAATCTTTGAAATACCATACATTCTTTGAAATCCTTTAAAATCGATTTTGCTGAATGAAATCGTTTGAAAAATCTTGTAATTTTAAAACACCCTCGAACATTTCAAATTCTTTTAAATTTTTTAATATTCCCTGAAATCTTTGAAATCATTTGAAATACCATCAAATTATTGAAATCGATTTAAAAATCTTGTAGTTTCAAAACACCCTTAAATATTTTTAAAAATTTGAAATCTTTGGTATACAATGAAATCTTTGAATTCCTTTTGAATGCCCTCAAATTATTGAAATCGATTGATAAATCTTGTAGTTTTAAAATACATTTAAATATTTTAAATTATTTTCAATTCTTTGATATTCCTTTAATTCCTTTCATTTTATCCAAAATTCCTCGGAATCTTTAAAAATACCATAAAGTCTTTGAAAACCCTCAAAATTCATATAATTTATTTATTATTTACAATTTTTTGAAATCATTTGATATCCCTCAAAACCTTAAATATCTGAAAAATTTTGACATTTTTTGATATCCAATGAAATCTTGAAAATCCTTTTAAATACCTTCAAACTATTGAAATCAATTGAGAGATCTCGGATTTTAAAATACCCTTAATTATTTAAAATTTTTTGAAATCTTTTGATTTTCCTGAAAATATTTTCATTTTCTGTAAGATTCCTCGGAATCTTTAAAAATATCATAAAATCTTTGGAATTTCTCAAAAATCATTTAATTTATCGAAATCGATTGAAAAATCAGGGAGATTTAAAAGACCCTTGACTATTTTAAGTTGTTTCAAGTTCTTTGATATTCCTTCAAATTTTTAATTTTCTTTGAGATTCCTCGTAATGTTTAAAAATACCATAAAGTCTTTGAAAACCCTCAAAATCCATTTAATTTATTGAAATCGATTGAAAGATGTTGGAGTTTTGAAATACCCTTAACTATTTGAAATTTTTTTGAAAATATTTGGTATCCTTTAAAATCGTCTTATTTTTTTTAAGATTCCTTGGAATCTTTAAAAATATCATAAATTATTTGAAATCCCTCCAAATCTATTTAATTGAATGAAATCGATTGAAAGATCTGGTAGTTTTAAAACACACTTGAATATTAAAAATTTTTTCTTTTTATTCTCTGTAAGGCTCCTCGGAATTTTCAAAAATATTATAAAATCTTTGAAGAAGCTGATTTTTTGAAAATTAATCCTTTTCATTTAAAGACTTAAGAATTTTGTTAAAAATTAGTCTTTCTTGAATAAATTCAACTGTATTACATTTTTTGGGGGTTCACAGTTATAGATGTAACAAATTCGTAGAAAAATTAACTTCCTTTTTGAAAATTCGTTGTTTCATTCAAAAATTTTTTTAAAATTGTTTGCTAGAAAATTTATCTTTGTGGTTTAAAATTCAACTCTTTGATTACAAATGTAAGTATTTTTTTGGGAATTCATCTTTTTTGGTCAAAAATTGATCTTCTTGTTTCAAAATTCATTGTTCTGATTGCGAATTCAACTAATTGGTTACAAATTCACATTTTCTAAAAAAAAATCAAATTTTTGTGTTGAAAATGCAAATTTTTTGTGCTTATTAGCGATTCTGTATCGTCATTGATTGTATTACTTTTTAAAGATATTTTATCGATTTTCTTTGGAGAGATTGGGAATGAACAAGAAAATTATAAATTCCCTTAGATATCAATACTTTTTTTTGTACGTATCGTCATTTTTTTATTAATTTTTGCAGATTTTTGAAAGATTATTTTTGGAGAGATCGGGAATGAATAAGCGAATTATTAATCTCTCCAGATTTTGGTATCTCATTTTTTGATAGTCGTCATGTTTTTAAAATAATCTTTGAAGACTTTTGATTGATTTTGTTTGGAGAGATTGGGAATAAACAATATAATTTTGAATCTCATCAGATTTCAATACCTTTTTTTTTGTACCTTAGTACCTTTGTACCCTAGAACCTTTGTGCCTTAGTACCTTAGTACATTAGTACCTTAGTACCTTAGTACCTTCGTACCCTAGTACCTAGGTACCTTAGTGCCTCAATACCTTTGTACCTTTGTACCTTTGTACCTATGTACCTTAGAACCTTAGTACCTTATCACCTTCGTAACTTAGTGCCTTTGTACCTTAGTACCTTTGTAACCTAGTGCCTTGTACCTTAGTACCTTTGTAACTTAGTACCTTTGTGCCTTTGTACATTAGTACCTTTGTACCTTGGAACCCTTGGTACCTTGGTACCTTTATACTTCAGTACCTTTATACCTCAGTACCTTTGTACCTTAGTACCTCAGTACCTAAGTACCTGAGTAACTTTGTACCTCAGTACCTTAGTACCTTCGTACCTTAGTGCTTTTGTACCTTTAGTATCTTTAGTACATTTGTACGTTAGAACCTTTGTACCTTTGTACCTTTGTACCTTTGTAGTTGAGTACCTCTGTAGCTTAGCACCTTTGCACCTTTATACCTTAGTACCTTTGTACCTGAGAACCTCAGTACCTTAGTACCTTAGTAACTTTGTATCTTAGTACCTTAGCACCTAGGTACCTTAGTGCGTCAGTACCTAAGTACTTCAGTACCTTGGAACCTTGATACCTTTGTACCTTATTACCTAAGTACCTTTGTACCTCATCACCCTAGTACCTCAGTACCCTGGTACTTTTGCACCTTTGTACCTTTGCACCTTCGTACCTTTGCACCTCAGTACCTCAGTACCATAGTAAGTACCTTAGTACCTTAGTAAAGTAGTACCTTAGTACATTCGTACCTTTGTGCCGTTGTAACTCAGTACCTCAGTACCTTCGTACCTTAGTACCTTTGTGCCTTTGTACCTTAGTACCTTTGTACCTGGGAACCGTTGGTACCTTGGGACCTTCATACCTTAGCACCTTTATACCTCAGTACCTTTGTACCTTATTACCTCAGTACCTTAGTACCTGAGTAGCTTTGTATCTTAGTACCTTAGTACCTTCGTACCTTCGTACCTTATTGCTTTTGTACCTTGAGTATCTTTAGTACCTTTGTACTTTAGAACCTTTGTACCTTTGTACCTTTGTAGTTAAATACCTCTGTAGCTTAGCATCTTTGTACCTTTATACCTTAGTACCTTTGTACCTTATCACCCTAGTACCTCAGTACCCTTGTACTTTTGCACCTTTGTACCTTTGCACCTTTGCACCTTAGTACCTAAGTACCTTAGTACCTAAGTACCTTAGTACCTGAGTACCTCAGTACCTGTGTACCTTAGTACCTTAGTACCTTAGTACTGTAGTACCTTAGTACCTTCGTACCTTAGTGCCGTTGTAACTTAGTACCTTAGTACCTTCGTACCTTAGTACCATTGTGTCTTTGTACCTTAGTACCTTCGTACCTTAGGGCCTTCGTACCTTAGTATCTTCGTAAATGAGTACGTTTGTACCTTTGTACCTTAGAACCTTCGTACCTTAGTACCTTTGTACCTTTGTACCTTCGTACCTTAGTACCTTAGTACCTTAGCACCTTTTTACCTCAGTTCCTTTGTACCTTTGCACCTTTGTATTTCAGTGCATTTATACCTTTGTACCTTAGTGCCTTCATACCTTTGTACCTTAGTAATTAAGTACTTTAGTACCTGAGTACCTGAATACCTTTGCACCCTTGAACCTTTGTACTTTAGTACCTTTGTAACTTAGTACCTTTGTACCTTAGTACCTTAGTAACTCATTACATTTGTGCCTTAGTAACTTTGTACCTTAGTACTTCAGTACCTTGATACATAAGTACTTCAGAACCGTATGACCCTTTTATCTTAGTACTTTTTATATTTGCAGCTTGGTACCTTAGTACATAAGTACTTTAGTACGTTATTACCTAAGTACTTTAGTACCTTTGTACTTATTACCTTAGTACCTTTGTACCTCATCACCCTAGTGTCTCAGTATCCTTGTACTTTTGCACCTTTGTAATTTTGCACTTTCGTACCTTAGTACCTCAGTACCTTAGCACCTTGGCACTTCGGTACCTTAGTACCTTAGCACCTTGGCACCTTAGTACCTTAGTACCTTAGCACCTTGGCACCTTAGTACCTTAGTACCTTAGTACTTAGGTACCTTCGCACCTTAGTACCTTCGTACCTTTGTGCCTTTGTACCTTAGCACCTTCGTACCTTAGGGCCTTTGTACCTTAGGGCCTTTGTACCTTAGTATCTTCGTACCTTAGTACGTTTGTACCTGTGTACCTTAGTACCTTTGCACCTTAGAACCTTTGTACCCTAGTATCTTTGTACCTTTGTACTTTAGTACCTCTCTACCTTAGCACCTTTGTACCTTAGTTCCTTTGTACCTTTGCACCTTTGTATCTTAGTGCATTTATACCTTTGTACCTTAGTGCCTTCATACCTTTGCACCTTAGTAATTAGGTACTTTAGTACCTTAGTACCTGAATACTTTTGCACTATTGCACCTTTGTACCTTAGTACTTTAGTGCCTTAGTACCTTTGTAACTTAGAACCTTTGTACCTTAGTACCTTAGTACCTCATTACCTTTGTACCTTAGTAACTTTGTACTTTTGTACCTTAGTACCTCAGTAACTTAGTACCTTTGTACCTTCGTACTTTTGTAACTTAGTACCTTTGTACCTTTGCACCTTAGTACCTTAGTACATAAGTACTTCAGTACGTTATTACCTAATCACTTTAGTACCTTAGTACCTAAGTACTTTAGTACCTTAGTACCTTTTTACCTTATTACTTCAGTGCCTTTGTACCTTACTACCTTTTTACCTTTGTACCTTTGCACCTTAGTACCTTAGTACCTGAGTACTTTACTACCTTAGTACCTAAGAACTTCAATGCCTCAGTACCTAAGCACTTTAGTACCGTAATACATTTTTACCTCAGTACCTTAGTACCTTAGTACCTATATACCTTAGTGCTTTTTTACCTTTGTTCCAGTTGCGTCGGGATTGGTTGCTTTAAGGAACCATGATCGTAGCTTTCGGAGCCTAAAACTTCTCTCATAATAAAAATTATTATTGAAAACCCGTAAATGACTTTGCATTCATCTCCAAAATATCTAATTGCAACTTTATTGACCATTTTTTGAACAATTGAATTATTTTTTTATTATTTTACAATTTGCAAAGCATTAAAAACAAATTAAAGGTCCGATGAAAAACCGAAAACAACTTTTGATTCGTATAAGAAATATCTTTGAGTATTTAATCAAAATCCTTATGTAAAGATCTCCAAGAGCCTTTTTTCTATTTTTCATACAAAATAATTGTTTAAGAAAATAAGATTTGAATAATTTTTATTTAGGTTTCTACCACAGTTTCGAAATTGATGCAAACATACGTTCCTATAGCAGCAGACCCTGTAGCTACAAAACTGTCCTTTTTAAACTTGCAAACTGACAAAACAATTTTGTTAACAATTATTCTACGCCATTCAACATAGGCGTACACGCGCATCGCTCCATCTATGGATTACAAACTTGTGTAATTAATTATAAACAAGCAAAGGGTCTGATCGCATAACCGAAAACACCTTTCAATTCCTCTCCGAAATAACTGAATGCGCTTTTTAAGAACCATTTTTTAAAGCTTGGAAATCGTTGTAAAAAGTGAAAAAATATAGTAACATTTTATTTGTTTAAACAATTATTTTCTATACAGAATTGAAAAGCCTTATAGAGGTGTTTACATATAAATTTTTACTGAATACTAATGGTTAGTATGCAATCAAAATGTTTGTTAATAAAAGTTACAGAACCTCAACAAATGACGTAATTGTTAAAAAAATGGTTTCATAACAAAAGAAGGCGCATTTATATATCTCGGCGATGAATCCAAAGGTGTTTTTGATTTTTCGATCAGACGGTTAATTTATTTATAATTAATTATAAAACGGAACATTTCCTACAAGCTCAAAACTCCAGTATTTTATA
This sequence comes from Andricus grossulariae, assembly GCA_011634705.1. Classification (NCBI taxonomy): domain Eukaryota; kingdom Metazoa; phylum Arthropoda; class Insecta; order Hymenoptera; family Cynipidae; genus Andricus; species Andricus grossulariae. Next base: position 54,926,242 of record JAABKJ010075445.1, read on the forward strand.
TTACAGTTTGTAACGTAATTTAGGCTCCTATAATCTTCGAAACGAGACATTTTTAAAGATCTTCATTTCTTTCAACACTTCTACGTAATTACTAAATTTCTCAAAAAATGAAGTTAGACTAATTCTTATCCGTAGCGGAACGATAGACTAATGCTTACTTGTAATGGGATGATAGTCGCTTTCTTAACGGTAACGGAACAATAGCTTAATATTCGTAGGACCCATCGATATAATCAATGCATCTATCAGATTATCATACGTTCCAAGTCACTGGAAAACTGGTTATATAATTCCAATATATAAGCCAGGTAAATGTAGTATTGAGCCAAGTAGTTACAGGCCTATTAGCCTTTTGCCAACACTAAGTAAATTAACAGAAAAGATAATTCTCAAATGACTTAGTGATTTCGAAAATAGAGAAAAAAATCATAATAGATGAACAATTTGGCTTTAGGGCGGGTCATAGTACTGTAAAACAAGTAGTGAGAATTGTTAATGACATTAGTATTGACTATAATAAGGATAAGGTAACAGTTATGTTACTGTTAGATGTAGAAAAGGCCTTTGATCGAGTTTGGATAAGCGGACTAGTGTATAAAATGATTAAATACAATTATCCACCTTATTTAATTAAATTTGTGTACTCATATTAACAAAATAGACATCTTGTTGTCACGGTAGACGGTGCTACGTCCAGCAAGCGTAAAGTTAGAGCAGGTGTACCACAATGCTCTGTGCTAGGCCCTAAGCTCTTTAACATTCTATTCAATGACATACCTAAATTTCAAAAAAAAAAAAAAAAATTATCACTTTTTGCAGATGACAAGGCTATTTATTGTCATTCCTTCAATGCCATCATAGCAGCTAAACAAGTCCAAATATATCTCAATCTTCTTGAGCAATTTTATAGCAAGTGGAAAATTCAACTAAATGCTAATAAAACTGAACTTATTGTTTTTTCAAAAAAGCCAAGCGGCACAAAAAATGTCCAGCCAATCAAAGTATTTGGACATTCTATAAAACCTGTTTCCTCCGTTAAATACCTGGGAACTCACTTAGACTCGAAACTTCTGTTCAGAAAACATACCAGAGAAATATTGAGAAAAACCTGCGCAGTACAAAGAAAATTGTATCCATTAATGTCAAAAAATTCTGCTCTGACGACGCGAAACAAAAAACTGATACATAAAATGATCTTGAGACCAATTATGATATATGCGGCACCTGTTTGGTGTAGCACTTCAAAGAATAATCTCAATTCATTACAAATATTTCAAAATAAACAACTCAGATTAATCTTAAATGCGGATAGATACACTAGAACTTCTGATTTGCATGACAGAGCAGAAATACCTATGATCAGAGATTATATTATATCTTTAGCAGAAAATTTTTACGAAAACCATCTGTGTTCAAACCAACTGACTAGAAATATTAACGAGATGCGCAGATCTTCTCTACCATTTCGTCTTAAACATAAATTGCCTTATCAGGTGCTACCCTTTTTTGTCAATAGGGAAACAAAAACTGCCCTCTCGGGTATTATCTTTTTCAACAAGTAATGCTACTGAAATTAACCAGCGCAAATGTATGTAGATTATTTCAATAAGCATTTTCCTACGCTTTTCAACAATTATTGTATAGTATTTAACTTCAAGACTGAAAAAAATATAACACCGCAAATGTGTAACAACAATTACGCGTATCTCGTGCTTCACACTCGATTTTGTCCAAAATGTGAGCTTTTCTACATTATGTTCAACACTATCATACCTAAAGTATATTATATTTATTTCTGTACCTCGATCTGGTAATGCTTACTCAGATATAGCAAAATAATTTAGAATTTTTATTTTTCATGATGACTTTAATATTTTCTCCTTACTTTGAACTAATTTTTATTCTCAGCTGCCCTGAAAATGCGTCCAGTTTGAACGCGCAAATAAAAAACTGTGATTCAAGCCCCTCATAAACTACAATCATAAAGTGAAATGTCATTTAATATTGGCTATGATCTGTACAATCAAAGTGTATTTATGTTTCATACCTCTATTACAATTGAGTATTCTATCATGACGTCATGTTTATGATAGGATATGTGGGAATGTCAGGAAAGTTAGCATAGTTGGTACATATTTACAATAAAATAAGATATAGAAAATTTCAGGTTGGTGTATCGGATCGATTTTATCAGAATCGGGCACTATAACTTAAAATTTTGGATAGTTAATTTTATTTCGTGAAAATGAAAGGTCTTCAACCGATAAAAGGATAAAACATAATCGCGAAAATGCATTCTGCACTTCAAAAATATTAATATTGATACATTTATAACTTACTTTCATGTTTAGAATACTTTTTACAAAAAGTTATATGCATCCCCATATAAGGATGGACTAACTATGCTAACCTTCATGACATTTGCACCTATCCTGCTATGATTGTGACGTCCAGCTCAAATACTCAATCATATAATTATTTTAAATTTTTTTAGACCAATTCTTGATTATTAAATTCCACTTTTTGCACGCTTCAGAGAAAGAAATGGAAAAAAATGGAAGTTTGTCGGAATTAAAGTTGGAAATATCATCTTTAAAATGAGATTAGGAACATGATAAAATATCTACTGGTTCTAGAATTCCCATGAAAAATGTGGAAGCATAACCAAGACAAAAATCCAACGATCCATTGGTAACTACATTTATTGGTCCGTTGTTTTTCGCACGTTAACAAAAGATGTAAATTCGACATTCGACTGCCGCTCGACGAACTGATTTTCATCTTAAACATGCTTCCACATTTTTTATTATAATTCGAGATCAAGTGAATATTTCATTATGTTCTTGATTTCATTATGAAGAAAACATTCCAAGCTTTAATTTATCGAAGTTTGAATTCTTCTATTTACATCCCCAAGGCATGGAGAAGTGGAGATAACCACGAAGATAGAGAGGCATGTATCTCAATTCAATTTTCAAAATTATATGTGAATATATTTAAATTATTCAGCTATGTTTTGTCGTACGCTGTTGTTTTTCTGAATTATTCAAACGTTTTAATATGATAATGTTTTAATGATTTAGCGATGTTTCTTGATTCACAGATTTAAAAATATGGCCGTGAAATGAATATTTGAATTCAATTGGTCATAATGTCATGTACATATGTTTTAATCATTTAGCTATGCATTTTGACACGCTTTTAGTTTTATATAAAAATTTATTCAAACATTACAGTGCAAATACATGTTTATTGATTTTTATATCGAGAACTGAGAATGGGACCAGAATATCAGTTTTAAAATTATAGGTATAAATTTGTTAATGATTTAGCGATGTATAATTGATGCTTAGATTTAAAAAAGTAATTGTGAAAGTACCCGCAAATGTCATTGTACAAACATTATATTATTTTAAATATATTACATTACATAAAGTGCACTTGAAATCTTCAAATAAGATCTCGCCATTTACTATTATTAATAGTAACAGTAAATTCTACGCTACATGGATTCACTGACTACATTCTTTGAGAATATAATTTCAGCAAGAATTTGATGGTCAAAAAATGTCAACAAATAAATAGTTATTCGAAAATTGAGTATATAAGAAAAACGAACACGAAAGTTAGCGCGCGCACATAATACTCTAGTAATTTAATATGACATATGTAGACGTAAGCTCGATATAACGAAGATTCTGTGCAGCGTCTGTAAGTGACGGTTGCTGATATTTGAGGCTATGTCGATGACTCCGCTCGCTGCTTTTCTAGTGCAATGCAGAGTAAATGTTTTCGTTTTTATAACATTTTAAGTATATTGAAGTTATTTAACAGCTTATTTTGTTCAAATTCATATTTTTTGGTCGGAAATTCCATTATTTGTTTGAACGTGAACTTTTTGATTGTATATTCATACTTTTGGGTTGAAAATTCTTCGTTCTGAGTTGAAGATTCAACAATTTCGTAGATTTGGTTTTATATTAACATTGTTTTTTTAATTCATATTTTTTGCCAAAAATGCAATTATTTGGTTGTAATTTAATATTTTTGGACTGCAAATTCACCTTTTGGATTGAAAATCCATTTCTTTGGTGGAAAATTATTGGACAATTTCGTAGACTATTTTATTATTTGGTTTTTAAATAATTCAATTTTATTCAATTCTTAAAACGATTGTTTTAAAAATCCAGGTATTTTGGTCAATATTTAGGTATTTTCATGTAAAATTAATTATTCTGTTGAAAATTTATTTTTCTTTTTTGAAAATTCACCTATTTGATTGAAAATTAACTTCAGAAAAAATTACCTATTTGATTGAAAATACATCTATTTTGTTGAAAATTAAACTTTTTGGTTAGAAATCAACTTGTTTGTTGAAAAATTCTTATTTTTCGTTGAAGATTCGTTGATTTTTTTTTCGTTTGAAAAATTGCACTATATGTTTGAAAATGAACTTTTTCTGAAAAATTCAATTATTTCGTTGAAAATTCATTTTTTTCAAATTGTATTGTATTGTATTGTATTGTATTTTATTACTCTCCCTTTTACGGGTTTGAGGGCTCCGTTCCCTTCACATCTTTTACAGTTTCACTTAAACACTATGCCTTATGTTTATCTTAACCTATAATCGCTTCGCCTTCTTATTATTTACAAGTTATTAAATATTAGCTTACTAACTATTATCTTTATCAAGTGCGCGAGACCTTCCAGGGCTTCCTTTTACTGTTACCATTACTCTTCAAGCTTTTTAAGTCACGCAACACTAATTTTCCTTATAAATAATACAATTTTGGTTTTTTCCTCCCCCATGCATTCTCTCTTGCCTTTTCTATTCTATGCTCTTCATCCACTTTTCCCCTTGTCCACAACCACTCAGTATCCACCTAACTTTATCTACCACGCTCTTTCTGCCTTCCTCTTCCCCTGTACATCTCTCCAACACGTGCTCCCACGATTCCCTTTCATATCCACATACCCTACACATTTCTGTCCTGCCTCTTATGTGGGTGAAACTAAAAGAATGTTAAAAACGCGCATAAATGAACACAAATACAACAACAAAACAATTTGTTATTAATGTACATCGTAGCACACACAACCATGAACTTGATTCGGTAAATACCAAAATACTTGATTTTGAGTTCAACTGGAAAAAACATTTAATTTCCGAAATTATATATATTAAGAGTAATAATAATGGTATTAACAAGAAAGTTGTCTAATTATAGTCCGTTGCAGTCCTCACCTCACAGACGACGTGTAAACATCAATTTTAATCGCAGACTAGTTGAATTATTTTTCAGCTTCATGTTTTTAATGACCAACGTGATTTTTTAATTTAAACTTATAAGGAAATTTCTTTTTTTAAATGTTTGTTTAATGAATTTAAAAATTTGTTCTTCTATTGTTTATATTTCGGTGGTATTTAATTAAATTTTAGCCGCAAGAGGTCAGCAAACCGAGCTGGCGAAACGTCGAAAAATAATTGTGGAAAGATTGAAAAATAAATAAATTCCAACAACTTGTTAGATTTTTTAAAAACAAAGTTTTAAACCCAATTTTTGATTTTCTTTATTTCTTTTACAGATGCCTTTTAATGTCCTCTAAAAGCCCTATAAATGTAAAAATTGGATCTCTCTTAGTTTTCAAGAAATAATTAAGAACTACGCCGTGGCATGGCCTGCCCAGCGCGTTGAAAAATTATAATATTGTAATGAAAAAAATGTTTCACTCTTCTTTATTTATAATGCGTCCCGAAAGGTTTAAATGACCGCCTGTTCTTCCAATCTTTCCATTTACATATTTTATATTATCTTATTCTAATTATTCACAACTATTTACATAAATTCTTATATCCATATCCTTACTTCTATTTTTTACGAAAAAGGTATCGAGCGATCGAAAGCGAGAGAGCGAGCGAGAGCGTATTCAAAGCTTAATCTACTCATACTATTACATAACCATTACTTCCAAATCTTTACGCTTCTACGTAGTCTAAGCTACTTCCGTTTCCTTTTTCAGTCACTTTTCCTCTTCCTAAATTTTGCCATTTTTTCACACCCATTCTTTAATTCTTTCTTACTCACTCCTCTAACCCCCTTCAACTGCTTAATCCACTCCTCACTCAATCCATCCTTGCTTAGAATCTTTACCACATTCTCCTGTCAACTTCCTTTATCTTCCATTGTTCTCCTACATCCTTCTCACACATGCTTCCATGTTACCTATATCTCTAGCACTAAAGAACTCCCTCGTTTCGTCTTCCCATCTTGATAATTCTATTGCCCTCCCTCTCCTTTCGTCTACCTCCTTCAAGCACTTTTTCGTTAACTCATCTTCCTTTCCCTCCCTTAGCTTTGTCTCAAACTGTGATGCCCTCTTTCCCGCTCTGGTACTTGTATCATCCCTTTGCGCCTCTCCTCTCACCATATATCAAGGCGTCCTCTAGTCTACCTCTAGCTATCTCCTACTTGCTCTCCTACCTTTATCCTGTTTTTTGTCTCTAAAAATTTCCGATATTCTATTTATTAAGCTCTCTCGTATCTCTTTTTCACCATAACTTTTTCTATCTCGACTATCTGTTTTCCTTCAACTTATTTCTTCAATCTGTGCGATAAAACAGTTACATATATGTACTTCATACAATATTGGCATTAACGTCACTCCCCTATAATCTTCAACCTCCTCCCCTTTGCCTTTGTTCACTGTGGGTACCGCTATTCCTTCTTTCCATAACTGCGGCCACTCCTCTCCTCTCCCAACTATATTACTCATTAGCCATACCTATTCCTTTAGTTCTGTCCGCCCATATTTCCAGACTTCATTTGGAATCTCATTTATACAAGGTTCCTTTCCATCTTTCATTATTCCCAACAACTTACCATATTTTCCTCCTTTGCTAACTTTGCGCTCTACCACTTCGAGCTAAACCATAAAATATTTTTTTCATTCTACTATCTTCATATCCTAGTTTACTCTTTTCCTTTATTTTCTCTCCCTATTTCCTACCTTTCAAACCTTTTCCCCCGCCCTAGCTTTCTCCGCCTCTTGTTCAAATCTTTTATTTTCCTCTTTTTTTATCAAACAACTCAGCATATTCCTTCTTTTTTCTCCTATATTCTGCTCCACTACTCTTCTCTTTTCTCCATTTTCTTAATTCCTTCATTACTTCCTTCTTTTTCTCTTTACATTCCTCATCCCGTCCACTTCTATCCCCTTATTTGCTTACTTCTTTTATGCTTGTGACTTAGGTTGTCGTGCAATTTGGTAAAGAAATCCCGGGCTTGGTCCTCTCCCCACTTCTTGCTCTGGCCCGGAGTGCTGTTTGAATGCAGGGGGCTTATAATTATGTTATATTGTCAATTGAAAATTCTCAAATAAACAATATTTTCTGTTAAACTGTCATGCATGCTCGTGAATTTGTAGGTTTACACGCCAGCTAGCGCTTACCTACAACTTATCTTACACGAGAAAGTCGCGTGTACTATCCCCAACGTACGGGCGATGTATAAAGGTGAAATAGTAGCCGTATACGATCTGCTCTTAGATATTATATTTGATGTGCTACATATATTTTTTGCAACACCCACCTCAAAAATTGAATTTTTCATGCTTCTAAATTGTGCCTAAAGGACCTTTTTTGGGCAGACTGTGTGCGAAACATTTTTTGCACATGCTCAGTTTGAAGATGGCTTACTTTAGGCCCCAAAACAAAAAAAATTAGTCAAAGTAGGCGCCGAGCGCCTACAAGGAAGGGATCTTAACGGAAAAGATTTTTAACCCTCCGTTTACACACTTCTTTTGCGCACCTTCCGTTTACACACAGGGTCTTCTAAGTCCTATTCAGTTTCTGAACTGTTTCTCGTTTTCAAAAAATCGAGTACAATTCAGGGTTATTTTTTTAAGTGTCTACTACACGATTCAATTGTTGTTAGTGTCAATCGTCAAAAACTTTTTAAAATAAAAATTGAAATTTGGTACCATTTCTGAAATATTGAATTTTTATATCAATCTTAGAACTTTAAGATATCTGAACTTTCTGTTCGAAAAATTTTGCCATCGAACAGCACATGAAGTAGTATGAAGAATCTGAATAAATATAAAGTTGCAAGTGTTTCAAACTGAATATTACAAGGTCATAGTGTTAGAAATGGAATAGTTTTAATTTTGTACTTCTTTGACATCATGTACAGGAAACCAATTACATTGTCATGCTGTAAATATGTACAGGAAACTAATTAATCACTTTACTGGTTAGTAGCTTCACTATTTAAGGCACAAATAGTGGACTAGAAAAAATTAAGTTATTAGTAAATTGTCAACTTACTTTGAAGTGCATGCGAATGCATGAGTGGTTGGATGTAATAATTATCTCATAGAGGGAGACCAACAGCTTTCTGTTCAATATCATCAACTGGAAACAATTTTGTATTGAAAAATCCTGATGAAACGTGCAAACCTAGTTCTTTAGAATTGCCAGGATCTTATTTTTGCGTATGCATCATATCAATTAAAAGGTAAATTCACTTGAATTGGTTTCCCAAGCTGAGGGAATTTTTGTGGCCTAATATCCAGCTTCACTTGATGTGTGCTCTGGGATGTTTCGACAAGTCTGCGAAATAATTGCGGCAGAGAGTTCGAAAACCTGCGAATTATTATTATTTTTTTAATTTGCATATCATTTTCGAATGGATATGATGTATGATCATCAAGAGGTCCGTATAATAAGGCCTCTTCGGCTAAATGTTGAATGCAGTGAATCGTGAATACCACATTCTTTTCCCCGTGAAGAATAAAAAATTTTTCAACAAACCATTTCAATAAGTCAGCAGCAAATTTATTATTTCATTTGTAATGTTTTGGATGGGACAATATTCTTAATGCTGCATGTAAGGCATTGAAATGTATAGTATATTCCGGAGACAAAACTTCGCCGAGAATAATAGGACCCAAGTATAGAAGAAATAAACGAAGTTCAACCGATTTCCACTGATCTAATTCATCGAGACCTCTCGGTTTTCGAACAAATTCGCCTGGTATCCATGGCTTTAAGGAAAGTAACATTTCAGATAAGTAGCTTATTTGTTTCGCAGTTAATCTTCCCATCTTTCTATCACTTGCGATTAGCAATTTCAAAATTTTCTTCGACAATCCTAGATCTCGTAGATGCATTGGATCTAATGGAAACTGAGTTACCATATTGATATCCATTAATTCGAAAGGAGAATCTGCAATGTGGTGTTCCTGGTTCGACCGCAAACGAAAGGACGTGTCACTTCTTAATGAACTGTTTGTGCTAAAGAAACACATTCTATGATCTACGTAGTCACCCTCATCAATACAGCGAGGGCAACCGAAGTATCCATTGTGTGACTTCGTACAAGTGACCATACTTCGTGCAGGACTGTCACAAATAACTAAATTAATAGATACTGTATACACTTTCTCATTAGAAACAAATCAATTTTGTTTCATATTTTCATATTCTCTAACAAAAGGATTAAAAAATTCACTAACAGAGCTAGGCTTTTCGTATCCGTGGTACGCACCGATGACGTATACAATAGTAGAAGCTAGACCAGCAATTTTACTTAAAATAGTCCACAACTGACTTTTTGAGCTTTTACAAAGTGGCAAGCCATCGATGTGTATATCTATCAAAATGTTTGTAGGAAGAACATTCTGTGGCATCTTTTTCAATAAATCAGTGAGAGCCCTATTCAACCCATAGTGTAAATAGGAACCTGATCCACAAGGAATTATGTTCGATGATTTTCTTGGTGTCCCTAATAAAGTTCTGGAATCCTTCGGTAAATCTAGATGGCCTTCAGTGCGAAAGATATCAAGGATCTCATTTACTGATTTTCTATTTTGATAATCGTGTAAGGCCCATGATGCAACCTTTTCCCATAGAGTTAATTCTGGTGAACTTTCTTCATCATCATCATCATCGGAGTAAGTGTCTAATTTTTCCCAAAACTCCTTCTCTTATTCTTCAATAATAAGTTGCTCAATATCTTCAACAAGGTATTCTTGAGCACTTATAATTCCAACTTGATCCACTTTATCAATATGCACATTTCTATTATCTTTTTCCTCCGAACACAGTTCTTCGATTTCAATATCATTATTTTGAATTACAGGTTGTCTTGAAACCTGGAGGGATTGGTGATCACACAAACGTTGATCTCTCAGGCCCCGTATTTTTTGCCGTTGTGACAAATCTCTATAATGCTTACGGTACATTATATGATATTACACAGGAACGTACTGAAAGCGACAAATAAATGTCGTAAATCGAAAGTGATATTGCGCGAGAGGTACAAGAATAATGTATGCGACAAGAGTGTCAAATACATTTTTCTTTGATTATTTTGGGAAAAAATGTCGATCATTTTACGGTCAGCAAAATTTTTTCCGTTCACTGAAACAGTATTTTCTCATCATCAAACAATGGTTTTTTTTTATTCTCTTTATTAGTTGATTGCAAACTTTTAAAACAAAAGTAGTATATTATACGGAGGCACACTAGCTACAATATCGTCAAAAGCTTGTTAATTGTGCACAGTAGTAATATACTATAATAGCTATATATGATATTGAAATGCGCAGTAAATGATTAATTTTATGCAAATATCACACAATTGTGAATGCAATTAAGATTGAATGTCGAAAGTTAATTAATTTACAGAAATAAATAAATTCAGGTTTGTCTGAAAAAAACTTTTGGCTGTTAATCCAACTTGAAAAAACGAAAATGTGAAATTTTTCTATCACTATATCTCCATTTTAGGTGCACGATAATGTCAACAAACATAAATAATATATATGTGAATTCCATATGAATAGTAGTTTCAGTTCTAAATCGTTATCAAATGTTAATATTTATAAGACGGAATATAACATTTGAGAGGAGTCAGTGCGGCAACACCGCACAATTCTGGCTGTTTTCTTTTTCCCTGTTGGTAGCACAAGATTATACCTTACACCTATATACCTATCTACCCTATACCTATATACCCATCCACACATTACTACTATCCAACCGAGGGAAACGGCTTAATGATATAATAATAAAATACCAATTTTTGGTGTAAAACGCTAACATAACCTGAAATGGTTAAAAGTCGTGAATCTTCTTTGAAATATAATTTTCTTTTAATTTTAGAATACCAATTTCCAACCAATAACACTAACATAATCCAAAATTGTTAAAATATTCTAAATATTGTTCAAATTTTAATGATTGTTGTATTGACACATCAATTGTTAGTGTAAAACGCTAACATAACCTACAATTTTTGAAAATGCGGAATCTTGCTGATGATTTTTATTTAAAATGCTTATTTCCCAGCGAAAAGCACGTTTATAAAACATTTTTAATATTTAAAATAATTTATTGGATAATTTCAAAGGTTTAATTTAACAACGCAAGAGTATTAACAAGCGCAAATGTTTCTCAATTCGCATAAGATTTTCTATGATTTTTCTTGATAAAAGGGATTATTATTAGATTTAATTTTCAAAACTTCAAATTTAAGGTCTAAAACAACTGCAAGTAATGAAAAGTAAATCAGATTTTCAACAACAATGAGTGCGAAATTTTCGAGACATTTCGTTACACCACTTTTTGTAGGATATAGGTATTCACTGATCCATTGGGGCCGGAAAAGAGGGTCCAGAGTGTGAATTGTAAAATTTTGACTTGCATTTGCTGAATAGACTTACCTGTAAATTACATATTTACGTTATTTGCTGCGTTTTATTTACTATTCAGTTAAGTTTATTAAGTAAATTCCAAGTAAATGCCATAATCTTACTTTACCACAATACACAAGAACTCCAATATAAGGCCAGTTTCGGAGGTTACCTCGCAGTTGTCGAGGCACTAAATTCGTCGTTCGACGAATGGTGCGGGGTGGCCACGCGTTGTTGACACTGTTTGTGCGCTGAGAAACTGCCTGGGCCAGCAGTTCTAGGAAGAACTAAATCAGTCTGCCTTATATTGGAGTTCTTGTGTATTTTAAAACCGGGATCATTTTGATTCTTTATATGTGGGGATGCGCAAAATAAACTTGACCTTCTTTAACCAATTTTAAAGCTGTCATTTTCGCCAACTCACAATCCCTTATAGTCTGTGCATTAACAGTGATTTTCAGCTCAATTTTCTTTTTGGTAACTCTTGGTGATTTGTGGCAAAATGAAATGATGTCAAACTGAGTTTATGGACTGATCTATACCTAACTTTTTAAGAAAGGAAAATAGAATCAGAGTGAGAATCAAATGTCACGATGCTTCTTTGTTTCTTCTGAGCAGGAATGGCATGCAGATTGAAGTTATGTTAAAATTTGTTTGAAAACAGGGTCATTCATTTTAGTGGCTTAAAAATTTATTTATTCAATCAATTATCTGCGAATGAAAAATAATTTAATAATTAATAATACAATACATAGTTAACAAATTATGATTAAACCTGTTTTACACAAAAAAGAAGGAGAATAATCTAAAATCAGTACTAAAAATCATTAATGAAGTGCTGATGCGAAAAGTGCAAATGAAGCAATTTATGACAAATAATCTGTTCAAATTGCAGTGTTTCTCATTTTACAATTTGTGGGCGTTATGCATATTGCATACAGTTATCAAGCAAGCTATCCACAGATTGGATAATCAAATTTTCAGATTCCGTTAAAAAGGGCCTTCCGGTTGACAGTAGGATACGTGAATTGGTACCTAAAGCATAATGTTTATCGACAATTTATTATTATTTAATAAATGACATCTGCTTCTGAAAATTCTGGTCGAGTTGTAGCATCCAAATGTTTACTATAGCCACTAACAGCTTCAATTATAACCAGACATATATGTAGAATAATTTTCAATTTATTTGTAATCTTATAAATGAATTTCGAAATCAATGACGACATAGGCCTTTAAATGAAAAATTGTGTTTGTGAAATTGAATGCAAAACTTTTCAACAGCATTCTTGATCAGCGAGGACGGCCGAGTGAATCGATTAAAAGTAACGAATGGGCGCGCGGTGGTAAATTGTCCATGACAGAAGTTACCACTTGCACTTTTCTTCGTTGCGTTCCGCTGTACCTATGTGTCAGTACCGCCTGATCCGTTTGTGTCATGGCACCGTGAAGATTCGCATTCGCAAGTTCCTTTCTGAAGACGAGACGTGCCACTAAAGCGTTCCAACTTTCAACCGTATCTCGAGCGTGATAACAGTTTTGTTGGAAAATCCCAGAGCGTGAAGAAATTCTATGTCGTTTATTGGGTGCTCCAAATTATACGGGACAATCAAAGCCAGCAGATTTCTCGTAGAAACTATACAATGAAAATTTCTGTTCGAGGGCCAAAGGTCATGTAAAGCTTCAAAAACCAAACGCGCCACAATATTACCCAAATTCTGCTTTTCCTTATATTTGTTTTACCAAAATTCATTTGACCGCACAGAAAAACCTAAGGGTAATTTTTACCATAATTTTGACTGAAAGTTTACCTGCAACAAATATTGTCCCATTTGGATAATCTTTACTCTGGCACCTCGGTATTTTTCTGCTTTCACTCACGCATGTAAGTAACGTTTGACAGATGTTACAATTCGTCACAACCGTCCTTGTATCCGATTTTGATGTTTCACTAACCGTCAGCTAACTTCACTTCAACCATCATACTAGTGGCTTCCAATTTTCAAGACGGTCGCGAAGACTTTTATGTGAACAAAAGAAAGCTTACCCCTACCACGAAGGAATAGTAAGGAGTGGTATCACCCTATGTGTTTGGTGAGCAGATGTGGGACGAGCGACGTCCAAGAATTCGTTAATGTTTACCACAAATGAAAACTTGGTCTCAGTATCGTGCACATGCGCAGATCTGTTTTCGCAGTCACGTGTTATACCCACTCCCCTATGTTATATTTTGACATCTCGATGCATACGTAGGTTATGTTTGTTTGTGGGAGCCGATGTCATTTTTTAGATGACAGTTGCTCACAGTGGGACCCTGCGGTGGTTGTTAACCTTTAGTTTTTAATTATATATATTGTCAGCAGCTTTGACTTGTTCACTGTATGATTGAATATCCTTAGTTCTTGGGCGAACTTTCGAACACTTTCCGTGAACGGCCTACCAGATGTTATGTAATCAACCACACATTGAACACGGGACGCATTCTGTCTTGCCAATCCAATCTTCTTGTTCAATTGATACAAGCGTCTTTTGGTCTTTGGATCCATCATCGGTTTGAGCCTTCTATTTGAATCAGCCAATGCTCTCGGAGCACCATAAACTGAACAATTGATGGTCCAGAAGTCGGACTCCTCTGAGATATCCTCACAAAGGGAGGCATCCATTTAAGATATGATCTTTGGGCTTAGGAGGAACCTGCATGTCAATGTTCCTTCTTGTCCTGAAATCGCTATTATCCTTCAGAAAGTGTCTGCTCTCTGAGGTTGGTCTTAATGACGCTTTCTCATCTTCGTCTGCAGCTTGTTCAAGCAGCGTTTGGGGAAGCGCTCCGCGTACATATCCATTTTTCAAAGGGTAGGCATGTTGATTTCGCAAAGACTGATGCGAAACGTGCTGAAGCTTTGGGTGTTTCTGGCACCACAGAATGTGCATACGCGCTATAAAGCCTCCGCGAACAATCCCTGGACAATTGTCCGCGACTGCTTATTAATAATTGCGACCATATTCAGCAGAAACCCTTGTTACGGGCATCCTCTATCCACAACCCGAGGACCACTTCGGTGGCTTTTTCATAAGTATTGTCATAATAAATAAATTCTTATGAAAAGTCTTTACAGATATTCAATTTTGAAATAGTGCTCAATGTTCAAAAATTATTTAAAGTTCACCAATAAAATATCCTGCCTTTCGGCAGGATCAAAGTACACTATTTAAAAGAGGAGAATATTTTTTTATATTTTTCTCCTATATCGATTACCTGCTTTACAATTGTTAACTGAAATTGACTAAAATTGAATATGACATTGAATAGATCTTTCTTAAGAACTGTGCAAAAATCTGGATTTAAAATAATTAACTTTCCGCTTAAAAACACCCCCAAGAGCCACAAATGCTGAGGAAGAGATTTCGATCACTTTCGCATTACTACATCCATTTTTTCCTTTACAATTTTTAACTGAAATTTACTAAATTTCAAAATGACGTTAATTAGACCTTTCTCAAGATTTGTGCCAAAATTTGGATTTAAATTAATTAGCCTTCCCTCTAAAAATACCCCCGAGAGTCACAAATGCCGAGGAATAGATTTCGATCACTTACGCAATACTAGATCGATTTCGTCCTTTAAAATTTTTAACTAAAATTTATTTAAATTGAATATGACATTGAACAGGCCTTTCTCTAGATCTGTGCAAAAATTTGAATTTAAATTAATCAGCCATCCCTTTGAAAATACCCCATCGAATCGCAAATACTGAGGAATAGATTTTGATCACTTACGCAATACTACATCGATTTTGTCCTTTCATATTTTTGACTGAAATTTACTGCAATTGAATGTGACATTGAATAGACCTTTCTCCAGATCTGTGCAAAAATTTGGATTTAAATTAATTAGCCATTCCTCTAAAAATACCCCCTCGAATCACAAATACTGAGGAATAGATTTCGATCACTTTCGCAATACTACATCGATTTTGTCCTTTCATATTTTTGACTGAAATTTACTGAAACTGAATATGACATTGAATAGACCTTTCTCAAGATCTGTGCAAAAATTTGGATTTAAATTAATTAGCCTTCCCTCTAAAAAAATACCCCCAAGAGTCACAAATGCCGAGGAATAGATTTCGATCAATTTCGCAATACTACATCGATTTTGTCCTTAAAAATTTTTAAACCAAAGTTACTGAAATTGAATATGACATTGAAAAGGCCATTAAATAGATATTAAATAGACCATTAAATAGACAGTAAATTGACATTCATTTGTGAAGGAAAAACTGGATGTAGTATTAGGAAAGTTATCGAAATGTATTTCTCAGCATTTGTGACTCTTTGGGGTACTTTTAGGTGGGAGGCTAATTAACCCTCCCTTTACACTCAGGGGATTTTAAGGCACAAACGATTTTTCAAACTGGAATTTCTCGTCTTTGCGAAAATATGGAAGTTCGGTTCCCCCTTCTAAAAAATCTATATAGTAATGGGGTCAGGTCCTGTGAGTGGCGCTGCAGTTCGACAGTTAACCTTTGAGCGGTGCGCAGTAAAAGTGCGCACAGTGACATAAAAGACCCTGTGTGTAAACCATGTTAGTGTTTTGACAAGGTAGTGAACGTTAAATGTTTTGCTTTATTTGATACTTTCTTGTATTTATATGAGCAACATAAACTTTTCATGCAATTCCTGACAGTTGTTCAGTGGAAAAAAGAGTGTAGAGGTGCACATCGGGAATCTGTTCCAATCAATCCTGTATATGATGGAGCAATAGTAAGGAGACAAAACGACAATACGCTTGCGAACGAAAAATGAACCTCGAATTTTTGGACATAGTTTGGAGAAGAACGTACGCTGAATTGTAAAGAAGTTCGCCTCGTTTTGAGTGGAATATCTGCAAGAAGTTTCTGATTGGTGGCTTCCTGGCGGTAAATTTGAATCATGACTAACCCACCAATCAAAAATCTCTAGCAGATATTCCATTTAAAACGAGGCGAACTCCTTTACATTTTAGCGTACGTCCTTCCCTAAACTATGTCCGAAAAAATGGCGACAAATTTTTCACACACAGTTTTGTCTCCTTGCTATTACCCCATGCTGTATATAAAGCTGACAAAAATACATGTTACTGTTGTGCCTCCTGCGGTAAGGCAGTGTGCGAAGAACACCCTATACATTTCTGTAAAGATTGTTAAAAGTGAATGTTTTTGAGTAAATTTTACTATTTTTGTACAATAAATATGCATTAACATTCAATATCCTGCTTTTTCCGCCACAGAGGTATCCAGAGGAATTTCTTAGTGCGAGAGATAGAGGCAGAAGTGTGATGCAAAAAAGCAAAGGGCTCGTGGTATCGCACTGAAAGACGCTATTATTATAATTGTAGACCTACATTTGTATTGCAAAAATAAGGTCCATTCATCTCTCCACAAACCTTAAACTATTCACAGATATTCGTATTTAACAATGAAAAAGGAAAACAAAAAACGGATATTACAATTACCCCGAATCTGCTTCTCAATTAACTTTATCATTAAAAATAATAAGAATCTAATATTTTGGTTGTTTACAAGAAAGATATATAAAAAACTACAAGTCCACGATCTTTGAACTGCTCAAGAAATTTTTTGAAGGAACATGTCGAAGTGTTATCACTTAGGATTCTTTAAAAATTATATTGATGGCTCATTAAGGACATAATTGAAAAAAAACACATATTTAGTAATAAAAATGTTATTTAGATACACATCAAGTCTTCTTCTGGAAATCATAACGATCGAGGAAACAAAGCGCTCATCAAATCAGCACCGTCCAATTATACAAATACAAACAAAGTGATAACACCCGAGATCGAATTCACAGCCAGTTCTGTTAAGTTTTTTAAAAACTCTTTTCAAAAACTCGCAAATAACAATAAAAAAAATTGAAATATAATATGATGTTCGTAATATATGATATGATATGATGTTGATGCAAATAATAGAGAAAGTACAAACAAACAATTTATTAAATTATTTGACATAAGAGTTCGCCAAATTTTAAGGAATTTTGAGGAAATCCAGAAAATTGTCATAGATTTTAAGCAGTTCCGTCAGATTTCATAAAAATTTCACGGCATTTAAAAGATTTTCAAACATATCAGGAGATTTTAAAGGATTCCAAAGCATATTTAGAGGGAGTATAGAGGAATTTAAATATTTCTAAATATTTCTAGTGATCTTCGGAGAATAAATTAAATTTAAAGAATTCCTAGCCACTTCAAAAGTTTCAAGTGGTTTTAAGGTTTTTCAAAGAATTTCACAAGATTCAAGAATTTCAAAGATTTATAGGGATTGAAACGTTTTTGTTTTTAAAGAACTTCAATGAGTAGGTATAATTTTATTTTAATTCAAAAGAACTTCAATAGATTTTAAGAAATTTCGTCAGATTTCATCAAAATTGCACTGAATTTGAAAGATTTCAAAAATTTTCAGGGAGTTTCAAGGCATTCTGAAGAATTTCAAGGAATTTCGAGGGACCTTCACTTATTATTCTTTCACTACTTATTCGCTCTCAGCGATTGACCCCAGACCTCTTGATGAAGCCTAGTATGTCGACTACTGATCGTGTTGTAATTTTCTCTGGTCCCATAAAGTGGGCGCCGAAGATCTGTTGCCTGAGCCCAGCTAATGCGGGGCGCTGGCATAGTACATGCAGGGATGTTTCATCATACCTGCCGCATCTCCTGCACTCTGTCGTGGGCTTACACTCCGTTTTGTGCGTATGATAGTTTAAGTGGTTGTGCTCAGTTAGGATGTGTGCCACTGTCCTCATATGTTTCTTGGGCAAACTCAGGATTGCCCTGGCACTGTCCATCCTATGGGTATAACCCAGGATGGATTTCGCCCGACCGCAAACTTGGATCTGCTGCCAGTATTCCCGGTGTTTTGTTAGGATCCAGCTTTTAATGGCCAAACCGATACAGCAAGATGCTATTCCCAGTAATGGTTCTGGTCCTATGTATTCACTTGCTGCGCCGCGTTTTGCCAACTGATCCGCCGTTTCATTGCCCTCGATTCCTGTGTCACCAGCGACCCATATGAGAGAAACATTGTTTCTTTCTCCAAGTTGGTTTAATGCCTTTTTGCATTCCCAAACCAGTTCTGATGTTACGTCTGGTTTCCCTATTGCAGTTAGTGTCGCTTGGCTTTCGGAACAGATCGTAATCTGTCTGCCAGAAGCGTTTCCTTCTATTAATGTTTCAGCACAACGAAGGACGGCCAGGACCTCTGCCTCAAGGACAGTAGCATGTCGACCAAGTGGTATCCCTATCCCTTTCCCTCTCTTGCTGTCATAGATTCCTGCTCCTGACCCTTTCTCACCCCTGGAGCCATCTGTATACCAGATTTCCCCTTGGAGAAGCGGGTTACCATTTTCTTTCCATAGATCCCTGCTTGGGACACAGACGCGGAAAGCTTTGGCAAAGTTAAAGCGTTTTGTTGTTTTATCTTGCCTCATCTGTAGAATCGGCAATGCAATGATATCACTCGGGAGCCTAGTGTGCCCAGTCCCCCGAGTCCATCTATTTGCTCTTGCCAGGCGGCCCATCGCGTGTCCCGCTCTAGCAATTATCGCAACATGTAGGGGTTCTTCACAGGGCATGAATCCTATCGCCTCTGTGGGTATAGTCCTCATCGCTCTAGTCAAACCCCTAAGTGCTAGCATTTGTAATCTTCGCAGCCTGTCCTGCATTGTTTTGAGTGCCGCTCGTGGCCACCAGACCATGGCCACATGTAGGAGCCTGGGTTTTAGGACAGCAGAGTAGAGCCATTTAAGCATTTTAGGCCCTAGTCCCCACGTCAACCCAAAGGCTCTTCTACACATCCAAAAAGTCATGCCAAACTTCCCGCATTCGGTCTTCAGGTGCTTTGCCCAGTTCAGCTTGCTATATAGGATTACTTCCAGATATCTAACCGAATCTGAAAACGACAGCTTCCCACCGTAAAATACAGGAGCGTCAACTTTTGGAATTTTATAGTTTTTCGTGAAAATGACCAATCTGGTCATTTCAGGATTTACCGAGAGCCCTGAGCTGTCACACCAGAGCTCTACGATGCGCAGTGCTGATCTCAAAAGACCCATCAGCGTCTCCAGATGAGCCCACCTGACTGGGAGAACAGAGTCATCCGCATATCCCTGAGTAAAAAACCCCTCTTTATTTAGCCTTCGAAGGAGGCCGTCCACAACAATGCACCACAGGAGGGGCGACAGGACACCCCCCTGTGCAGTACATTGAGTGACGCATACAGCTCCCGCAGTGACGTTAGCTTAGGCTCAGCCGCAGCATTCGAAGTCGACCTTAAACGTACTTTTGTCCGGACGTATAGACACAAGCCACGCCCCCTTCCCTTTTCTAGCTCCCCCTTCCCAGGTCCGTACGTATAAACACTACCTTGATTAAAATGTGCTACTCTGGGGATTTCTAAGTCGCTGATTTCAAATCTGGAGACTAAATTTGAAAATTCAATAAGGCAAATTCATCGATACAGAATAAAGCGATCGGGTTTCTATAAAAATGTTTGTCAAGCGCAAAGTGACAGCAATAGCGATGCATCCATTCACTAAAAGTTATACTTAATTAAGAACAATAAGCTACTGAAAGGATCATGTTTTTAAAAGTAAAGGAAATGTAGAAAAGAAACATGCCGAAAAAATTTGTATATAAGATTTTGTTTTTATTCAATATGTGAATTACCAAACATATAATAAACAATAACCAAAATTGGTTGAAATATCGTATTCATTCGCTCTTTTTCACAATCATATAAAGCTCCAAACTAATTAAGAGACTAATAATTATAGCATATCTAATATTTCAGCCTCAAAATAGATGAATGGTAATTGATAATCAAAATCCTTTGTAAAAATGCCAAGCTCAGTTTAGGTTTTCAAATTTAGAATATAAATTCCTACATAAAAACGGTAATACTGGTCCGCTTTGAATCCATCATTTAACATCTATTAATTTAGACTTCAGATTTGAGATCAGCGGCCAGAAAACCTCAAGAGTATCACTTTTTAATCAAACATGTTTCATTTTTACAAGTTAGGTCCGCCATATTCAATTTTTAATTTTCGACTTTAGATTTTAAATTGGCGACATGAAAAACGGCTGAACGAAAGTTTCGTTAGCCTGTTACCAGAATACGTTATCTTGCTGTCGCCATCTGAGTAGGGATCGAAGTTTTTGGACGAGAACCGGTTCTCGATATGTTGCCCGATTCCGATTCTCGAGAGTCGATTCTTACCAGGACTCGATTCCGAATCCATCGATTCCCCACGCCCCTTTTTACTGGTGGGGAAAATCCATAAAGCCGGCACGCTGAGGGCCAAACAATAATACCAATAATATGGTACGAAACTTTATTTTTTCAATCACTTGAAAAAAAAAATTTTCATCATAAGTTTATTTGGATAATATTTTTTATTGTTCAAAAGCTATTCAATTAATAAAATCTCTGCGAAAAAAATTATTGATGTTATTATTTATCTTTCTTCCCATGCAATTAGTATTTTTACTTGGCACTCGGTGGGCAGACATCTCGCCAGCTGACGTCACTACGTGAAATACCTAATAGTGCGCATCAGAATGCACATGCGTTGACTTTATACTGCCTGCAGTGGACAGTCATATATTGCTCGCAAGAGTGTCGTGCCGTGCTGCCGGATAGAAGTTTGATGGGAAAGGAGAGATTCGAAGAATCCTTTGGAGAGTCGATTCCGGAATCGAGAATCGACCTCTCGAAGGCGGTTTCAAGGAATCGATTCTGAGACAGTAAGACTCGTTTCTTCGAAGGAATCGGAATCGATTCAACCGTCCCTATGTTACGGTGGGCCCCATACAAATTCTAAATCTGTAACTAAAAAAGCCCACGCGTCAATGGCTAGTATGCCGTGACACAATGGGTCCCACAAAAATTCTACATCTGTAACTAAAAAAGCCCACACGTCAATGGCTAGTATGCCGTGACCGTGATCTCCCCTCTGTCCCTTCGAACCTCTCACCAAAGTAAAGATCGAGGGTCGCTTGAGAGAAGAGAGCGCAAATGCGAGAATGCAATAATCCTAATTCCTCATGCCACTTCTTTTATGGCCTTATCCTCCTGATACCATCGAGTCCCAGGCTGGCTGAAAAGTAATTTATAATAAATACATTTATCAATAAACATTAATAGTTTGACTAAGGTCCAAATTTTGTAAGCTTTAGAAGCATCTTTTAACAAAATTTGGGAATGATTGAACAGAATTAGAATTCCGATGATCGATAGTAGCAATCGATACCAGAAGCTATATTGGCTAATGAACAACTCAGCTAATAACAATCGGTCGTATATATTTATTAAGATCTTATACCTGAAACTAAAACTTGCTCTAGATTAAGCTATAATGTTATAATTGATTAACTATTTAGCGATTTGTGACAAAGATGGATGTACTTTCCCATAAGTATCTCAGAAGCAATATTTTTAAAACTTAGCGAAAATCAAATTACATAGAGGCAGTGTTTTCGTATCCGCTACAAATCACGAGGATATCAAAATTCAAGAACTTTACACAGATACGTTGTCAGCACCACGCCATATCCTGCCAAAATTCCCTCGGCAATCAGCAGAAATAAAAATTGTATTCCCCGATCAGCCCATACCGATACCCCTACCTTAACGAGTCTGATTTTCACCAAGACTCAACAGCATTCTTCGTTGACACCTTGACCGCTGAGTTTGGTAAGATGGGAAAATAAGGGAAATGGTTGTAATTATTTCCCCGCTCCAACCGTATTTCCCTACGCGCTCGCGTCGCGGAATCGCCCGGAAGCTTTAATTTAACGAAAAATTGCGTGCTGTAGGGGGTTTTGGGATGTAAACAGTTTAAACGCAAAACGCGATAACAACCGGCTAAGTGCAAACGGGAGGCGTGAAATTTTCGGAATTTCAAAACAAGGACTAGAAAATGAGTCCTGATCACGAAAAGTGCACGAATGACTTGCCATCAAATCGCGCCGTTTCGAAAGTCGACGTGCGTGGAACCGGGGTGATGTGATGCAAAGACGCATCGATCAAATACCGCAAGGAAATTGATCGAATAGCTATGGAAAGTGTCGACACACATTAGTTTCAGTTGAGTGAACCTTCGGGGCTACTCACAGTGGGATGAAATAAAAAAACGAGGTTCAAAATAACTTGTAGCTGGCAATTTTTAACCAATTTTGGATTTTTTACTCATTTCTCTTTGCATACTTTTTGCATAAATCTTTTGTACTTTTTGCATAAATCTTTTATATGAAGAATCATTCTTGTCGTATTTCTTAGATTCTTCCACGTGTTAAAATTGCATTTAACGCGCATGTACTCGTACTTGTTTGTATTATCAAGCTTTCTAGTTTCAGCACGATTATTTGATTAAAGAACACCATTATACTATCTAACCTCAACCTGACATGAGTGCGCAAGCGGATACGTGTTTGTGAAACTTTGAAACGTTTCAGAAACTTTGGTCCCATGAAATGTTTAATTGTTTCATGGACTTACAAACCCTAACCCCGACTCACATGTGTTGTTCTGGCCACATATTTGGTGCGCCAACAGAGCCATCTTCAGTTATCCCACGAGAACATTCACCCATTCTCGACCCGCAACCCTGTCCGCGAAAATTTGAAACTGGTTCGAATTGTTTTGCTTCTTTTACACAATTTTCCAAAATTTTATATTGAAGTTATACAGATTTATTATTGAAATAAGGGTCGCTTTTCACGTAGAAAAATTTCGGAATTGAAAAAATTGTTTTTAACCAGTTACAACTCCTATCGACAAAATTTCTTTTATTTCCCATAACTTTGCCAAGAAGAAATAGGGATGGAAATTTTATAATAATTTTATTCGAAAGAAAGTCGATGGGAGTTTTAATTGGTTGTAAATAATTTTTTTAACTTTCAAAGTTCACTCCGTGAAAAAGGACCCTTACTTTTATTGATAAATCTTCATATCTTTAATATACCGGTTCAAGGAATTGTTTCAAAGAAGGGTAACAAACTCGAAGCACTGTTTTAAATTTTCACGTCATGTTTTCACAAGAATAATTATTTTTAATTATAGTAACAGTTGTTAATTCTGAAATAAAACTGTTTAGGTACTTCGAAATTATTTATCATGAACAGTTCTACATACCCGATTGAGTAATTAAAAAGCAGATGGTATTATGCGCAAAATATAAATAATCTCCACAAACAGAACTCAAAAAACAGAAGAACTGATTAATTGTAAGTGAGCTCAATGTGTAAATTGTCACCGAAGTCGAATATGTATTTGAAAGGCTAAAAAATCAGCCAGGTTCAATATCATGCTGAGACTGTAATTTCTGTGCAGCTCTCTTCCTGGAATAATAGAACGGTATATAACTAAATTGTGAATAAATACAATTTTAACAGAATGAGTTACTTTTTCTTAGAAATACGTACACGTTGTCTAGAGCAGCTTTCCTTCTCCGGGTCGTCTCATACAACGTCACAGCACGTTATTCCAGAATTCTGTTGCCATGTTCCGTTTGTCGTCCTGTGAGGGTCCTATTGATGTGTTCGGCGTGAACCTTGCCTATTAGGTTCTGGAATTGCAGTCAGCTCGTTTCCTGGTCGTAGTGAGGAATAAAAGACTTTTTGGCAATGCTGACACACCTTTATCATTTTAGCCTTGTCTCCTAATTTGACCAAAAAACATCCAATGTAGCGAGGCCAAGCGATGTTGCCAAGCTGAAAGGTTGCACCCCTCACGGTCGTATCCGACAATTCTCCTTCATCGGAGTGATCAGTGTGAAGAGGCATCACTCTCTGAGCTTCTTTGCCCCCAGCATGCTGCAAAAATTTGCCTGGAGATTGCAGAGCTTCCGATCCATCGTCTTTGCAGTTTGCCCCTACCGAGTGAGGTAATTTCAAGTTATTCAGCAGCAAAGTTTTAAAAAGACCGTTGACTTGAAGGCACGTTAAATTCACAAACCTATGGCTATAGCTTCTCAGACATCCAAAAAAATTTTCTATGATATCCTGGGTGATGAAGCCACGCTTGAAGGAGTCGAATCCAGCTTCTTGCAACCTTTTCCATATGAGTGACATTGCTCTCAAATTTCAACTTCAATGAATAAGAGAGGGTGGATCAGCCGTTCGATTCCCTTCAGAATCGACGAAATGCATTACCATGAACGGTGCACGAGCTTCGGGCCAATTTTTAGTGTGCCCACTGTCCTTCGTCACGATGTTTCGTATAGGTTTTTCTTCGTTACGCTTCTCGTTTGTAGCATTCATAGAATCGAAGGAAGTGTCTACTAAGTTCGCAAAAATGTTTGAAGCTGCAGCTTCCAATGGCATTTTTAAAGGTCCTACTCTCATCATTATGGCCTTGTCTAAAATAAAATTATTTTTGAATTCAAAACTGATAGAGGAAAAACTGAATCAAAAAGGATCCAAAATATTTTGACCTTACCATATTTACAAGTAGTTGCAATGAATTTTGACATGGCAGAGCTAAATACTTGGGCAACAATGATGACATTCATTTTTTTTCATAAGCTCCTCATGAACATGTGCAGCCGTAATACGAGACAAGGAGCTCACAGCTTTATCTGACTTGAAATCGAGTTCGTAAGCAGTCTGGAAGTGAACCCATTTGACCAAAGATCCATCTCCGAGATCAAAATCCTTTTTCATCGTATTATTCCTCAGACCCATCAGGTCGTGTGGAGTGTCATACACCGCAATAAATTTCACTTCTTTTACAGTCATTTCCACTTCATCTCCTTTAAAATGCAAAAAAAAATTAATAAAGGTATATTTGAGGATGAGTGGCTTCCAAAAAGCAAGAATTAATTTTTTTAAACTCAACAGGCTCCAAACCCATTCTTTTGCACTCCTTTAGGTACTCTTACTTCAATTCCTTCATCGCTTTCATGTTTGACGATCCTTGGTCGCAAATAGTCACTAATAATTTGAAACCAGTGGAAGCTACCGCAGCTACATTTGCTCGGATGCATTCTATGAGCTGCCCATATTTCGTTTGTGACAAACAATAGTAGTAAGAAAAAGGAACTTTGGCGCCATCAGAAAGACGTCTAATCATAAAGACCAAAACGTGATCAGCAAATTGGCTAGTACGATGTGTGCCAAAATCTTCGAATCCTATGATCTTGTCCTTTTTAAAATCGTAAGAAACATGTGGATGAACATGTTGCCACTTTAGGGCCTCGATAGTAAATAGGAAATCTAGACAGGGCCTATTAAGAACCAAGTTTCAATTTCTACCCGTGTAGGAGTAATAGTCATTAAAATTTGTGCTGCAATATAGAGAATAAGAAGTCCTAAAAGTTATTGTAATTTTATATAAAAATACGAAATGTCACAAAACACAAAATCAATCCTGTGACTCTTTTACCGATTGAAAAATTAAAATAATCTGTAAATAATAGTGTATAAGAATATATAAAACAAAATTAATTACAAAGCCGCTGAACTGTATTTTCTGGATTTTTATCAAGAAATTTATTAATAAGATGTAAAAATTATCATAGTTTTTTGAACTCGTACCATATATTACTATATTAACATAAAAATTTATTTAACATTTACTTAATGAATTTATGTACTTTTTAAATATATTTCTTATTTCTATTGATCACAATATTAGCTTTTAGTAATTTATATTCAACTTGTTCCAGTGATATCACTAGTACTTAATTATGATCAAGTCATCTGGAACGCTAGAGACAACACTCTGCCAGATACTGTGTGGCCTGGGTAGGTGCCATATTAAATTCAATATGAAACGCTTAAGATTTCAAGTGGGAATATATTGCATTTTCAACAAAACAGTTCAATTTTCAACCAGAAAGGATGAAGTTCCTACCAAAAGATATGAATTTTCAACAAAAGAGTGGATTTTTCGAAGATAAAAGCTGGATGATCCAGAAAACAGTTGACTTTGAAACCCAAAAAGACGTATTTATAAAGAAACAGTTAAATTTTTAAACCGAAAATATTATTTTTCTACAAAAAAGTTGAATTTTTCAACCTGTAATGGAAAAAAATTAATTTTCAGCGAATTAGTTAAATTTTCAACCAAAGGGATGGATTTTAAAATAATAAAATAGATTTTTAACCAGGTAATCCAACTTTCAACTCAGCAGTTAAATTTTCTATTAAGTTGATGAATTTTCTACCAATATAGACGAATTTACAACAAAATATATCAATTGGCGACCAAACTGTTGTATTTTCAATTAAAAACTATTAATGTTCAACCAATAATGGAATAGTTAAATTTTCAGTTGAAATATAAATTTGGAATGATAAAAGAAGGAATTTTCAACAAAATATTTCAATATTTAATACATCAAATCAATGTTTAACAAAGTAGTCCATCTTTCAACTAAATAGTTGAATTTTCAACCAAAAATACGGATTCTCAATAAAGAATTTAGTAGTTTTATTTTCAACTAAAACCGATCAATATTTAATTTAAAATATTATAGATAATTTAAATTCGAAAAAAAATTTTCCAACAAAAAAAAAAATAATTTTCAACAGAACAGTTAAAGCTTTAACCAAATCGTAGAATTTCTAACCAAAAGAGGAGAATTTTGAACCAAAAATATAATAGTCGATTTTTCAATTAAAAAGAATTTACTTCAATCGAAAAATAGTTTATTGGATTCTATTAATTCAGTTCGAATTTAGGCGGAAAAATGGGAAAAACGGGAAATTTGTTTAAAACAGGAAAAAAAAGATAAATTCTTTAAAATAGGGATGTAAAGCGCAATAGAGGAAAGAGTGTGAAGTCTGTATTTAGATGCTTTTATTTGTAAAAAACACTAATTTTCATTTTGTCCAGAATTTCGACAAATTGTTATTCACATTCATATTTTCCATGTTTGATGCCACATTCTGCGTTAGAAAACTGTATTGGATAACACTTTTGATTTAAACTTTTTGAAACAAAAAATTCAAAATTGAAAAATGTAGAGCCTTCCCCATACAAGTTCTTTTGGAGACAATGTTCCATTTTTTTTGTTTATTCCCTTTCGATGTTAACAAATTAAGTAAAAACTGGATATTTCGAAAATTTAATTCTTTATCTTTCTATAAACAACCGTACTGAAATGTCTGGGTCGCATGTGATTCTGATCGAAGACTCTGAGGTTTCCTGATATATTTCGTCTTCCGCTACAACTGCCTTTCAGGAAGCAGTTTGATGTTAAACTTTCCAAGTCGTTTGGATCGTCAGGAACGTGGGATAATGGACTGCTGTTCATAGTATATTCCGCTTCTGTACACAGCGTTTGAAGTACCACTCCTTGGGTGCTAAGTCCTTTAGGATAGCTTTTAGCGTAGTATTAATCGCTTCAAGCGCCTTTGGACGTGTGGTCCCTTCAGGTGCAAATACTACAAAAAAAGAGTCAACTCGGTGTTTACAGAAAAAAAGCATTTCAATTAAGAAAATCTGTCTTGTTGTGAGACAGAGTCTTTTGAGACAAAGAATGGGCTGAAATCTTCCTTTGAGTCTAAAAACGGGCTTAAATTATGGTGTAACAAAAAGAAGTTTCTAACAAAACTTAGACTACTTTTTGTGTGTTAGAACTTAAAAAATTGGTATTTTCCTTACCAGGACTTCTATCTTCATATACATACTCCCCCTTCCAAATTTATTCTTTTCATTTTTCCAACAATTCTTTTTATCCTGTTTTTTCCTTTTTGTTTCTTTTTTTTTTTTGTAAACAAATAATAAAAACTGACAGAGTGAGATAAAAAATAAGAATATGGTAGAGATGGATATCACCATGAGCAATCAAATTACAGGGATGTAGAGTTGATAGGATGAAATAGTTGCAGAACATATATAAATACAGATGGATATTACATACGACATTTCACGGAAGTAATATTGTACATGTCTCTAAGAATTTACTTCGAATTATAGTGTCCCTTGAATGGTTTAAGTATATGATAGAATCTATAGCCAAGATATTGAACACAACAGAACATACAATAATCCTCCTATCGTTGGTATAGAATATGGACTTTCAGATCTTGAAATAAAAACTTTAAATCCTTAAGTTCAAAAGATTTCAAAATAATGTTAAGGTTCTTAATATATATATACATATATAATTAAAAACTAAAGGTTAACAACCACCGCAGGGTCCCACTGGGAGCAACTGTCATCTACGAACATAGGCATCCCGAGCACAATCGATGAGGGGCTTCATCATCATAGACGTATTGTTGTCGGCACCCGAATACTTTTCTTCTAATGAATGCTCCGCTCCACTGATAAGCGCCGAAGTACTATCGTAATAATCGCTCACACTCTCGTTTTGACGCATGTGCAGGTTGACGATTGCCTCAAAGTACCACTGGTACTTCTTAGTGGGAGCGAAACGTTACTTCCGATGTTTGGTGAGTTCCTCGAGCGTTGAAAATTTCTCATCGCGAACACTCTCTCGCGCAATTCTCCTAAGTTTACTCAGGACCATTTTTATAAAAGACGGTTCAGTTGCTTCTGTGACATAGACCGAACCGTTCTTTATATCCTGTAGGAACTTCTTTAAGGGAAGGACCTTTCCATCGAAAGTTGATATGTGGAACGTCCTTTGTTGAAGGGTCATACCCTCAAGGTGGTGGCCATCGCGGCACTCATATCCATCATGTTGGCACGTGTTAAGTTATCGGTGTGTGTAAGATTATCCTCGGTCTCATTAGCGGGCATGATGAATCAGTTTTATAATTAACGTTATTTATATGTCTAAGATAGGGGTCATTTGAGTCCACGAAGGACTGCTGAGATTTTGAATTTCCAAGTTTAGAATCTACAGTATACTAGATACTTTTTTATTTATTTTAATTTTTGGGCGTATCACACTTCAGAGAATGGCTTACAATACTAAGAATTGCGAGCAAGTTTACCCTGGCATACTTTTATTGAGTTCTATGGAGCAACCGTGACCCAATTACACAAGTTGGATTAAGTTGCGGCATAACTTGGAAAGTTTCCCTTACCACCCGATTATTTAGTTTTACAAGAAGGGACACACTGTGGACTAGAATGGGGGGACCCACGGGGTTATCGATACCCGCTATTTGGGGTCATAACGAGATGGTTTTCTTTACTCTAAGATCCTTGAAAAGAAAGTAGTTTTTTTTTTTGTAACTAAAAATTCTTCATCGATATAACTTTCGACAGCCCACAATTCTAGGTCGGCTGGCGACTGTATAAAGTACAACCTTTTTCTTCGACGATTCATTTATGGATTTTTAAATTACTAATGATCAGAGTAATGTACTGGCGGAGATAATTTTACACGTGAGAATCCGATCGTTTATTCTCAATTCTATCGTGCCTACGGATTTGGTAACGAGTGAACCCAGATGGTAACTGACCACCGGATGTCTTGTGAATTCCACGAGTAGTTCACTTTCCGGGATAAAAGTAACCAATGTCTCCGGACACAATGTTAATCGGACGGTTTCTCTTCCGAAGAACTGCGCTTGCCAGTTATTCCCGTTGACATGCTAAAAGCCTGGGTTTCATTGCAAAATGGGGGCATTGTGAAACCTCTAGAAGTGAATTCCTGTCTTCCAGACCATGATATAGAACTTAAAAAGCTAGTTGAATTCAAACAACAGTGGATTCACCACCTTAGAATTGTTAGCGATTATTATTTAACGGGAGCAATTGTCTGCAAGGTAAACTGAATGCATGTTATCATATAAGCCTTGCAAGTGAACGCTTAGTTCGACGAATGGTATCGGGGTGATACTGCACTGTTCGCACTACGCCAGCAGCGGGCACAGCACAGGCATTGAAAAATATAATAATATACAATAATAATAATGTAATAATAATAATAATATACAATTTACTGCTCGGGTCAAACTCTGGTTTAGTTTGTTCGTTGAGCATTCAACTTATTGTTCCCTCATGAATACATCCAACAAGTTACTGCAACTCCCGAATACTCTTCTCGAGTATGTTTATAACCTCACTCTCTCTATCTCTCCATCCCACCACCCTAGTGATACCGAATGGAAAAAACAGAAAGTAGTATGACCAAGCAAGGAATTATCGCTCCCTACTAGCTTTGAAAATTTCTTTTTTCATGTCGTAAATCTACGGCCCGTCTATCGGTCTTGAATAGTGTTAGTCAATCAAGTTATTTCCTAACTACCTATTTTCTGAAATAATTAAAGGGAAACCGATCACACGCTGGCCAGTTAGGCTGGCAGAGTGACCCTTGTGAGAGGGTTCAGCTGGCCAGTTAGGCTTGCTTGATCTCTTTGCATTATCATTTAATTAGTGCAAATATAGTTTCCCACCATCACAGAATTGGTTCAAATTGTATTTATCAACATAAATAAAACTCAAAACAAATCTAATAATTTTATGTAATCTGAACTGTAAGATACCGATAGCTCGAAATGCCCCTTCTACTACAAGTTGTAATAACCCGAATTAGGCTGTCACCTAGAGTACAGATAATTGGACGCCGATCAACCGCTGGCCAGTTAGGCTTGCAAATTGACCCTTGGAGAAGACGTCGACTGGCCAGTTAGACTTGCCTAATCCCCTTGCACATCCAATTAAAAATTCTCCAAGGAACGACCCAATCAAGTTATTTCCTAACCTCCTATTTTCTGAAATAATTAAAGGGAAACCGATCACACGCCGGCCAGTTAGGCTTGCAGAGTGACCCTTGGGAGAGGGTTCAGCTGGTCAGTTAGGCTTGCCTAATCTCTCTGCATTTCCATTCAATTAGTTCAAATTTAGCTTACCACAATCACAGAATTGGTTCAAATTTTATTTATTAGCAAAAGTAAAATTTTAAATAGATCTACATATGTCATGGATCTGATAATTCAATATTCACTAAAATAACCAGAATCGTAATTTTGGATTACCACTGTATCACCACCCTCACTGTTATGACGACCTGACTGCAGAATGTCGATATTCAAGTAATAAAAACTTTTCACAAAAAGGTTTTGATTTTAAATGGTCAAATTGAATGGAACTATACACACCAAAAATTTAATAGTAAGTGGGGTTCGAAGTTCGGATCCCACCGCTGCCACCATTCTGTCTGCTACGAACCAGCTTCTATTATTAATTAATTAATCTTTGAGTTTAAATTTGGTGGTGACGTTGGTAGAGTGCCACAAGAGCAAGACGTGTAGTCTAATGTCCAAAGACAAATACACAGACATAGGTTGCCAAAGGGCGAACTCTGCTCTACACTTTAATTAAATTTGCACAGTTGCATAGGGCAAACCGTCCAGGACAATATTTTAATCTGAAACGAAACAAAAAAAATATGAACAGAAAGGACTTACCTTGAGTGAAAAAGGGAACAGAAACCAGGATAATGGAAAGACTCTGATTCAACACAATTAATAATCACTATCGAACAGTTCGCACCGTTTAACACACATCCAGCCGCTTTGGGAAATGAAAGCGCGCTGAGGCTCGCTCAAAGCGCGGGACTAGCCGCCACCGTGGGAGAGTGACCTCAAGATGGGGGGTAAGGAGGGGTAGGTATGATAGAGAGGAAATACTAGTTTGTAAAGGTGTGAGAGAGAGAGAGAGAGTAACACAAATCCAAATCGCAAGGGAGGGAAAAGGGTAATCTCAATGGTCAGGCCGAAGGCACAGACCAGAAATAACCTATTTTAAAACACAAATTTTTTATGTTTATGATGAACAACATTGATTCTTCGCAAATTTTATATTACACTGGAATAAACATTGATTTGCATCAATAATAACTTAAGCCTGACTGTATTTTGTGTTACATTATCTGTATCGTCTAAGAAACTAGTACATCCTATGTGTTCTAATCCATTTATTACGTGAAATATGTTCAAGAAACATCGAATTAGCATCCAAAACTATACAAATTAAAATCTATTTCATAATCGCCTATTCTTTATCTGAAGCTTAATAATGCTACAGAATAAATCGTTCCAATGACACGTTATTGCGAAACGGAAAGTCAGTTAAAAAACGTTGAAAACTTAAACCCCTCTACATAATCACGGTAAATAATTAATAATATGAAGGAAAAGAAACAAACAGTATGAAAGTGTAAGCTTATTTGTATATTTCTTCACTTTATTAATTACGCATGCATATCACGCGGCTAGTATATATATATATATAAGCGCGTCGATTTCAAAAAAATCATCAGTTGTCCTGTTTGAACTTCTGAAAGGGTCACCTGTATCTATCTACGAAGAAAATGAGGTGCCTGTACGGTGCCATTGTCATCTTTATTATTTTCTTCAAAGAAAGTGGTAAGGAAAAAAACAATATTGAATATTTTAATACTTTACGAATGTATACTTCCGTCGAACATTATCTACTGATAAAATTCTGCGTCGAATGATCCCGAATAGAGATATTTTCGGTCATTAAAAGACAATATGTCACGCGAATTAAAAAAAATCAAGAATTTCTCAAGATGATAAAACTCTATAAATCTTAATGGATCTCCAAAATACGGCTAAAAATGTCAAAACGAGAATTTCCATAAATAACCAATTAGGAGTGATTCACCAAATCTATTTCATTCATTTCGGTTTTAGTATTTTTCAATTAATTTTGAACACAGTAGATTCAGAAATATTTTTTCGTTCTCTTTTTACAGAAGCTTCCGATTCTAATTCGGACAAATGGAATTGGGACAAATTCAAGTTGAGCCTGGGTAAAGAAGTAAAGTCTAAAGGAAAGCAATCTAGACTTGATACCATTGGCACCCCTAAACGTACAAACCCTAAAGATTTTTTTAAACAACGCAGAACTCCTGCAATGGATTTGGTTACACAACAGGATTTAGAACATCATCGAGCTCAACAAGGTGCATCTCCTGCAATGGATTTGCTTTCACAATATAAAGCACAAAATCCTCACTCTCGACCTAAGTCACCGCAGAAATCTCATCGAAGAAAGTATCTACCTACAAATAGTAATCCTCCATATCCAGCAGAGCTAGAACCAGCCCCGCCTAATCAGTTACTCATGAATGGCGAAATACTAAGTGAATCTCAAGCGTACCAAATGGGTCTTCAACGTCACGGGAACATTGAACCTCTTCATGCCAAACCTCCAAGGTTTCCTAGTAATTTTGAAACTTCTGGAGCTTCTGGATACACGAATACTCCACCAGAACCTTATTTTGAAACAGAAGCTGACCGGGAAGCTTACCTTATGTCTGGACAACGTCACGGGAACTATCCTCCCCTTCATCCCAAACTTCCACGGTTTCCCAGTAATTCTGTAACTTCTGGAGCTTCTGGATACCCAAATACTCATCTCGAACCTTATTTCAGAACAGAAGCTGACCGGGAAGCTTACCTTACGGCTGGGCAACGTTACGGGAACTATGCTCCCCTTCATCCCAACCTTCAAATTATTCCTAGTAATATTGAAGCTTCTGGATCTTATTATAGCAATGCTGGTGGGGGTACTTCTGGAGCTTATGGTGATTCTGAATACCCAAGTACTCAAATAGAACCTTATTTTGGAACAGAAATTGAACAGGAAGCATACCGTATGTCTGGACAACATCATGGGAACTATTTTCCTCAGAATTATAATCTTCCGTATTTTAATAATGATGCTGACCATTCTGGATCTGGCTAATAATACTAATATTTCCAGTTAAAGCACAAGAGTTTTTGCGTCATTGTAGCTCATGGTGTAAAAAGCCTTTCAACTGAAACATGTCTGTTTTTAAATTATATTCCTATTTAATAATTTTTGAAATAAAGACGTTATTTACTGATAAGATTGTATTTTAGCTGTTTATTTTTCGAGCAAATGTGTTTATTATAAAGCAGCGGCTATAATGTGTACCTGATTTTCGGTATGGAATCTTTTAATGCTATTTTTACACGAATTTAAAGTCCTTTTATTCTTCCGACATGCATAGCGGTACCTACAAAAGTTACTATTTGTACCAAAGGGACCTGTTTTTCGAGCTGTCGCTCAAGCGTCTTGATATTTATTTATGTCAACATAAAATCTTCTCCTCGTAATGTTGCGAAAGGAAATATAATTCTGCATCCTGTAGGTTCTGTAGGTGAGGGTGGAAGCCTACGAGGTGAGTAGGGTTGTGTGGGGTGAATTAGGGAGATAAAAAGGGATTTTCAGCGTGGGTAGCAGTTTTTTCCTCTATTTTCAAACTTTAAAACTTTCGTGTAGTTGTTTTTGACATTTCTTTGCACTTCTTTGTTATGTTATCAAGATGATTTTAGTTTAAAGTGTCTTACGGAAAGGTGCAATTTGAGATCAGCAAAGTAACAACTAATTAAAATGCACAAGAGGACTCTATATCTCATACTAACATAGAGCATAGTGGAGATTTCCGATAAATAGTAAAAAGCGGGTCACTACTAGAAAAAAGTTCATTAACGTTTAGTATAGATTATAGATAAAACAACGAATCAATTCTCGCTCAAATTTGTTCAAAAATGTCTGTTTACCCCTTTCCCTGAATTATTTAAACCAACACACATCTACATTATTCTTCAAACTCTCTTATAACAAGATGTCAATACTCCTTTTTCTTTTAATCGCCAAATCTTTGGGAATAATGTGATACTCCAGTTTCCTGCTCAACTCAGCCCAAATCTAAACTTGAAGCCCAGACAAGAAGTCTAGTTAGAAGTCTTTTTCTACATAGTGATAGCAACTTGATTTAATGAAAGAACTCCCAGCAACGCAAGATATCACCAAGGAGGGGGCGCCTGACCTCCCTTCGAACAGGGTAGCCCGGTGCGTTCAGGTAAGGGCAGCTGTCCACCAGGTGCCTACCTTCCCTTTTCCTCCGTCTCTGATCGTGAAGTTCTAGCGGGAGTGGGAATCCTCGCTTCCCCATTGGTTTCTGGCTCGCGCGCGTCTCGGCGATACCCCTGGCTCCCGTCTGTGAAGTCGTCAGTAGACCCTGGGCTCTCGAAGAGCAATCGGACGTTGTAGCAGCACGTGGCTGCGTTTGTTTTCTCTCTTAGTAACACGCGACGTCGCAAAGGTTAGGTCTGTCTTCGAGACCAGCCCCCAGTTCAGTCTTCTTTCTACGTCTCCTTGGATCCTTCGCGAGCACGTGCTCCATTCTACCATGGACAACCGGCGAGTCCAAGTAGCACGTATCTAGTCACGCGATAGTTTACCTTATAAGGGTGGTTTTCTTCAAATTGCGGTGAAACTTCTTGGCAGTGACTCGGAATATCTGATAATCAGTAAATTCCGCAAAACATAAGTGAGAAGTGATTGGGTGTCTTCAGAATCGTACTCCTTTTCTCCCAAGTCGAGGAAACGGCAGCATTCATGGGGGTGTCCGGAGAGTGCGTGGTCAAAGGTGCTGGCAGCAAAAGCCACCCTTGTCATTCCTGCGGACACGCAGCAAACGCGAGCGCAAGTGTTCCGCTGCATCACAATCATCATCACCATCACCAACATCATCACAATCATCATCACTTGAAGAATCAAGTTGAGGCTAATCAGAACACAAGTGATACCAAGATTTTGGCACCCCTGCGCAGCAAGATGAGAGTACTCAAGAAACTCAAACGCAAAATGGGCCTAGGTGAGCCAGTTTGCCAATTTTTGTTTACTACAGGTGTTCTATTGCATGCTGTGTTGTTTCCTACCCGATCATGGGGAACACTTTCGCGCCTCAGCACAAACCTCTGACCTTCTACAGATTGCACTTTATTGTAGAGTTTCGTCATCGCGATTAGCGATCCGTTGCAGATATTGCATTATTGCAGGTACCATTGTTCCAGGATGTGTGCAGTCTTTGAAGGGTGCTAGAATTGTGATATGTGGTGTCAGGATGAATTAGTAGTTATTTAGAGGGAAAAATATTTTTTAACCCTTTACTATGCAATGGAACCAACACTATTTAAAACTCATAAATCCCTTTTCTTATATATTACCCAATCTTGCGCTCTTAATAAATTATTTCTACTATTCACATGTCAGTGGTATTTTTCTCTTCATATGATACAACTATTTACGTAACGTTCCAATTACATGCCAGCAATGCATACTTCACTGACTTTTACATGGATAAAATTTCTATACGCATGACTACTATTATCGACAACCTTTTCACAATTTGAAAGCAAATGAAATTAAAAGCTACTGAAAATGAGAGCATCTGAAAGATCAAAGCACCCTATCATAAATTCCCTTTCCTTCTTTTCAAAATATTCATCCCTAACAACGGAACGTTCCACTTTTGCTGTTTTTAGGTTGCCCGCGAATATACAAGCCCAAGAAAACTTTGAAACTCTCAAACTGACCGACTTTCCCGCAATGCATGATTTACCCTCATTGCTTGGCACGAATTCGTGTTTCCTCCCCTTGTGTATTTTCTCCCTTCGTCTGATACTTTTGTGAGTCGCGACCCTCTTTATTATCCTTCTGGCAGCCATTGTGGCTCGGCCCTCACGTTCCATTTCCTTGCAAGCTTTTGTTTTCATTTGCAAAAGTCGGGAAGCTTGATAATTTCGATACATTTGATTACAAAAGGAAATGTCAAGACTCGAATCGGTAAAGCACGACGGAACCAATAACTATGAATAGAGTATCTAATAACAAAGCAGAGGAAATTCTTATTCAATAATGGTTATCACTGATTGTGTTTGTGAATTCACAATGACGCATTCCTCAATCATTATGCAATTATTAATTGGTAACTACTATTTAACTTTTATCCCTTTCAATTGTGAATTTATTGCCTAAAACAATCAATAATTTCATAGTAATTCTAGACAGTTTGAGAAACAATTTATATCTATTTGTATCGCGTTCTTCCATATTTTGTTTGCTATGAATAAATTTAGACACAATGAACTCTGGAGCGAGCTTTGGAGTTAATGCTTTATGCCGTTGTTTAAAATAGAAGGTCAAAGGGCCGTTAAGTGACGAAGGATTTTCTTTCCATGAGTCGCTGGAATAAGAAGCAACGGTCTTTCTCGACCAGGAGGTAACCAACGCTCAGTACAGCGGTGCAGGACATCTAGTCGCCAGGCCTAGTCCCCAGCACTTTTAGTCGCCAAAACGTTATGTTACAAATAATAACAAAATATGCAATATATATATATATATATATATATATATATACATATGTATAGTAAGATACTAGATTAAATAAGTAACACGAGAATTCTAGATCAATCTAAAATATCTATACCTTAAACCTATATACCTATATACCCTTCACTTATATACCTATCGACACATCACTACTTTCCAACCGAGCAATCCACGCCTAGCCCGAAAGTAAACGGCTTAATGATACATTAATAATAATGATAATAACAATGAAACTTCCATTTCAACTCAGAATTATAATTCTTTTGAAAAATTCCCGGATCCAGTTCAGAATTTTGATTCTTTTTGAAAATTACCCGTTTCAACTCAAAATTAGATTTATTTTTAAAAAATCTCCTCTTCCAATACAGAACTTGAATTCTTTTTGAAAATTTCCACCTCTAGCTCAGAATTGAAAGTCTTTTGAAAAACTCCCTGTTCCAATCCAGAATTTTAATTCTTTTTTAAAACTCACCGATTTAACTCAGACTCAGAATTCTCGTTAAAAATTCCCTGTTCTAGTCCAGGATTTTGATTCTTTTCGCGCATTACCAGTTTCCAATCAAAATTAGAATTATTAAAAAAAATCCCTCTTCCAATTCAGAATGTTAATTCTTTTGAAAAATTTCGATTTTTAGCTCAGAAATAATATTATTTTTTAAAATTCCCTGGTCTTGTCCAGAATTTTAATTCTTTCAGCAAATTACCCGTTTCGACTCAAAATTAGCATTATTTTTAGAAATTCCCGCCAAGGACTGGGGCGGACATTGTAAAGAACGAAGTCAAAAAAACTAAAAAATGTATTGAGTTTTTATTTGTGTTAATATTAGGTACTTGATTAAAAAAAAAATATATATATAGAAATTGGTCGGGGCCAGGTCGGGTACCGATCGAGCGGCCATATCGGGCGCCAGGTCTGGCTCCGATCGGGCCGTGTGTTTCATCAGCGAGCGGTCCCAGGACCGTTTTCCAGATCTGGGCCAGATTTGGCCTGGTCTGGGCCCGGTCTGGGCCATAGCAAAATTTCTACACGGGATACTTCAGATTCCTTTTGAATGCAAGAAGCTCGTGTCCTGATTTGCATCATGCAAGCTGAATAAAAGTCCCATTTTCAGAATCCGTAGCCGTTTCGCGTAATATTAAACGCTTCTAATTTTAAGTCTCGTCCATATTGACAAAAAAAAAAGAAAAGTGAAAAAACGACTGGCAAATGTGATATTATTATACACAAGGTGGAACCAATTACTGATTTGAAGGATATTTTAATAAATTGGAACCTTCAGAATGACATCGAAGTTTTTCAGTGTGAGTGTTCTTCTATGGCTAAATTTATGTGTGAAACAAATAAAGCAACAGAAGAGAGTCGGGTAGTATCGGACACGGCAATTGAAATGAGGCCTAAAATAGTTTCAGAAAAGATACTGTCGGGTAGCCCCGGACACCGAGATTTATTTTTAAATCTAGGCATTTCTGAAAGGAGCAAGTATAATTTTATTTTTTTTTAAACTTTAAAACTACAAGAACACTTAAACAGAACACAAATACTTACCGAAAGTAAGAAAATCAAGTGGGCCGATGGTCGTGGGGGCTAAGGCGTAGGCTTTGGATCCACGCCGTCGGCTTATGGGTTCGATTCCCGCCTCGCACTTTGGAAGAACCTCGGCGGCCCATGCGGTTAACACTAGCCCATCAAGGGAGTTGTTTATCTCCGGAGAGTCGTAGGACCAGTACCTCTAGAGAAAAAGGTTCTCTAAGTACTTAAAGCTGTTATTCTTGGTGTTTCGGAACCCACCTTAAACTGTGGTCCCCCTCTCACCACCAAGTATGTGCGTGGGGTGTGTGTAAAGGAATAGGGAAGAGTTACAAGACAAATGTGAAACCTTAGGGGACACATTAGAAGCTTCCATTCCAAGTAAGAAAATCAGTACAGATGTAGTTTATTACAGTCTTAATTTATTAAGGTCATTAGTGGCTATTTATCATTTGACAATTTTTGACAGAAAACAAATGAAATCAAGCATGAAAAAATCTGTCCGGAGGTACCCGCCTCGAAATGTCCGGGGCTACCCGACTGTGACATTTTTCAGTAAAACTGCTATAAATAAGAAATAATTAAACAAAAATTGCGGGTCACATAGTTCAAAAGTGAAAAATCAACCTGATATTTTTTTTAGTTATGCAAATATTTTATCATGAAGTTGGTGTATATTTCACTAAATGCTCATATTTTCTAGAGACGAAATAATTAGACCGGATTATTTTTTAAGCTAATGAAAGATATGAGCCCTTATTTTCAAAATTATACTTCCAGACATTTCTGAAAGATAAAAATGATGATTTATCTCCGGAGATAGTACAGTTTCTTGAAAGTCATGAGTGTCCGGGGCCACCCGACTCTCCCCTATTATAATTAACCGATTCTTAAAGTCCTACTTCATAATATTTTTAAATTCATCCCTCATTTGATGTTATATTCACGTGATAGGTGTTTGTATTGACATTTTCAAATTTATAATTAATTAAGGTTAAAATTAAACTTTCTTATCCCCTATGACTATATTACTATATATAATAAATTAAGAGTAAAAGTATGCAATTAAGTTTACATTGAAAATAGGTAAACTAGCTGAGCGATTCCTAAACTAGTGCAGACAGCCCGATGCAAGTAGAAGCCTAATTTCGTTTACCTGCAACGGATGATCCTTTCATTGTTTTTGCACGGATAAAAATGTATACTTCAAAAAGAAAAATACTGAAAAATTAAATGAACAGAAGTAAAATATATTAGAAAAAGTTCATGTTTATTTTCGAAACAGCCAACTATATTCCCAATTCATAGATTTTTATATCTTTGAATTAGGTATGTGACTTAGTCGGTTTCAAATTTTATTCAAAATTGAAAGGTCACGTGGATATTATCAGTAGTAAAGGAAAACTCTAAAGCAGACATGCCCAACTCGGGGAAATTCCCTTCGGGAACACATGTTCCGCGTCCACCACTCTTTCTCCTAGAGAGCGGGAGTGGTGGTAAACGCTTGCGAGAATCATATGCTTTATCATTTTTTATATAATAATTTAAAGTATAATCTTATAACATACGTATTCATTATGATATATATTTCTTTTTTGTTTGTTATGATATATATTTGTTTTTTGTTTGTTATGACATATATGTGTTATTTTTTTGGTTATGATTTATATTTGTTTTCTTTTTGCAAGCAATTTTGATATTGGTCTCTGCATATGCTTTATCATTTTTTATATAATAATTTAAAGTATAATTTTATAATATACGTATTCATTATGATATATATTTGTTTTTTGTTTGTTATGATATATATTTGTTTTTTTGTTTGTTATGACATATATTTGTTTTTTGTTGGATATGATTTATATTTTTTTTATTTTTGCAAGCAATTTTTATATTGGTCTCTGCATATCTTTTATCATCTTTATACAATAATTTAAAGTATAATTTTATAATATACGTATTCATTTTGACATATATTTGTTTTTTTTTGGTTATGATTCATATTCGCTTTTTTTGCAAGCAATATTGATATTGGTCTCTGCATATGTTTTATCATTTCTTATGTAATAATTTAAAGTATAATTTTATAATATACGCATTCATTATGATATATATTTGTTTTTTTTGTTTGTTATGATATATATTTGTTTTTTATCAATATTGATATTTGTCTCTACATATGCTTTATCATTTTTTATATAATTTAAAATATAATTTTATAATATACGTATTCATTATGATATATATTTGTTTTTTTGTTTGTTATCGCATATACTTGTTTTTTTTGTTGGTTATGGTTTATATATATATATATATTTTTTGCCAGCAATATTGATATTGGTCTCTGCAAATGCTTTATCATTTTTTATATAATAATATAAAGTATAATTTTATAATACATGTATTCATTATAAGATATATTTGTTTTTTGTTTGTCATGATATATATTTGTTTTTTTTTGTTATGATATATATTTGTTTTTTTGTTTGTTATGATATATATTTGTTTTGTTGTTGTTCATGATTTATATTTGTTTTTTTACAAGCAATATTGATATTGGTCTCTGCATATGCTTTATCATTTTTTATATAATAATTTAAAGTATAATCTTATAACATACGTATTCATTATGATATATATTTCTGTTTTGTTTGTTATGATATATATTTGTTTTTTGTTTGTTATGACATATATTTGTTATTTTTTTGGTTATGATTTATATTTGTTTTCTTTTTGCAAGCAATTTTGATATTGGTCTATGCATATGCTTTATCATTTTTTATACCACAATTTAAAGTATAATGTTATAATATACGTATTCATTATGACATATATTTTTTTTTTGGTTATGATTTATATTCGCTTTTATTGCTAGCAATATTGATATTAGTCTCTGCATATGCTTGATCATTTCTTATATAATAATTTAAAGTATAATTTTATAATATACGTATTCATTATGATATATATATATTTTTTTTTTGGCAAGCAATATTGATATTTGGCTCTGCATATGCTTTATCATTTCTTATGTAATAATTCAAAATATAATTTTGTAATATATGTATTCATTATGATATATATTTGTGTTTTTTGCAAGCAATATTGATATTGGTCTCT
Source organism: Andricus grossulariae (assembly GCA_011634705.1). Classification (NCBI taxonomy): domain Eukaryota; kingdom Metazoa; phylum Arthropoda; class Insecta; order Hymenoptera; family Cynipidae; genus Andricus; species Andricus grossulariae. The sequence goes on from JAABKJ010075445.1 coordinate 54,968,749, forward strand.
GCATATGCTTTATCATTTTTTATATAATAATTTAGAGTATAATTTTATAATATACGTATTCATTATGATATATATTTGTTTTTTTTTGTTTGTTATGATATATATTTGTTTTTTGCAAGGAATATTGATATTGGTCAATGTATATGCTTTATCTTCTTTTTCGTTGTCGGATGTATATTATAAATTTCTCGAATGAGGACAAGTTCTGCAAAAATAATATAAGTGGTGAAGGTAGAATATATTCACAAAGTCTAACAAAATCGATTCTTTATGACAGTCACTCATTATTTTCACCTTGAGGCACCTAGTGTACTTTCTTTGTCAAATGTAGAACATTTTTTGTTCTCTAAGATAAGTGGGTATCTTACCAATAGTTTCGGCAAAACCACTTTCTCTTCTCAAACATAGAGGACTTTGTCCACATTAAAATTTAATAAGAAATATATAGTCATACCAAAAACTACTAGATTGAAATATGAAAAAAAATGTTGTTTAAAGTAACAAAAATATAAAAAATAAATAAAAAATTAATATAATAAAATATATTGTTAATCAATTGCGATAACTCGCGGGTATTTTATTTCATACGCAATTCATACTTTCTCCCATTGATTCAATAAAAATCTCTCTTCAATTTAAAATTATTATCCAGTTTTCTTGCAAACAGAGACATTACTATTTTATACCCAAATATTTTACCAGAAATAGTAAAATAAAATTATGCTTTATTCATATTTTCTGTTAAATATTTATGAGAAAAATGTTCATGACTATCTTCAGACAATCAATTTTATCTGCAACAAAATGATCCAAGAATGTAACAGTCTTTTTTTCCTTATATTGATACATGCATATCAAAAAAATTGGTTTGTTCTTTCGAATTTTCTAAAAAAAAAAATCTAAATGAGGAATTTTCATTCTACAATTTTACTTTTGAAAGAGCAAATTTAAATTGTAAATGATTGTTTAATAATAGAGGCAATCATTCTGTTGAATTTTTTGCACCATCAATTTGGTAAATCTAAATTTCCAAATAAGTAATTTTATTTCATGATATAATTTATTTCTGAATGTTTTTTTATTATTGGAAAATGAATTTGTTCTTAAAATTTTGATACCAAAATATCTGATTTGTACACTTTTTCAAACTTTTCTTCTAGGATTTAAAAAAATTTTAGATAAACTTTGAATTATTTTAAAAGATATTTCAAAGTTTTCAAAGTTTAAAAGAAATCAAAAATAATTTAAAATTGGAAAAAAAATCAAAAAATTTTAAACAAAATGTAAATTTTTAAAGATTTAAAAATGAAATATCGAACATAATACAAAAATTTTGTTAAGATTCTAGGAAAAATTCAAATTCATTCTTCATTTTGAAAAATTTATGCCTATATACCCATCCACACATCACTACTTTCCCACCGAGCAATTCACGCCTACCCCGAAAGGGAAACGGCTTAATGATGTAATAATAATAATAATAATAATATTATTATGAATTTCAATTATCTTTATGCCAAAATTTAGAGTTTGGCTACTTTTTAACAAATAAGCTACATTTTTTACAGAATTAACTATGAATATCATCCCGACGACTTTTTTGTATGATGCTTTGCAAATTTCTAAAAATTATTAATTATTTTAACAATTTTCATAAACAAATTATGAGCTTGACCTTTTTTCAACGAATAGGATAAATTAGTTTAGGGTATCAAGAAAGAATGTAACTCCAATAACTATTTTCTACGATACTTTGAAAATATACAATAATTATTAATTATTTCAACAATTTTCATAAACATATTCAGAGTTTGCCTATTTTCCCAAGAATAGGAAAAATTTGTTTAAGGAGTCAACTAAGAATATTTTTCCGATGACTCTTTTCTATGTTGCTTTGTAAATTTACAATAATTATTAATAATTTAAACAATTTTCATACAAAATTCAGAATTTGGATATTTTTAATCGAATAGGCTCAATTTTTTGCAGAATTAACTAAGATTATCTTTCCGATGACTTTTTCGATGATGCTTTGAAAATTGACAATAATTATTAATTATTTCAACAAATTAAGAGTTCGGCCATTTTTTAATTGATAGGCTCAGTTTGTTCACGGAATCACAAAGAATGTATTTCCAATAACTCTCTTCTACGGTACTTTGCAAATTTGCAATAATCATTATTTACTCAAATAATTTTTATAAACATATTCAGACTTTGGCTATTTTTCAAGGAGTAGGCTCCATTTTAACAGAATTAAATAAGAATATATTTCCGATGACTTTTTTCTATATTGCTCTGCTTTACAAGATTCATTAATTATTTAAACAATTTTTATGAACAAATTATGAGCTCAGCTATTTTTCAACGAACAGGTTCAATTAGTTTAGGGAATCAAGAAACAATGTATTTCCAATAACTATTTTCTACGATATTTGGCACAGTTACAATAATTATTAATTACTTGAACAGTTTTTATAAACATATTCAGAGTTTGGGTATTTTTCATGGCATAGGCACAATTTGTTCACGGAGGCGCCTAAGAATATCTTTCTGATTACTCTTTTCTATTTTCCCTTATAAATTTTCAAGAATTATTAGATATTTGAACAATTTCGATTAAAAAATTGAAAGTTTGACAATTTTACAAGGAATAGGCTCAATTTGTTTACGGAATCAATAAAAAATGTTTTTCAAATAACACTTTTCTATGTATGATGCTTTGAAAATTCACAATAATTATTAATTATTTAGACAATATCCACACATCCAGAGCTTGGCTATTTTTTAAGGAATAGGCACAATTTGTTTACAAAGTCAACTAAGTATGTCTTACCGAAGACTCTTTTTCTAGGGCGCTTCACAAATTCAGATTTTGGCTATTTCCAATGAATAGGCTAATTTTTTTCATAGAATTAACCATGAATATCTTTCTGATTCATTTTTTCTATGTTCCTATGAAAAGTCTTTTGGATGACTCTTTTCTATGCTGCTTTGTAAATTTGCAAGAATTAATAATGATTTACACCATTTGCATTAAAAAATTCAGAATTTGGCTATGTTTCAACAAATAGGCTACATTTTTTACAGAATTAACGAAGAATATCATCTCGATGACTTTTTTATATGTTGCTTTGTAAATCTCCAAGAAGTATTAATGATTTAAATAATTTTCACCAAGAAATCAAGAACTTGGCCATTTTTCAGCGAATAGGATCAATTAGTTTAGAGAATCAAGATTTCTACGATACTTCGCAAATATACAATAATGATTAATCACTTAAACAATATACATAAATAAATTCAGATTTTAGCTATCTGTCAACGAATAGGCTACATTTTTTAACAGAATTAACTGAGAATTTCTTTCCGATGACTTTTTTCTGTGATCATTTGTAGATTCTCAAGTATTATTAAATATTAAAACAATTTTTATAAACCAATTTAGAGTTTTGCTGTTTTGAAACTAATAGGCACAATTTGTTTACGGAAGCAAAAACGTACGTATTTCCAATAAGACTTCCCTATATTACTTTGCACATTAGCAATAATTATTATTTAGTTGAACAATTTTCAAAAACTTATTCAGAGTTTGGGTATTTTTCAAGGAATAGACACAATTTGTTTACGGAGTCAACTAAGAATTTCTTTCTGATGACTCTATTCTATGTAGCTTTGCCAATTTAAAAGAATGATTAATTATTTGAACAATTCATATGAACATATTCAGATCTTGGTTATTCATCAACGAATAGGTTACATTTTTTTACAGAATTAACTAAGAATATCTTTCCGATAACTTTTTTCTGTAATACTTTATAAATTCCCAAGTATTATTGATTATTTAAAAAATTATCCTAAACATGCTCAGAGTTTCTCCATTTGAATCGGCTCAATTTTTTTACGGAAGTAAAAAAGTATGTATTTAAAATAATAATTTCATACATTACTTTGCACATTCACAATAATTATTCATTATTCAAATATGTTTCATAAACATATTCAGAATTTCGATATTTTTCAACGAATAGGGTAAATTTTTTACAGAATTAACTAAGAATATGTTTCCGATGACTTCTTTATATTATGTTCTACAAATTTCCAACATTGATTAATTATTTGAACTATTTTCATGGGCAAATTAAGAGTTCGACAATTTGTCGAAGAAATTAACCTTCCCGTGAAACCTCCTGCTCCGCATTAGTTCCCGTGTGGAAATTTTGTCATGGCGCTAGCTGGACCCAAAGTAGGAAAAACTTGGCCCCAAATTGGGGATTTAGAAAGGACCAAACCACAAATGAAATGCCTAACCCGGCCAGAGCCTAACTTACCGACCGACTTGGCCCCAACTTGGCTTTATTTATTTTCCTAGTCTCAGCCACTCGGGACTAGGTCTACCGGCCAAGAGGGCGCTTTTAGCAGCCCGATTTTGACGGAGTCTCTTATTCCATTACATGAACAATCTCCCACCTCATCTCTGTTCGCATTACTGGCCTGGACAGTCCGCTCTAGAAGAAATCCTGTGTTTCCACTGGAGTCGATTAACCGAGCCAATACTGTTGCGTTTTTCGAAACATGCGCAGTTTGACAGAGGCCACGCTTTGAAAACACTGGGCCTCAGTCGCAATCGGACCGCCGAGGTGTCAACAACTTCAGAAAAGGACACTCAAATTTCAGGAAAAAAAATTGGCTGGTGATTTGTAAATTTAGAGCGTGCGCGGTTATAAGTAAAAGTATTAAAATTGTAAGTTAAACAAGTTTACTATCAAGGGCCTTCTAAATTGAATAGATTCAAATTCGAAGCCTTAAAATTGAGATAATCTCGAAAATGAGAAACATTAAAAATGTTCTTTGCTTTCAAGATGGAAGCCACAAAAAATTAATAATTTTAATTTTTAAGCCAAAAAACTACATTAAGTTTGAAGAATTCAAAATTGAAAATTTGCTGATTGATTTTTTCAACATTCTTTCCTATCGCTTTTCGACAAATTTAAAAAAATTGCGCGTCAATTTATAAGTACGGATTCATATATTTCATCGGCTTAAGAAAATCTATTATTCTAAACCTACGTAAACTTGAGAATCGTATGGACTATATTTTTTTTCACATTGTGACGAAACTAAAAAACATGTTTTCAAAAATAATTTTTCAATATTGTTTAAAAATGCTATTTTAGTCTAGTTTAGTCGATTATTCCTGGAAAATTTCGAAAATGACAGTAGATAGAATATTATAAAAGGGCATTATCTTTTATATTTCAACCAAAGTAATAATCCTCACTTGTAAACTGTTTTCGTATCTTGCATAATTTTCGAGAAAATTGAAATTATTTATTTAAAAAAATAATAAAAAACAGTTTTTTCAAAGATGAACATGCCGAAATTTTTCCCCGGGCTTAAAATAACCGTGGGGAATCTTTAAAACGATAAACTTCAATGAATAACATGGGTTGAATTCAATCGAGGATAGCCTGGAAATTATTCCAATTTTGAAGGTTTTAAATTAAAAAATTATTTAGCTATTTAGAATTGTTATTCGCCTTGAGCCTTCTGAAGACAAATAGTGCCATACTTTTAAACGCTTAAATTAAAAACTAGTTTCCGAAGAATTGATATTTTAAGGGTGGCAGTACAGAACTAGATAACCAACAACATTGTAATTTTTCAAAACAAAAAAAAACAAGAAAGCTTTCTGTAGAGTCAAAATCACTATTTAAAGATAAAACAGAAGTACATTTCTAAGCTGAAGTGTTACTGAATTAAGGCAAAAAAAGTTCGGTCTAAACAATTTATCCAGGTTCGAGGAAATGAATGTGGAAGTTGACTATCTCAAAGTGACACCTAAAATTGGAACAGGCTTTCAAAATCGGTTCTAGATAACGACTAAAAATCGAATTTTCAATTGTTTGCAAAACTAAAAACTTTCTTTCGATATATGGAGATTCTGAATGAGGATAAAGTGGTTTGATCCAAAAAATTATTCAGTGTGGAGAAACCCAAAATTTAAGGTCGCGATATCGCAGTATGACAGACATTTTTATTTGCTAAAAATACGAAAAAAAGAATATATATATATAAGTGATTTCTACCTGTTTAGTCAGAAGTTTTCATCATATGTTTTTCGTCGTTGTCAGATTCACCGTAGGTAAGTGGAGTGGTGGGGGGATGTATGCTGATTGGTCGCGCAGGCTTATCTGTATTTTTTTCATTAAATGATAATAATTTCAAGAAATATATATGCTAACAAGTTTACAACAATTCTTGCTACGTTAAAATGTTGACATTTACAATTCCAAACTTGATATTCTTAAAATTGAGAAATTTCAAATTGAACTCCTTTCAATTTACACAATTTTATGTGATATCAAGAAGCATGAATTAAAGTGATCGAATACGTTTTCTACTAAGAAACAAACAACATTTTCGGTCAAAATATAAATTCAAGTTCTTATATTTAGGTTTTTGCGCTTCAGTGGCAAATCTGCAAGAGTATGGCGAAGAAATGGGTGAATGAAGAGATGCCGATTGGCTCGGAATTTACATTTTCTAGGCACAGAGCTGCCGCGGAATGTAGTGGGGGAAGCGAGACCGATTGGCTATTAGAGGCAGCCGTGCTCGAACCGTCGAAGCATTGACATCCTAATTCTCGTCTAATCAAAACGCTATTCAGTTTTCAAAAAATTCAAAACATATTTGTTTATCTTTTTTATAAGGCTGAAGACCATTTTGACTATAAATTGAATTCTAATATCCTAATTATATTTTAATATAATTTTAACTAACAAAAATCCAAATGTAGATTATTATTTATTTCTCTTGAATTTCAGAGACGAATGGAAGTGCTGTAGTTCTCAATCGGTCGACGAAACTATTTGACAGAATGGGACTAATCAGGGTCATCCGGTACGCAGGGAATCGGGGAGTCAGAAATTCGCACAACATAATTCGTCGACTCGTCTCTCGAAATCGACTCGATGGCAAAGTCGGTCACGCGTACGTCTCGTACAACGCAGAATTAGTTGGTCGACTCGTCACATTGTTATTCGAAGTAACTAGTCGGACAAATCAGTTCGCATCATAGCATTCGTATTGTCTCGTTTGTAATTTAACCACGACCAAAGCCGGAAAAATATTAAAGTATAAAATTAGGTGGACAAAAGTGGTGAATAAAAAATCCTTCACATTGGAAATCTTATAATATTCGGCAGATTCGGTTCGCTTTTAAAATTTTTTTAATTGAAACACATGTCTATATCTGTATGATAATATTTTTAATTTACTAAAACAGTACTATAACATATATATATATATATATCATCTACTTCAAGGAATTTTGCGACAACCTCATAAAATCTGAGGAGGAATGTCCATCAAGTGGATGTTCAAACAGACTATAAAATTATGGTCTGTCTGACTATGAAGAAAAAATTGTGGATGGTACTTGGTACTATATAGAAGATCAAACTGACCATCTAAATTTTGACACTTCAATTTTGACTATCCATTTTTCTCCGTGCAGAAGCAAACTGTTGTAATACTTATTACTTTGAGTAGTAATTTGTAGCTGTTAGGAGAATTACCAAATTTATTGGAATAAAAACTTAAAATATTCCATTTATATGTGCAGAAGATTGCACTGTTTACAAAGGACGCTAGGAGTCACACTCGCAGAATTATGTATGTCATTTCAGGGTGTTTAGCTACCCGGGAAATCCTGGAATTTGCCGGGAATTTGGTGCACATAGAAAAATACGGGAAACTACCGGGAATTCGTGAGCACATCCGAGGAAATCTGAAGTCATAAATTTAAATAACAAATTTTATTTTCTGGGTAAAATTATTGTTAACAAAGGGTACGATTCAATGGCAAAAACGTTTAATGAGTTGGACGTCTCCCATTTATTACCAGCCAATCAGAAGTTACGATAGCTTTGAAATTTGTTAACGAAAACTTAGCGCGAACAATAATTGTATCTACTTATCCCTGCACTAAAGTCAAAGTCAGAGAAATTTGTTGTGCTGTTCTTCTGCTATTTTTTTTATCGATAAGTTTCTTATCTATAAATGCGACATTTGGGATAACATTTCGTTTTGCTAGTAAATTTTCAACCGTGTTATGGTCCTGAGTTTTGAGTTTGAATCTTTTTAATTTAAAAATTGAAGCTTAAACATTTTGTAATTCAAACGCTCAATTATGTACACATATAAAATGGAAGCTTTTAACATTATTCAATCGCACAATTTTGAATTAAATGACGTTAAACTACAAAATTGTTAATTTTTAATCTTATAAATTGAACAGTTGAACTATTTCTGGTAAAAACGTTTAAATCCAGATTATCATGTTCAATACTCTAAATTGAAGAATGAATCAATGAATTTTCAAACGTTGAAAATTATATAATTTTGAAGTAATTTTAAGTTAGAAATATAAAAAAGTGTGCATTGTTAAATTGATCGTTTAAAATAAAACACTTTTTAAATTATAAGTTAAATTAATTTAATTTTTAATTTTCACATCAACAATTGTCAAACTATTATTTATATATCAAAATTCAAAACTTTCACATGCAAATTAAAATTTCAACAAAATAAAACAATTAAAATTCTAACCTTCAAAGTTTAAATTTAGCATGTTGAAATTTTAACGATTCAAGGCTTTCTATTTGAAAAAATTCAGTTTCAAATTGTTTATTGCTGAATATTTGATTTATAATTGCTCATTTTAATTAAACAGTCAAATATTGTTAAATATTGAAAAATGTATTTTTTTTATTAAAAAATTTCAATTTGCAATGGGTTAAAAATGGAATATTTTAGACTGAAACAATATTTGAAAATAGGATTTGAAATTGACTAAAAGCGTTTGATGATGAATATATTCATATGAAATTATTTTAAACTGAAAATAGTTTATAAATTTTCAATCGAATTTTTACATTTGCTTAACCACTCAAATTGAAACAGTTCAATTTTTAACATTAAAATCCGTATATTGTTTAATTTTGAACAGATTTAGAAGATCTAAAATGAAACATTTTTTATTTAAAGATTTTAGAATTATATATTATCAACTGAATGAGTTCATAATTGAAAAAGTTAGCAAATGAACTTAAGATTAAAAAAAGTTGAAATTGGAGTTATTTAAAATTGCCTTTATATCATGTGATATGAAATTTACGATATTTCAAATGACTAAATACATTTTTCTTCTAAAAGTTTGTAAAATTTCCGGTGAAAGAGTAAATTCACTGTCATTTCCCGGGATTTCTCTGTCTCAAAATTCACGGTCATTTTCCAGTCAAACGACTAGCATGTTTTAAAAGTATTATTTTTTGGGGTAAAAAGTTAAAAATTCAAAAATGTCGAAAAAATGCATTCTTTTAATAAATTGTTTTCATGTGTTTGTGAAAATTGAAGTTTTTATTTGTTCTGAACAATTTTTTATTCGATTTTTTGTTTAAATTTTACTTTATTTTCATGTTTGTATTTATTTAAGTCATTGATATACTATTTTAATCAACGCATATATGGTGGTAGTTTTTATAAATAATTTTTTAAAATTTGGTTATACAGTACTCTTTTCGAGTAAGACCGCATCGGGGGAGTAGGGGAGTAACTGCTGCGGTCGAGCTATGCCCCCACTCTAGTTCCGCGTTTCCCTTCGTCGAGTTTTGTTTCGCTCCTTCTAAATAGTGCCACAAAAAAACAACGGAAAACTGGTGTGCTCGCATCAAGTGTAAAACAGCCAAAAGTCGCCAAAAGTTCTTTTCTCTCGGGTTTTCTCGTAAAAAATCGAGGTAAGTTTTTCACGGAATTTCATGTAATTCATGAAATCTTTGAATAAATTATGTTTTCATCCCCAAGAACGTTAAAACTGCTTTCTATTCCAATAGTTTTGTACGCTTTTATGTAAAGCCAGAATTCCTTCCTATTTTGTTTTCATGAACAACACAGAAAACTTGTTTAATCTTGGTTTAAACCAATTTTAAGAATAATTAATTGGTACGTAGGTTTATCTATATTTATAATTGGGATTATTCACGTGAATTTGATGCTCGCGGCAGAGCAGCGATGTCTGAGCTTCGAGCGGTATTAATCAGAAGGAATGATGACATTTCTCACGCCGAACGAGACTGTGTGCGAAAAGCGACTATTCAAAATGTTTAATATGTTAAACAATTTTTTCACAAATTCAAGAATCAATTATATAATTTTGATAATAAAAAAAAAGTTACATTTTTTTGCTCGAAGTAGGGTAAAAGATAACATGTCTACGTCTAATATATGATACTAGGTTGAAATATTTTGTCTGGACGGTTAGTATAGTTAGTTATATAGCATAGTTATATATATATATATATATAGAGAACAACAAATTATTTGCTTAAACCCGTGCCTACCGGGGAACAAATTGTATTATCAGCGCCCAATGGCGACGTCTATGCAATATTGGAAAGAACAAAAGGTCAAACGATTCTACGTGGAATCTATGCGCTTGCTCATTCACGTCAAAGGCGTTTAAAAATAAACATGGAGAGTGGCGCGACTTATGAACTGACCCATGAAGAAATTGCTGAATGTCCATTAGGCAACCATAACAAAATAGCAAAGAATTTTAGAGTAGTACGTATGTAAACCACAATTCTTTATACTTTTCAAGATTTTTTTATTCCCTTTTGTTATTTTAAATTACCTCTCGTCAAAATTCCTTCCGCTTTAAAGAATATATTCACATCACTTGTCCCGCGCGTCGCGCGCGATAAATTTTTGTTCCTAAAGCGAAATTCTCCATATTATATAGAGCTATGGTATATTACATGTTTGTGCTATTTATTTGTGTACCTCCGACCGCAACTGCTTACTAAGATATTGCAAAATAAAGTACCAAGCTTATTCTTCACCATTATTATATTTTACTTACGCTAACAAAATATATACGAACAATTCTTTATAAATAATTGAAGAGTTTTTCTTTCCACATTCTTTAACATATGCATCTTATCAAGACATGGTGTGAACCAAATCTGTGGAGCTTTTTGGAATGAGGGCAAGTACACGCCAGTAATATTAGAATACTCAAGTGGTTGTTCGATTTTAATGAAACTTGGTGAAATTATAGTGATATATAAAAGATGTCCTATTCAAATTTTGTATTGGATTTGTTCCAATTATCGACATTTCTGAAACTCATGGCTAGATTTTTAATGAAATTTCAAAATTTTTTTGAGAAACATAAAAAAAAATTTGTTTGATTTGATTTTCCATGAAATATCGGTTTATTTTTTCGCTGTGCGAATTAAGAGATTACTCGCGGAATTACATTTGATTTGAAAAAAATCATTAACACTCTTATGTTTCTTGAAATATCGTGATTTATGTGAGACCGTGCGCGGTCAGTGTCGCGACTAAAGAACAATAGAAACTGAAAATTTTGTTCTATCGTCGTGGAGAATTTGTTCCTATGTTTAGTATGGCTTAGATTTAATACTTGAGGGTATCGTTGAAAAAAAACTGTTAAAACTGAACGACAACAAAAAAGCAACGAAAATTCAATACATTCTCACGTATAATTGGTGTTTGTTCACAACAGAAGTAAACAATGAGAGTCACTTATAAAGTAAACACAATATAAATCATAATATAATTGTGCTTGTGTCCGGACGTATATACAATATTTAATTAAATATCTAGACGTATGAACGAGAGTACTAGAAATGGTCAATGAGTGAGCTTAAGGTGGTGGGTGGAAAAAAGGGCTGTAGATTAGTTCTAAAAGTTGTGGCAGATGGCAAAAGATGTTTGTGGTTGACGGGCGACCAAAGGAAAGAGGATTACGCGGTCACATAATTGAGGTTATGTTTAATTAGTACATGTGTGCTACTTCTCACTGATTATTATGTTATTACGAACTAATAAACAAAATGTCAACAATTGATGGTTATCTGCAAATGCTTTATCGACTTTGAATTTATCAGGAAAAATCCACAACAACAGTAAAAGTGCAATTACCGGAACAATCATCAACCTCTCCAATAAAGGGAATTTGTCTTTAGCGGGTAATTCTTTGCCGGCATTTGATTGAAGAATAGGAAAAATATGCTGGAATGAAAAATTCGTTTAATCCCCAAGAATTGGAGAAAATGCCTTGCATTCGAGTACGGAAGCAAAAACTTTACACTATACACGGTCACGCTAACTCCTTAGGTTTCATTTAAGTTCTTTAGCATGAGTACATTGTAACGAGGTTTTCGGGAAAACTCAGAAAGATGTGAAACAACTTTTCAGGGTTTCGTCGAAGCCGTACATAACCTCCGAACGTCAGGAAAGGTCGATTCGTAGAAATGTAATAAAAATACTCTTACCGTCCAGCCAAGAACGGAAGTAAACGCTCGCTGGCGTCAAGGTATGTGTCTTCGTTTCTAACCCCCTCAGTGCTTTCGGTTTCTCCACTCGACTTCCACGCGGTGTGACTTTTCGAGACCGCGTGTGTTCAAAATTAACTGCAGTGACGATCGTGCGAGACTCCCTCGGCACCCGGAAGTGAGGTACGCTTGACTTTGAGCCAGATGACAGACAGTTGAGGTGGGCGTCTCTCAAGAGAACTGCAGGTGGAGGCACGCAGCAATGCACGTCGGACGACGCGGTGTGTACGCGGGCGTTTCGAGCGGCCATTTTGATGTCTAGCGGATCTCTCTGGCGACAGGTCGACCATTTATGTCAGGACTTAAATTAAACTGAAATGGTTTTGTCTTTTGATAAACTAAGTTTTAATGTAGAAATTTCGGATTATTAAATAATAATTATGTTACGATTTAAAGGAAACGTAGTTGAACACCGTCACTCTCAGAGAAAAATTCTTTCTCGCTCGTGTGATCCCACCCCTCGTCTCGTCTTGTATTAGAGAAGGTGTGACTTAGTCGACCTGTCAGTCGCGACAGGACCGGAAGCAACGGGGCTCGGATAGGGAAACCTATCTGGCGCCTGGACAAATGAAATAACGAGCTTCGAGGGTTGTTCGTGAGTCAAAAGGGTCTGATTCACTAACTTGGTTTACTCCGGTATTTTGTGTCGTAGCTGGCAGTTAAGTGGAAGTCATTTTCGTATATCCTGGTTTTGTATGCTGGGCCATTTCCAGGCGGATCATGACCATTTTTGAAAATACATCACGTATAACAGAATTATTTACATTTCAGTACAATCAGCGGGCAACGGGAAAAAAAGCATCCCACAGAATGACACCGATACAGGTTGGGTGCTGTCCTTTTTCAGGAAGATCTCCGAATTGTTTAATGGTTTGGGGATGACGGATCCTTATAATTAATTTCGAACATATACAGGCCCTCGCACTAACACTCGAATATATATATATATATATATATATATATAAATTAAAAAGACTCGAAACAAATAATTAATTGATTACAGCATCTCACTGGACAAGATAGACTTACGGCAGTCCGGAAATTACTTCCTGCACTCTTGTTACCACTTGTAGTAAATATTGTTTCTGACATTCGTCTCTAATAAGAAGAGAACTAAAGTAAGATATCAACTTTATACCTCGTTCTGCTACATTGTTGACCATTTTCAATTTTCTGACTGCAGTCGCACAATAGTAAAATAAGTATACAGTCTAAACTCCGAGCATTGCCGTTTTTGGGGCTATAGGGGAGTATGATTCCAAGAAGCCATAAACCCCCACTCTGAGCGTGGCCACGCTCGAATGGGTTATCTATGAAATGCATCGGTCGCGACCGACGCTAAAGTGGGGGTAGCGCTCGAGCGAGAAATCGGGGAAGCGGCAATGCTCGAGGCGGCAATGCTCGGAGTTTCGACTGTAATTTGATCCGTGTAGAAAATTTGAAGCATGTTTTGAATATCTGTTTTATTTCAGAAAAATATATTCACAACAAAGAAAGAGATTATTTGAAATATAGTTTTCTCTAATGTTGATTTATTATTTGTTAAAAATTAAGAAGGTGAAGCAAAGTTAACAATTTAAAGAAAAAACCACAACTTTCTAGTACTTATCTAAGAGAAGATAGTTATAAAGAATATCAAATTGTTGAAACAACTTTTTTTTTTAACTTTAATTGATTATTGCCTCACTAAGAAGGACAGGACGCGAGATGGGCATCGCCGATTCGACTGGGGCTTTACAGGATGAAAGTATATCAAAATCCATGAGGGGCGTATTTTTTCTTTTGATCTAATGGACCTTAGTTTCCGAGATATCGAGGTTTGAGTATTTGCGCTCAAGCGCTCGACTCGCCACTGCACTGCAGAGCAGAGACCCCAATCTTGGCGCTTACTCACAGTCCGACACTAATTTTGTGATGAACGGAAAGTTCACAGGGTCTCTATATTATTTCTGTGGAGTTTTTCATGTAGATTGCAAATCCTAAAACGAAAATAACCCATCACGTCAAATTTTGAAAAAACGGAGTCAAAAAGTAAAAACAAAAATTAAAAACCGTTTTTTTTCGCTCCTTGGAAAAGTTCTTAGACACAGCGGATAGTGACTATTTTTCAAGTGCATCATGTCAAAAATTTTGAAGATGGGAGTCATCTGCATATAATTAACAATAAAAAATTACATTTTCGATAAAACTCTTCAAGATACGGAAAAATTTTGAAAGGTGCAATTGGTCATCTCAAAAATATCTACTAATTTTTATATGTAAAACCATTTTTCTATCAGACACATAGTTTTTTTAGTCACGAAAAATGTCATTAATAATGAAAAAAATCAATTTCACTATGAAACTGTACAAGATACGAAAAAAAGTTTGAAAATAAAATTATTCACCTGAAAAAGATCTATTAAAATCAACATTTTCGATAAAGCACTACATACTACATGGTAACAAATTCTCCCAAAAGAATATAAGTATGTGGCCATTACTTACAAAGTTTCTGGGTGGTAAATATATATATATATATATATATATACTTTTTTAATGTATGTTTTTCAGGAAAGAGAAACCAAATGGCTGCTATCCAGTTGCTTAGCAAGTTTTTATTCTGATAATTTCTTTTATAACAAATAATTCTATTAAATGGCATTAGATAACAAATTAAGAAGAAGTATTTCTAATAAAAATTAGGTTCTGAATAAATTTTTTTTTTAAGTCATTGGTAATTAAATTTATATTAATAATTTTCTTTTTTCCTAGAGCATTTCGTATCACAAACGGAGGCAATCGAGATAATGGATTTATTGTAACTAGGCACTATTGAAAAAACTTATATGAACTTATGTTATACTTGCTAAACGAGAGTGATAAATATTAAGACCTATTCAATTGACGTGTATATTGATCAACTAAATTAATGTCAGTGAACTGGAATAAGGCTATAACAATAAAGAAGTTATATGATTTACTTGAAAAAAAAACATTTATCAACTTTTCGTAAAAATTTATGTAAAAAAGAAATTTTAAATAAAGGAGCTAAAAACATTTCTGTAGCTTCTTTTGAAACATTATCTTGTTATAAAAAAATCTGCCCACTGTGCGGGCATATTCTCATTTTTTTTTAAATTTTATCGTTATTTTTTACAAATAGAAAAAACACATCCTATTAAAAAGTGGTCTAAAGAAAACTCGTAGATCTTTTTAAGGTAATTAATTTTATTTGTAAACTTTTTTTCGTATTTTGCATAGGTATTAAAAATAATATTCGATAAAAGTAAAAAAAGAAGTTCACATATTGCTTCTCAGAAAAAAAATATAATGTAAATTCATAGATATTTTGAGATAAGCGTCGAATCCATTGAGATAATATTAAGGATTGTGAATAAATTTTATAAAAACGCATTTTTTTCTTATGGAAAATACGTGTTAAACTTCATGGGGCTTGTAGCACCAATAAATATCATTGAAAACAACAAAAATTTATTTTTTTGTGGATTCGATTTAGTTTATTCATTTGAAAAAAATGTTTATATGTTGAAAACATTTAAATTTTACATTTATTCATGGATTATTTATGAATAATTAATAATTATTGTAAGACGAAAAACTATGATAGTAAGGAATCATTCGTGCTTAGAAAAAACAACAGTGCGTTGAAAAAATGGTAGACTTGCAAACTAGCCTGTCGTATACTAAAGGATTGCGTCTGAGCACGAGCATGAGGACTGAATTCACATCGGGCCGTGCATCTCGAAAACTGTTCAGTGGCCCATTTTATTACTATGGACCTTTTTTGAAGCCAAGAAACCAAGCTTTCTTTTAAGTCTGTCTGTCTGTATGTCTGTATGTATGGTTAGCTGAATGTTGTAGCCACGCTAACTTTTGAAGGATTTGTCGAATCGAGTCAGCCTTTGATAAACTTTTTAAGGGTCCCTTATTAGAAAGTTATATAAACCATTTTCAAAACAATATGGAAATTTTTTTCAATTTTGTGGATTTTTGGAAATTTTGGAAATATCAACAAATTTTTGGGATTTTTTTGAAACTTTTGAAATGTTGGAAAATTGAAAACTTTAATTTTCGTTTATTTTCCGGAAATGTACAAAAATATACAGTATCCAAAATTTTTCAAAAATTCACCTTGTTTTGAAAAATTTGCGAAATATAAAAAATTTCCAAAATTACAATTGCTATATTTATTTTTTTCTCCAAAATTCATTTTTGAAATATAACCACATTTTTGTTATTTTTTAAATGATATCGCGCATTTTTTTTGTCGGTACAAGTACTTATAAACAACATTATTAAAAAAATTATTTATCTCCTCCATGTTACCAGGCCATCCTGAATGTATTGAATATTAGAAAAATAGATTAATGAAGTTCGTCAAATCAACATCAATATCACAAAAAATTCATTTTTCTACTCAAATAAAGATTTTTTCGAAAATTATAGTTTTTTAAAATTCGCGGGAACCATTTCTCGAGGAATGCGCGCGCATGCTGGCAAATGTCCTGTGTGCGAATTTCACCGAGCTCGCAATTCGCGTTGTTTTCATTTATTTGTATATTTTCGCATCATTTTGTGCTGCGTGGTTTACAGGTCGCATGGCGTGAAAATCTAACGTCATTGCCAGTTGGCATTTAAATAAGAATGAGTGAATCGAGAGAAACACCTATTTCATTTCGTTACTGCGGTTGAACCAAATTACTTCTCACAAAAATTATTTATTTTATCTCAATCTTTGGACTAAATTAATAACTGGAATTGAATGAAATTAATTGCATTTAAAACTTTGTATTGCAATCTGTCGCAGTAACGAAATATGGCAAAATTTTAACTCGGATCCCTGAACTTAAAACAGTATTCGTTCCGTAATTAATAATTTATTTATGTAAACCTTGTTGCCAGTTGGCATTTGAATAGGAATCAGGAAATCGAGAGAAACCTTTCTTTCATTTCGTTACTGCGGTTGAACCAAATTACTTTTCACAAAATTTATTTCTTTTATCTCAAGTTTCGGTCTAAATTAATAACTGGAATTGAATGAAATTGATTGGATTAAAATTTTTTTATTGCAATCTGTCGAAGTAGCGAAATGTAGCAAAAGTTTCCCTCAGTTCCCTGAACTTAAAACCCTAATAATTGTTTATTTATAATTGCGTTTTCAAGAGTTTATTTATGAAAACCTCGCAATATTTATGTGAACCCCGTAAGGCACATATAATGCCTTAAATTGTATTCAAAAATATTTTTGATGTATTTAAATAAAATTTGTATGAAATATATTACTTGCTTTTTATTTTACATTTATATAAGGTGCATATATTGTATGTTTGTCGCGGATATGCGTCGGTTCTGCAAGGGATATGCGTAACAGATTATGCGTCAGATCTGCTAGCGATATGCGTAGCAGATTATGCGTCAGATACTGCTAGACATATGCCCAGTGATGCTAATAGACCGCGACTTTTTCAAATGCGCAAGCGTTGCGTTGGAAGGGGAAAGCCACGTTATTGGCCTAATACGCGCGCTTATTTTAAATGCTTCAAATTCATTTTTATATTCAAGTCGAGAAATTATAATGATTTATGTTAATACGATTCATATATGTCACTGCAATAACTATAAGATCCGATAATGCAGTATTTTATTATTATTACTGTGGAAAATATAATGTACTTAGCATCAGATTAAAATATCAAAGTTTATCTAAAAATAGTAAATGAAATTTTTAAATTTGAAAAAAATCTTATTTTGTCTAACAGTGTGTATAATGTGTATTAAAATTAAAGCTGAAAATTTCCTTTTGGAATTTCCATTATAATTTTTGTTCGAGTTTTTCTCATCTAGATCCGTGATTTCTGCGATAACACCTCTTGTAGGATATATGTATCACGATCGTAGTTGATTCGAAGCTATCAGCCGATAGTTTTAAGACCAGTATTTCTAAAACTGCAACTAAAGATAAAACCAGCTAAATAGTTTTAAAAGCAACATTTCCAGATCTGCAGCTGAAGATAATATCAACGAGTTTTAATTTGCATGTGATTTTCAATAATTTTGTTAATCCTGTAATTTTATTTTACGACTAGCCGTACTAGTTTTCAGTTTAATAGTTTTAAGAACAACATTTCCAGAACTGCAGCCAAAGAGAAATCCTAAATACCTGATTGTTTATGTTATACGTGCAATATTAATGAATTCTAAAATTTAATTTAAGAACAAAAGTACACATTTTTTTCGCTTATATTAATAGCGTATATACGTATTACTTATGCATGTTTTGGGTCCAAAAATGTATATCCTGTTGATATATTTCTCATTTTTCACGTTAGGGAAGAATATTATATTTTATACTATTTGACTTCTAGATTTTTTTGATTTTTTACATTCTCATTTCAATGAGAAGGTGTTGGTTTTATGTAAAATTTGACTTAATCGGTTTTCATTAAATCTCCACGTTTTGAGACCCCCTGAGTCAGAAAAAACGATTTTTACGAATGTGTCGGTCTGTAGTCTGTAGTAACGTGTACGCACGATAACTTTTGAAAGATTGATCAGATTGGATTGAGCTTTGGCCCACTTTTTGAAGGCCTGAAAAGAAAGAACGAGTTCGTTAATCAGCTATTTTGGATGAAAATTGAAAAAGTGAGCACATTTAAAAAATTTTTGAGACCACTTTTTTTCAAGATTTGAAAATTCTATGTACGGTTATTAGTAGTACTCAAAAAGACAATCAATTTATCCTAATGGCATTTTTCGATAAAAAGAAAAGAAAAAACAGAAAAGCGCCTAGTGCGCGCGACTGTTGCTTCTCGCGCTTCGCGTTCGATAATATATTTATATCGCGCTTCGCACTCGATGATGTGTTTACCTCGCGCTACGTGCTCGGTCTTTGTATTTCCCCCACATTTGCGCCCAGACGATTCATTATTTTAGGTAAAATTCCTTTCTTTGGTTGAAAGGTTAACTATTTGTTTTCAAATTAGGTTTTTTTGCTTATGAAAATCAATTTTTTTATCTGGAAATTTAACTCTTTTATTATTAATTGAAAATTTATCTTTTTTCGTTGAAAATGTAACTATTCGGTTGAAAATTCACTTTTTTGGTAGAGAATTGTTCCTTCTGGTTTGAAATTAATTGCTTTTCATTGTCAAAATTTGTGAATGGAGGCAGCCGAAGAACCAGATGTCCCATTAAGCATAATTCGGTGCGACTTGGTAAAAAAGGTTGTGTAAAAATTCTTGAACCATTCATAGAATTAGGTGGAGAAAAAGAAAGTAATGGATTTTGCGGAAAAAAATTTTTAATAATGTTGTTGAATTTGTGAAAGAATACGAAATCAGTGGAATTGATATCTTTTAGGTATATATATATATATATATATCTAATTCAACGTGGTATCACTGTTGCTGATATGAAGAGTTTTGTTTTATTTTCAAAGGCACTGAGTGCAAAATTGAATAAGAAAGGTTTCCTTTATCTTTATTAGTTGGGGATAGTGTAGCAAGTGCTAAGCTATATGATATTAAAGGAATATCCAAGAATGTGAACTTGAAAAACGGCAGACAATGGTAGGCAGTATACAAGATAATTACTGTGGAACATGTGAAAGAGTAAAGTTCCCATTTCTAAAGACCAGTGTAAATATGTACTAATAAAAAATATTAAGAATTTATTACATCTCTAATAATCCGCATTTTTTTCAAATTCTTAATAATATGCAATACTACTAATCAGTAACCATTTACTCAATAATAATTTTGATTTTAAAAAGAAAATAAATTAAAAATTATTAAAAAATTTAATAATACAAAATCAGGCTGCAAAGATGTTTAAATTTTCATGTGTCCCGCTTTACTCCACACTGTATCGCTCACTGTATCCCTAGCGTTTTACGGTATAATCCAATCAATTTTATTTTTTATCGTAAATTCACATACCAGAAGCTTAAATTTGATTCATCCTAGGAGAAAATCAGAATAAGAGAAAAGCTTCCGACTTACTGGTCGAAAAAACCAAATCTCCACTTTTTTCAGGACAACGTATAATTTCAAAAAATGTGTTTGAAATTTCTAACATCGATAACATCTTTGTGAAGTCATGTAATATGTACTTTCTATGAAGTTCTTCACAAACGTGACATTCGAATAATTCAAAAAGTTAAATCTCAGCAAGAAACGACACGCGTGCATTGAATTTTTTTAATGATTTGTGAATATATTTTCTGAAAATTTAAAGAGTAATTTTCATATGCAAATCAGACTGAATAGTTTTTCAAAATGTAGCAAATGAAATGATAAAACATTCTAGATTGCGTCACGTTGAATAACGAAAATAAGAATATCAGACACGCACATATTAATGGACTATGAATATTGACCTAATTTCGTAATTACTGACTGCAAGTTAAACTTATATGTATTTTTACGCCTTGACAAAATCTAAGATGAAAAATCTTAACTGAGTGAATCTGATATTTAAAAAAAAAGATCATTCAAGAAGATTAATTGTGTAGGAAGAAGGAAATTTTATTAATTTTGCACTAAATAGTTGAATTATTAAACTAACAAATTTTCATTGTTAACCTAAAATGGAATAATCAAATTTTTATTTAAAAACTGAATTAAAAACTTTTGAAAACGTATTTCCTACAAAACGGTTTAATTTCCTGACAAATAGTTGAACCTCCAAGGCAGAAAGACACGTATGTTCTCTAAACTAGTTTAATTTTCTGCCAAATAGTTCACCTTCCACGACAAAAAAAAATTTTTTTAGAATACTTTCGAATTTTCAACCAACAATTTCATCGTTAGCTCTGCAGTGGAATTTTTAACCAAATAGTTGAATGTTCATGCAAAAAAAAATTATTTAAAGTGAAAAAAAGTTTTCAAAGAGGTATCTCGTGATATTTAAAAAAATGCTTTAGCTTAAAAAATTAGAGCAAAACGAGTCAAACTCTAATTTAAAAAATAGGTTTGAAATCTTCCAAATTGACGTATTACTGTATGATCATGTATTTTCTACTTCCTATGAAGATTTTAACAAACGCGATAATCGAATAATTCGAGAAATTAATTCTTATTGAGAATATACATACGTATTGAATTCTTTTAGCGATTTGTGAATATATATTTTCTGAAAAATCAAAGCATAATTTGCATATCCAAATCAGACGTAATAGTTTTTCAAACGACGATAAAAATTGAAATAATAAAATGTTCCTAATTGCGTCATGCTAAATGCACGAGATAAGAAAATCAGACACAATCATATGTAAGCAGTATAAATATTTACCTAATTTCGTAAATACTGACTGCGTGTTGAACTTATTTTTATTTTTAAGCCTTGACAAGATTCGAGATAAATAATCTCATGCAAATGGAACTGCTATTAAAAAAATAATGATTTTGTTGGAAAATATTTAATACTTTTTTACAATTATTTTTCATCACGCGATATTTTTATAGTAAGAACAAACAGCGATATTACAATTTTGATGAAACTAGCGGAATAAATTTTTCACGATCATTTTTTACTGCCCGAAGCTGTAGTTTCATCATTTCAATTGAGGAGTAAGCGAACAAAACGTGATGAATATATATTTTGAAAACATTAAGATAATTATTGTTTCTGTATTTTAATAATATCACCAATTCGAATATGAAACTTAAGTTATCGAGAAAACTGTTTTCTTTTCGGTTTCAATGTCTATCCACAACAAAATTTCATTTCCGATTGCAGATTCATTACGTGAATATGTAAAGATTGTTAAAGATGTAAATACTCAGTAAAATTTATAAATACGTTTCGACATTTCTCTTATAATATATAATCTTACAAAATTAAAACAATATTTTCAATTGAAAATATAGTAATCCTATATAAAATTATATTCTGCTTCCACATGTAAACCAAATTTTTATCCAAAATGACTGGCTAACAAACGTGATCTTCATTTTAGGACACTTAAGGAGTATACAAAAGCCCAATCCAATCTGTCAATTCTTTCGAAAATTATCGTGCTAACAGTCTAAAAATCTACACACGCATACATACATACATACAGATATACATACGCACATGCAAACAGATACCTTCGCCAAAACCTGTTTTTTGGGTTCAGAAGGTCTCAAAACGTGGACATTTGGCAGAAATGGTGGGCGGGTGGGGGGAGGGGGTCAAATTTTACACAAATCTTATACATTCTCTGATCAGAATGCGACGGGCGATTCACTCTGAAATCAGGCGAATCTTTGCCAACGATTGCATTTGATTTCATATGATTTTGATAGCGTGGATTTATATTTTTTGAATCTTCGAACTGTACAACATATAAAAGTTTACAATTTTTAATTTTGCAGCTTAACGGCATTTAATTTAAAATTGTTCACTTGAAATGTGTTAGAAGCTTCAATTTTATACCCGTAAATTATTGAGTGTTTGAATAAAAAAGCTGTTAAGCGTTAATTTTAAAAGTTTAAAATTCAAAAGTTTTCCTCTTTAAGTGTTTCCGAGAGTGTTTTAATTTGAAATTCAGTCGTTATACCTTCAAATCAAAACATTCTTAGTTTCAAGGGTTCAAAAGTTTCAATTTCAATGACCGTCAAAAATTGTTGTGAACCGTGAAAGACCCAGAAAATTACCGAGAACTTCTTCTTCCAATAAAACGGCCACCCTGCTATTGGTTCAAAAATTATGGCGAATGTTTCATATGTACAGTTATAACTAGTCAACAATAATAAAAAATTATAAATTACAGAAAAATATTACTCAGTTTACAATTTTTTGAAGACGTGCGAAAAACATGTTTGTTTTATATAAAAGTTGAATAAGTTGAACCTGAAATTTCTGTAGTTTGAACCAAAGAAACATGTTATAATTATGCTTTGTCGGAAGAAAATTTATTTCGCGATTCAGTGGGTTTTGAATTTTTACTTTTCTCTTGATTTTCAAACATTTTAAACACAAAATAATTTTTTCCCCTCATTAAGCAAAAATGTTAACATGTCTATTTGGTTCAAGCTCAAGAAACCTCAGGTTCGACATATTCCACATTTTGTTTACAAAAGTGTGCATTTAACTCAATCCAAAATAATCATATTTTTTCAGACATTTTCAAAAACTTCTAAATTAGACAAACAATTTTAAATGTTAGGTCATAAAACGCGTTGCAACGCGCACACTCGCTGCCCACGTAAACTGTACAGGGTCGTGCTATAGTGTGAAAAGCCAAAACTGACAAAATAACTGTTAAATCACATGACCTTACCCTAACATGCCTGACAGCTCCTTCGGCATACTAAAAACGTGATTTTTAGAAAACCGTTAAAAAAATTGTCGGTACCGGTAATTTTTTTACCTGCACTGACCATTTTTTTCCGTACCGACATTTTTTGTTAGCCGTACCGACATTTTTTGTTACCCGTACCGACAATTTTTCTCACCGGTACCGACTTCTTTAATTCCTTGTATAAAAATTTCATCTTAAAAATTTGTTTTTAATTATTATTATTATACCGTTAAACCATTTCCTTTTCGGGGTAGGTGTGACTCGCTCGGTTGGAAAGTAGTAGTGCTAGGAAGGAGGTATAGAGTTTTTTTCAGATTGATCTAGAGTTTTCGTGTTACTTATTTAAATAACAGGTTTGTTACGCAACACTGTTCCGACCCAGGCTGCTGATCAATCTCTCTAGCGATCACCCCAAGTGAAGAGCTTCACAAGGTTGTTATGTGAGGTTTCTCACTCGGGCACATTAGTATCCAAGGTCTTTTGTTTCAGGCGACATTCATTCTACTCACATTCTTTTTATAAATTATTTGTCGCAATTTTTTTCTGTCCTGGCATACTTCTCTGGCTTCCTACACGTGCATATATTTTTCCATGCAAGCTCTCCTGTTTCTATGGCTTCTTATGTCTTTTCTGATCAGGGTCTCATTCACACATTCTAACCATTCTTTCCGCGGTCTGCCTCTTGGCATACTGCCATTTACTTTACTTTTATACACTTGTTTCGTCAGTCGTTCATCTTTCATTCTTTCAACATGTCCAAACCATCTTAACTGATCTCTTTCCCATGTGTCAATTGCTGTGTCTGTTGCACCACCCTCGCTTTGCCCATCAGTGTTTTCCCGCAGATCTTGCGCAAAGGTGTCATGCCAATCGCGTTGATTTTACTCTTATCCTCTTCTTGACAGGTCCATGTACCGTATGGCACAGTCGGTAAAAATATAGAATTATGTATTGTCATCTTAGTTTCTGTTGACATATTTTTACTTCTGCGAATGGACCATGCTCTACCGATAACCTTCCGACCATCGTTTATGCGCCTATCTAGCTCCCCATCTATCTTCTCGTCACTAGTGAATAGGCTACCCAGATATATGTACTTATCAACTTGTTCTAATCTCTCATCATTTAGGACAATGTTGCATATTGTTTTCTCACCTTTTGCTTCAAACACTATGATTTTTGTTTTATTACCGTTATTTTGAGGCCCATGTTCTTCATGCTTGTATTTAGCTTGCTCAACATTCTTTGTAAGTCTTCAATTGATTCTGCTGTAACAACCTTGTCATCTGCGAATGCTAACCCACGTAACTTCACTGTCTCGAGATCTACACCTTCTTTGTCGAAGAGGGCCATTCTTAGACACTTATCCATAAATATGATAAGTAGCCATGAGGACATAACGCATCCTTGTTTAACGCCTTGCATAATATCAAACCAGTCACTCACTTTCCCATTGACCCTTACACTTGCTTTGCTAGCTGCATATATTGTTTGTATCGCTTGTAGGAGGCATCCATTGACTCTGTACTCTTTGAGGACGTCCCAAAGTTTACTTCTATCCACCTTGTCAAATGCTTTTTCTAGGTCAACAAACGCACAAAAAACTTTCTTTCCTACTATATATATATATATATATATAATTACACATAAATATTATATCTTTTTCATTTAACATTGATTTTCATTTTAAATTTCATTCGACCATCTATCTAGAAAAATTAATCAATATTTTATATATATAATAATTGAAAAATAATTGAATTAAAAAACCCTCTTTCTAGTCCAAAAGTAAAATATCAGTCGGTGAAGATGAAAAACATTTGTATTTTTAGCAAAAAATACAAGAAAAATCAGAAAAAAATGTTCAATAACTGATTTTTTCCACGGAATTGTAATCAATTTATACTCACTTTTATACATTTTTCACCAAAAAATTTGCAATTTTATAGAAAAAACGCAAAAGTAAACAATACATATTTTTTTAATTAAAGTTTAGAACGAAGCAATTTAAGAAGAAATGTAATATATGGACAGAAATGTGAATCGATTAAAGGTTTCATTAATGTTAAATATTAATAGATATGAATTATTTGTATGAATTAAACAGTTGATTAATTGGAAGTATTGGAATAATAAACATAAAAACTCGATAATTAACATTACAATGATAATGTGTTAAATAAATTTTGCTTCGATAATGAATTATAAATGTTTATACATTTTTTTTAAATTTAAAATAAGAATTTTTCGAGCTTGAAAAGAAATGGGGGAGTTATGTCACCCTCTGCCCCTTTTCCAGCTCGAAAATTTACCAATAATTGCAATTTTTGTCAATTTGATAACTATTTTCTCGAATTATTCTTGAAAATGATCGGGGTTATCTTATTTATTTATTTTTTTTTGTTGAGAAAAATATGAAATTTTTTTATACACCCCAGAATAATATTTTACTTTTGGACTATAACGAAGATTTTCCAAAAGATTTCAAACCATTTACTTCAAAATTAGGAAAAGTCATTAAATTAAAAAATAGGGTGGTCCAAAAAAATTTTTTTTCTATATTTTAAAGGTAAAGAGTGTTTATTTTAAGGATATTATTTTTCATAATTGTAAAGTAAGAATTGTTATATAATTCACGCTGAAAATTTTCATTTCCATTTGATAAAATTCAGAAAAGACAATTAAAAATTACCATATTTTTAAGCTTTTTATTGCAATACATATACTATTTGGGTTTACTATATATTGAAATAAAAAGTTTTAAAGAAATTTTTTTTTCATGAATTAGTAGGGTCAAAAGTGTTTATTTTGAGGGCATTATTTTCCATAATTGTATAGAAAGAATTGTTATACAATTTACGCTAAAAAATTTTATTTCAATTTTATAAAATTCATAAAAGAACACTTCTTAAAAATTACTTTTTTAAAACTGTTTATTTCAATACATATACTATAATGAGTATATTTTAAAATACGAAGTTTTGAAGGAACAAAAGATAATTTTTATGAATGATGAGGGTCAAAAGGGGAAAAGTGTTTATTTTAAGGGCATTAATTTTCATAATTGTATAGTAAGAATTGTTACATGACTTACGCTCAAAATTTTCATTTCCATTTCATCAAAATTCAGAAAAAAAATTTGCTGAAAAAGAAAATATAATTTTTTATGAATTATTAGGGTGAAAAAGGTAGAAGTTTTATTTCAAGAGCATTATTTTAAATAATTCTATAGGAAAAATTGTTATATAATTTACGCTCAATATTTTTATTTCAATTTCATAAAATTGAGAAAAAGAAGTTTGGAAGAAAGAAAATATAATTTTTTATGAATTATTAGGGTGAAGAGGGTCAAAGTTTTATTTTAAGAGCATTATTCTTCATAATTGTATAGTAAAAATTGTTATATAATTTACGGTTAAGATTTTTATTTCAATTTCATAAAATTCAGAAGACATTTAAAAATTACGTTATCGTATCTTAAGTAAGGGCTGAGTTTTGGCGAATTTAAGGATGGATTTATTTACAAAACAAATTTTTTAGCCTTCGTGTTGTACACACGACAGTTTTGCAAAAATTAATAAATTTTTTGTTTTCACCAAATGATACAAAATGAGGGGGTAAGACTTTAAAAAATAAAATTTTTTTACCACCATAGTAAACAATCGCCATAAAAATTAAAAACTGGGAAAAAATAATATAATAATGAAAGTTTTAATATTGTTAATTTAATACTAGGTTCGCGCGCAGGTTTCTGGACGCGCGAGAAGTTGAAGGGGACGCTAGAAGTTTAATGAATCTACATAATAACAAAGCTGGAAGAAAGGTGAGTAAAAATTATACTCGTTTTAAAAATCTTTATTACTAAGAAAGAATTTGATTTACAATAAAATTTAGATTTAAAATTCAAGGTGATTCTATATTTTTTCCAAAATAATTTGAATTATTCTGAAATTCTGAATTGCACCATAAAGGAAACCTCCATAAAACTGGATAATGCAACCCACAGTGGATAGTCATTAATTGAGAACGCAAATAAAAGAATAATAATTAATTTTTACTTATGAACATGTCTAGTGTCTTAACTACTAATTAAGTTAAATTAATTACTTTACATATATTAGTATTTTTAATGAATGATTATACACTGTAGGGAGGTTTCCTCAGAACAAATTTTCCGATTTTTGCGAATGTCAATTACTTATTTTAAGTATCCTTATTAAGTATCTTTCTGTAATTACCAATTGCATTTGTAGTCAGCATTCAACTGGCAGCCATCGTAAATATAATTTCCCGCGATATTATCGCTCGTAAAATTAATTTATTGCATATTACTCAAACGACAGTGCCTAAATCATGACACTGATTCTCGATTAGCCTCAGTTGAGTAATAATTTCATTGCAACCCATCAATGCTTTCTAGTAACTTTGCAAAATGAAGACAAAACAAATTTAATACTCCCGAAAGTAATTAAAAGTTACATTCTCATCAAAGGTGAAATGCTATATGATACAGACGGGATAGTAGATGCTTTGAAAGACTCTTTTAAAGAATTATTAGGAGGTGAAGGTATAGGGCAACAGTACTGCGACATAGAACATAATGAATTAGAAATACCTTCTCATTATGATGAGAATGTAATAATTCATTATTTTTTGTGCCAATAAAATTTGAATTTTCGATTTTTTACGAAAACTCAAAAAGTTGTCCAGATAATCTTGTAGGACTATCAAAAACTAACACTTTTCTTCTCTTGACTTTTTTCATATCGTGCTTTATTTGGCTTAAAATGTTAATTTTCGCTTTTTTGGGGATATATTGAAAATGCTATAACTACGTCAATTTTCTTTGTATTGAAAAAAGTCGTGAGAATAATTGTTTTTAATTTTCGAGTGCTACGGGCGGCCGTCCATGGAATTTATGAATTTCGAAAAAAATGGTATATAAAATTTTGAGAGTGCCCTAACATTTTGAATTTCTATCCAAAATAGCTGGTTTACGAACTCGATCTTTTTTTTTTTGGTCCCTGAAATTTGGTACCAAAGCACAATCCCATCAGATTGGTCTTTCAAAAGTTATTCGATATACAGACGACGACGTCGACGACGCCAACGACAGACGGACAGACAACGAAGTAAAAACTATTTTTTCTGACTCAGGGGGCCTCAAAACATCGACATTTGATGTTATCCACGAAAGTCATTTTTCACATAAAATCAATACCTTCTCATTATGATGAGAATGTAAAAATTATAGAAAAATTATAGACAAAATTATATATTATATAATTATATTCAAATGTCCACGTTTTAAGACCTACTCAACCCAAAAAGCAGGTTTTCGCGAATATGTCTGTCTGTCGGTATGTATGGGGTATGTATGTCGATTTTTTTCTGTTAGCACAATAACTTTCGAAAGAATTGACAGATTGGATTGAGCTTTAGTATACTTTTCGAGTGTCCTAAAATGAAGGTCAAGTTTGTTAGCCAGCCATTTTGGATAAAAATTCAAAAAGTGAGCTCATTTTTTTAATTTTTAAGACCACTTCTTTTAAGATTTAAAAATTCTATATACGGATGTTTGTAGTACTCAAAAAGGCGAACAATTTATCTTAATGACTTTTTTTTTGATAAAGTAAAATTTACTGGAGTTATAGCATTTACAAATTTCCAGTAAACACACGAAAATGAACATTTTAAGCCAAAAAATGCACGATATGAAAAAAGTTATAACAACTTTTTGAATTTTTTGAGAAATCAAAAATTAAAATTTTGGTCGCACAAACAAATAATGAAAAATCAAAAATTCCATTTGCGGTCAAACTATGCAAGATATGAAAAAAGGTGAAAAAACAAAAATTGTGCATATGAAAAATATCTACAAATTTCTCAGGAATCACTTTTTGATAAGATGCTTAGTTTTTGTTTTAATTGTAGAAAATAAGATTAAAAGTAAAATAATTAAATTTGTGGACAAACGACACAAACTATGAAAAAAGTTAATAAGCAAAATTTGCCCACACAAAAAACAGCAATAAAGATTTTTCACAAATAATTTTTGTAAAGAAACGTGGTTTTTGCTTTAATCGTAAAAATCGCACTAAAAAAAAATTAAATTTTTGTACAAACCACACAAGAGACGAAAAAAATTAACAGCCAAGAGTTGTTCTACGGGAAATGATCTAGAAATTCTTTATAAACTTTTGTTATAAAAATTTTCTTAGAACCACTTTACGCTAGGATGCGTATTTTTGGTTCAAAGCGTACAAAATAACATTGAAAATACACAAATTAAATATATGAAAAAACCACAAAAGTTGCAATAAAATGTTTCACAACAAAATGGTTTCTTCTTTTTATAGGATGCGCACTTTTTTAATTATAAAAACAACACAATGCAAATACGTTTGTTTCAATACCAATGCATATTATGGATTTTAATAATATAAATTTATTGAAATGATACATTTTTCAGGGTAGTTGAGGATAAAATTTAATGCAAAATAAGAAATAAATATTAAAGTTATCATTTTAAATGAAATTTGTACTTTATTTTACAATATCTGAATTAGCAATCTCAGGCTGAGGTACTAAAATAAATATAATATCCATCTGATATAATAGTGCTGAACCTAATGTAGAAAAGTTCGCATTTTTGATAAAATCGAGTGCGAAGCACGAGACACGTGATGTGAATGTGTTCGTTAAAGCCGAAGGAGGTTTAACAAAAGAGAATTCACAATCCCCAAATTACAGTTGTCGATACGTTGACGATCAGACTTCCGAGGGCAGCGAGCCGGGCGCGACAAGAATGTGCCCGCGCAGCGGGCACATTTTTAATGTTGATTTTCACGAATAAAACAAAAACTACGCATTCTATCAAAAAATGATTTTAAACAAATTTGAAGCCCTTTTCCAATTTAACAGCGTTTGTTTCATAGTTCGACCGCAAAATGAAATTTTTTATTTTTTATTATTTTGTTGTGCGATTAAAATTAGAATTTTTGATTTTTTGAGAAAATTTAAAAATTCGTAATGACAATCTTGTAGGATGTTCAAAAGTCAACGTTTTTCTCCTCTTGACTTTTTTTCATTTCTTGCGTTGTTTGGCTTAAAATTTTCATTTTCGTTTTTTTTTTTTGAATTTTGTAAATGCTATAACTTTGGTAATTTTTTTTTCTTGAAAAAAAAAATGAATGGGATAAATTGTTTGCCTTTTTTAGTCCTACGAACGGCCGTGCATACAATTTCTAAATCTTGAAAAAAGTGGTCTCAAAGATTTTGAAAATGCTCTAACTTTTTTAATTTTCATCCAAAATAGCTGGCTAACGAACTTGACCTTCAATTCTCAACACTAAAAGACCAATATGATAGATTAATTTTTTCAAATGTATCGTGCTCACGGATAGACATGCATACATACAGACAGACTACACATGCAGACAGACACATTCGTAATAACCTGTTTTTCGGGTTCAGAGGGTCTCAAGATGTGAATACACGGATAGACTTTTAGTATAAATATCTACTTTATCGCATATCCATAATTGAAATAAAATATACGAATTTAGGGATAATCGAGGTACGGTTAGAAAAAGTCGAATAGGGGGGAAAAGGACAGGTTGGTGGGGCGAAGGATGAAGGGGTGTGTGTGACCAGGCCCCGTCCTCAATTGCGAGGGGGTGGTCGTGGTGCCGAGCGTCGGGGCGATGAGGCGGACAAGTAGCTGTTGAGCCCGCTCATTCCCTGTGGCAAATTACGCTGACTGGTGTGGGGGGGGGGAGGTACACCGTCTCGATGTCCCCCTTGACTAGTTTCCTCCACGCAGTCAGACCGTCTATGTGTGTATGGACTTAGCGGGGAGGCGAATAAACGGGAGTGCGACTGGTGCGTTGACTTGTGGCTTTTTGTGGGGGGGAGGAAGGAGAAAGGAAAGGGAAGAAAGAAAGGTGGCCCGCGGCCTAGGGTGGTGGGTGGTCTACGAGCGAGTTCACCGGCCTGGAAGAGGAGGGAACGGTAAGATGTCGCTCGGCGGCGACCCTTTTTTTTTTTTTTTTTTTTTTTTTTTTGCAGAAACCGAACTCGCAAAATTAGAGGTCACGATCGAGGTTACATTTGCAAGGGTCCGCTCCCCGGAAACGCTTTGACGGCGGAGAGAAGAGTAAAGACGGCGAGAAAGTCTCGTCGGCCGTGAGAGAAATCGCGTCGCTGTTCCCTGAAGTGTGGGTAGCCACGGGTTCCGCCGGCAATGGCGTGCAGACGGCGGCCGCTTCTTGGATGTTCGATGTCGGCAACGGCTCAGGAATGTCGGGCGACGCAGCCCAAGGTGGCGTGGTGCAACGGGAAGCCCCCGAAGATGTGGGGGTCCGCTGGCACGCGTTAAATATCTCGCTCAGCGGTGGCAATGGTTCGCTGGGTTCCACGCGGAGTGCCGACGGACGTGGTGGCGTATTCGGGCAATTCACCTTTAGCGGCTATCCGGAGGCGTGTCGCGTTAATTCTGACAGCGGAAACGCGTGGCGTGAGTCGCGGGCGAAACCGGGCAAGCGCAAGATGAGAGGCCGAGAGCGGTCTGCGGCCGGTTTTCGTTGTCTGGGATCTCTATTCTCGGATGCTCCTTGTCGAAGGTCTAATAATTGCCAGCCGTTTCCCTGAACCACTGCGGGGGCTTCAGGGTCGTAGCCTGGCACGCGATTATTTTTTTGTTCCCGGTCGCGACCTGCCTCGGGAGCTTGACGAGCTCTCTCCTCCTCGGCGCGTCGTCTTTCCGCAACTCGTTGCGCGTGGATTTTCGCTTGCCGTCGGGCTTCGGCGAGCCGACGGTTCCGCTCCTCCGGCGTTTCTCGAGTTCGGCGCGCCTGGCGGACCCGGGTCCGTTTGTTCCCGCGCGACTGTCCTGGACCCCCTGTCATAAAGGGTGTTGTGCCTTGGGCACCCGTGCGAAAATCAAAGAAGAATTTAATTCTCGAAGAAACCGGACGAAAGTGACGGAAACGGTTCCGTGTCGGGTCAGCCACTCGCGAACTAACGCTGGTAATTATTCCCGAAGGGCCGAGCCGCGTAAGTCAGCCTCGCTCACGATCACGAAACGCGAATACACTTTACGGAACACTGATTTCCAAAAGAATAAAATAAATAATGATAATCCCGGAAACCGAAAATGCACTGAACCGACGCGAAGCAAACCCGTAACAAGCGAAGCAATAACGCGAATTTTCGAAGCGACGCGGCTGTTCCGAAGCTGTAATGCGGTGATGGTAGTGAAGGTCGATGAGTGTTTATCTTTGAAGAGAGAAAAGAAGCGATGGTATTCCAGAGTTGAAGTTCCTTTTATTTGTGCTTTTAGAAATTGACAGTCAATGAGAAGGCAGAGCGGACGCTGCTGACTTCTCGGTTTCTGTATCTCTACTGACTACTCTAGAGTCTCTCGGCTCGCAGCAGCCTGGACACGGGAGCTTCGGAGGCGGTCGGAGCGGCAGCGAGCTCGCCGATTGGTCGAAATCCGGCAACGGAGTCGCAACCAAGCGGTAAGGGCAGCCGCCCGGGCCCACAGCCCGAAGTTTCACGCGCCGTCGGCCATGCCAGCCGAGAATTTCACTATTCTAACAATTTTTATTACTAATTTGAAAATATTAATTATTATTCAAAATAAATGAAATTCGGAGAGTAATTTTATCCTAATCTTAATTTTAAAATTGTTCAAGCAGAATTAAAATCGGTGCACTAGAACGGCTGTTCGGTTTATTTACTCAATAGTCGTTATATAAATGGTAATTTAATTATTTGAAATGTTTACTTATACCCCGAAAAGCCGTTCTGACCTATATACTGAAATAAGGAATTTTAAACTAAATATTAGGTACTTATTTACTATAAAATAGAGTTATGACTCTTTGCAAATGACTTAATTTTCTAAGCATACTTCGTCGATATCTGAGTATATATAAATTATACACACAGACATCGACCTAAAATTAATATAAAAATAGTCAGGGGGGGGGTTTGAAATTCCTATTGTTTATTGCTATCAAGTAATCAAGTTCAGTGATTCTGTTTTTTTTTTAAATTTAATTTCTATCTATTTCTATAAGCCCTTCTTCCTTCTCTCTTCTATCCCTTTTTCGACTCTAATTTTAGACTTCTAAGATGAATTTAATTCGCGGTTTTCCGTATCATTTTCATTCGGCCACGCGTCCGCCGGTTGAGATCCCTCGCCTTGCTTTCCAGTACGCCCGAGCGAGAAGCAATAAAAAGAAAGAGAGGGAGGGTAATTTAAGCGAAAGGAAGCGTGCGTAGGAAAATGCGAGAGAGTTGGGCGCACGTGACTTGGCGAAGGACCCGGGCCGGTTAACGAAGCGTGGCACAAAACGAGGACGTGATCAAGCACGTGTTTACCGGCTTACGAGACATTTTCCGGCCATTACCGGTGGCCTTGAGAGAGATAGGGGAGAGTCGGAACAAAGGTGTTGAGTCGTGGATGGCAAGCGAACTCGTCGTTTCAAAACACTGTAAAATCGACACTTAGTCCCAAAGGCCTTTCACTTTGATTTTCGAAGGAAAATTAAAGTGGAGGGCCGCACAGATGAGTGTCGATGTTACATGAGCAGATTGGAGCAGACAACTAATTTCGAGCTGGACGCTGGACTGAGAGTTGCACACGGTGCGCGTGCGCGAAACCGAGTGTCTAGGCTAAAGCGTAGAGGGTGACGGTGTGCAAACGATCGTCTCCAGTCGCGACACATTACTCTTAAGCATGATCCAATAAATACATGGTCTAGCCACTTGAGGGCCCCGTTTCATCTAAGTCACGCAACCGCTTAGTTCCACCATTTTGTTAGTATCACCGCGCAGTTTGAATTCGACGCGTACTCTCTGTACGAGAAATTATTATAGGAAAATCAGTATTTAGGAAGAAATATTACGAAAATATTGAGAGAGTGAATTCCAAAAGTACTTGGAATAAGTATTGAATGATGTATCTTAGGATACTGATAAGAAAATAAATTATATTCAGGACAGAATGGAAGTTTGTGAATAATACTGAATGAGAGTGATCAAAAGTACATGCAAAAGTGACAGAGGACTGTAATATTGATAAATAACATCCTAATATATACATGTGCAGAAATGAATGATTTTAAAATTAATTTAGAAATAATACAATCAAACTTCATACCAAATTCAAATTCTGTTTTGAATATTTTTGTTAATATTGTTAATAAGGACAAATGATGGAAGGAAATAATACATCACAATAATCAGTATATGTTTAATTAACAGTTATGAAAGTAATATCTTGTAAAAGTTGGATTTCATTCTTTTCTTATTACATATATCACCCTCACTCGTACTGACGGACAATTTAAAATCGTTGACACAATACCAGAGAAAAATTAAAAATATTTATTAATCTAATATTTAAAGTACCTAATTTTTTATTTTGATGTAGTAACTTTTTTGCCTGAGATTATTATACAAAAACCTTTGTCATTTTCGGAATGCACAATATGTGTGCGGGATACATTTTATTATTCAAGATAATTTACAACAAGAAATCAAGATTTACTTCATCTTCGACATTTCAGAGAAAAAACTTTGTCCACGAATCACAATATAATGCAATGTGAAAAGCAAATTATCATTAGCTTTATTTGCATAAATTTATAGTAAGACTTATCACTCTAACATTCTTCTCATATTGTAAAAACTAGGCGCAATTTAAAAAAAAAACAAGAAATTCTTCCTCGAGCTGAGGTATTGCCTAATCGATACCAATTAAGGTTTATTATAAAGAAGATTCCAATTGTGTGAAAATATTGTCTGAAGGTAATCGTGTCGGGTTGAAACTTTTTTTTACCCTGTTTGACTCGGCTTGAGACAGTGGTAAGAAAATAAATACTCAAATAATAAATAAACGTATGATCCATTCCAGAGAGGTTGAGTTACTAAATACAGAGGAAAAAAGTTCGTTTGAAAAATCATTCCGTTTGGAGAAAACTGAGTTTTGCTTTTACGGTTAGAATGTTTTGGTTTCCGAAAATCGTCCTAAAATCGTGACGAAAATTGTAATTTTTATTCCGTTTTTTGAATGGTTAGTCGTCTAGCGAAAAAATTTATTCATTTCCCAAAAAATCAATTTCTAATAAGACGGTGTTACAGTGTGACATACGATTTTCTGCATTCAAGTAGTGATAAATAATAAAATTAACATCTTCTGCTATTGAAACACGAAGATATTAAAATACATGCCTTTTGCGAATATTATGAAAAGTAGCTTGATCATGAAAGTCATTATTTTTATTAGATATGAAAATAAAACTTTAAGGTATTACTACCATCAAAAATAGGATTCCAAACAAATACAATTAACTCGATTTGTATTTCAATTTTTGAGAACTTTCTAACAATAAACTCCATTTAAAAAAAATTGTCAGTCGCCACCTTCTGACTTTCCACCCTTCATATATTATCAATATTATGAACTTCAGACAAATGTGTAAGAAAGAATAGTGAACGAGAGTATCAATAATTGTAAATAAATATTAAATATTTTTCGATCAAATTTTCCTTAAAAATTTAGGAAAAAATATTTTCAAGCAAATAGAACATAATAATTATTATTTTATGTATCGTGGGCGCTGCATTATATAATTTTATTCATTCAGTACTTTCTCAATTTACTTCAATTTTAATTTATTCTATACACACATGCCACTTATTGTCAGCAGGAAAAGGTTACGAAACACATAACTTAAAATTATAGTTAATCCGTATTTTCCTTCACCCATCTTCAACATTGCAATACATTTTATTAGTATTGAAATATTTCTATACCTCAGAATTACAAAAAATTTATTTCAAAAATTTTAATTTCAAATCACTTACGTTTACAGCCTTACTCATCAAACATGGAGAAACTAAGCGGTTGGTTCTGATTGGCTCACTTTTTTTTACTTGCGCAGGGCTAGACCATGTATTTATTGGATCATGCATTTAAGCGTCCAAGTGCAAGCTCAGTATGTCTACATGCCAAAGCTGGCAACACTTCGTTTTGCCTTTCCCACTTCTCTCCGCAAATAATGCAATAATTTCGTAGATTATCATTCATTTGAAAAGATGATGAAAATCGACAAATAACTATCAAAACGTTACAGCGAAGGACAATTCATCAAGCTTCTGATAAAATCTTTCAAGAAAGTTCACGAGTGAATTGATCTCGAGGTTTACGAACAACCTTCAAGAGATCGCTAGTGCTAGTGTCTGCCAAGCATTCAATCCAGACTGACCACCCTGCAGTGACACGATAACAGCAATGCGCATGTGCAGGGTGGCGAGCTGAAGTGGGTATGCTTGGCACACATTAGCGATCTCTTGGGGGTTGTTACTCCCACCTCTGTTTACCAAACACATATGGTGATACCACTCCTTACTATTCTTTAGTGCAGTATGACTACGTCTACACGCCAAAGTTGGGATCATGATCCAATAAATACATGGTCTAGCCACTTGAGGGCGCCGTTTCGTCCAAGTCACGCAACCTCTTAATTCCACCATTTTGTTAGTATGACCGCGCAGTTTGAGTTTGACGCGTATGTATTTTTGGCAAACCATAACATTTAGCTAGAACTGTATCAGTTAAAGTAAGTTGATTGTTATGGTATTCGTATTTAAAAAAATTATTGTCGTTGAGATTTTTTTTAATTTTTGATGTGTTATAAACTGATTTAAAAAAAAACAGTGAAGTTACCTTTATCAGCATTCGAATAAAAGATATCGGAGTTATTTTTCAAAAAAGTTTTCGTCTTATTTAATTTTTTTGAGATTTCGTTGGTTGAAAATTTAACTACTTCCTTGAAATCTAATTTTGTTGTTGTTAATAAATTCAATTGTTTAAAATTGAAAATTCAGCTACTTTGGTAAAAGTTGAACCACTTTGTTACAAATTTTGTTTAGGGTTCATCTCTTTGATTAAAAATTGAACTACTTTGTT
Organism: Andricus grossulariae; assembly: GCA_011634705.1. Lineage (NCBI taxonomy): Eukaryota > Metazoa > Arthropoda > Insecta > Hymenoptera > Cynipidae > Andricus > Andricus grossulariae. The sequence goes on from JAABKJ010075445.1 coordinate 55,006,451, forward strand.
GAAAAATTCTTTTTTTTTATTGGTTGAAGATTTATCATTTTAATTGAAAATTCATCTCTTTTGTTTAAAATAAAATTATTTTGTCGAAGATTCGTCTCTTTGTTAGAAAACTAATATTTGCGGGTTGAAAATTCAACTGTTTTGTAGAATTTCTTTTATTTTTGGAAGTTAACCTACTTTATTAAACATTCATTCTTTGGTTGCAAAATTGCAGATTCATCATTTTAGTTGAAAATTCATCTCTGGTTGAACATTCAACTATTTAGTTGAACATTTTCTTTGCTGAATATTCATTTTTTTTAGTTGAAAATTCAACTATTTATTTGAAAGTTTATGTATTTTGTTGAAAACTTGTGTTTTTTGGTAGAAAATAAATTTTCTTGGTTGAAAATTTGTCGTTTTGGTTAAGAATTTATCTTTGTAGATTGAAAGTTCAACTATTTAGTAAAAACTCAACTATTTTATTGATTTTATTAAAATTGAACACGTTGGTTAAAAATTTAACTATTCGCCTTTCTTGTTAAGAATTAAACTGTTGAAAAAAATGAATTATTTCGTTGGAAATGCAACTATTTTTTGTTGAAGTTTTCAATCTTTCTTGTTTAAAATTAATTTATTTGGTTAAAAATTCATCTTTGCAGGTTGAAAATTTAACAATTTGGGTAAAAATTCAATTTATCTGTTGACAATTCTATTATTTTATTGAAAAATAAAGCTAAATTAGCTTAAAATTCGATAACTCACGTCAAATTTCCACCAATTCTAATTTAAAAAATCTCATTACACATGGAATTGAACTCGCTTTGATAATATCAACAGCAAAAAAATATGGGATTTTACAAGTGTCATTAAATTGTTGTTAAAGTTGAAAAAATGAGGAACTTTAAATATTTTCGAATATTGCGTCGTAATTTTTCACCTTGATAAAACAACCAATGCCCCAAAAAACGTTTTTTTATACTATAAAAACAGATTTTAGGGGCTTATGAAAAATTTTCGAATGCGCAATTCTAAAACAGTTCAATCTTTGAGGCATTGAAACTAAAGGTTTTCTTAAATTAATTTTTAGAGTAATTTTGGGAGGTTTCGAATTTTAAATTTCACAATATTGTAGTTTCAAATTCAAATATTCCCAATATCAAATAAAGTTCATGCCATTAAAATGAGAAATATAACATTATAATGAGTTATTACCATCTAAAATCATTGTGTTAGATTTCAGGTAAAGACACTTTTTTATTTTTCGTTTCACATAAACGTTGGAAATTTCAGTCCTATAAAAACTAGATAAACAATTTGTTGAGGGGGAAACAACTCCTAAAAATGCGGTCCACGGATATGGATTATGGCGGATTATTTCGGATTACCCTGGATTACCTCAATTTACAGAATGAGCATGGATTACCTAAGAAATCTTTGGATTGCGTGCGATTACTCTGGATTATAACAAATTATGGTGGATTGCTCCGCTAAGGTAGACTCACACGAATTTTCAACCAAAAAGAAGAACAGGATTTTCTACCAAAAATCGATCAGTTAACTTTTCAGTTAAAAATTAATTTTCAACCAAAAAAGAACGAATTTTCATCAAATAGTTAAATTTTCAACTAAAATGAATTAAAATGATTTTTAACGAAAGAGATGAATTTTAAACTTAAATGATGAATCTTCTTGCAACCAAAAAGTTGGATTTTCAGCAAAGAAAGAAGAATTTTCAACCAAAAATATGTTAATTTTCAACCAGAAAAGACGAATATTCAATAAAACAGATTAAATTGTTAACCGAAAAATTACTTTTTCACAACATTCTTGAAACAATTCACTTCCAACCGTCGACAATTAACTGGATTAAAAGTGGATTATCGTGCATTGTAGGTGGATAACTGTGAATTACAAGTTATTTATTTTGGATTAGAACTGTATTACTCCAGATTACAAGTGATTACTGCAGATTGCTTGAATCACTCCATATTACAAGTAGATTACGTTGGCTTAGAACTATATTGCCTCAGATAACAAGTGGATATCTCCGAATTATAAATCGATTACTTCGGATCACAAGTGGATTAGTTCTAATTACCTAAATTACGCCGGATTATTTCAATAACTCCAGCTTACACGTGAATTACGTCGCGTTAGAACTGGTTTGCCCCAGATAATAAATGGATTACTTCGATAGTAGGTCGATTACTTCGGATTACAAGAAGATTACTCAGAATTACCGGAATTACTTCGGATTACTTAAATTATTCCAGACTACAAGTGGATTACCCTGATTAGAATTGCATTACCCTTATTATAAATGGATTACTCTAAATTACCTACGAATTGCATACACACGGTAAACGTAAAGGTTGAGTTTCAGGCAAAGAATGGAGACTGGGTGTATGGAATGCTAGAGGAGTGAATAATCTTAAAGTAAGGGAACTACGAGAAACTATACAAGTAAGGAAACTAGACATTTTATGTGTACCTGAGACGAAGAAAAAGGGTCGCGAATGTGGAAACATAGAAAATTGGGTGTTGAAGGGCGGTTTTGAAATCTGGTCAGGAGTAGGTAGTGAATCACATGGTAGTCAAGGGGTCGGTTTAATTCACACACTACTGTTGAGCGGAGAGGATATGAGTCAAAGATGAGTGGCCACATTAAGCAAGCGTTACTCTCGAAAATCTTGAGAATCGTAAACGATAATATCGTTTAGAGATTTTATATTAAGGATAAATTGTACGGATTTTTAATAATGCTTACAGAAGGGATTATCATGATATAATAAACTTCGATAGATTTCGATAGATTTCGAGATATTTCGATAGATTTCGAGAGATTTCGATAGATTTCGAGAGATTTCGATAGATTTCGAGACATTTCGATAGATTTCGAGACATTTCGATAGATTTCGAGACACTTCGATAGATTTCGAGATATTTTCCGGAGGAGATTTATTGAAGAGGATGTGACGCGCTTCGATGAAAGGGACGTAAGTGGCAAAAGTAAGATTTTTCAGGAGAAGGGAAGAAGCGAGAGCCGAGTCATGTAGCGTCTTGGGAAGCACCAAGTTTAAAAATTAATTACAAGCGAACTAAAATTAATATAATTTTGTCGTTTACGCGATTCGAAAAATCGTCTCAAAAACTATAAAAAGCTGTCAGAATCTCAAAATCGAATATTTTCCACTTAAGTCCCTTTTTTAGGAGTGCGTCACATATTATAAAAATGTAACTATTTTGTTAAAAAGTGTTTTTTTGTTTGTTAAATTTAACTTTTTTGTTGAAAATTTGTCTTTTTAATGAAAGAGTTGCATTGACAATCAAATAGTTTAACTTTGAACCAAATAGTTGAATTTTCAACCTACAAATATGAATTTGTAACCGAATGGTCAAATTTTCAAACAAAAAAAGTTCGAATCGCAGCAGAGCTAGAGAGATTTTTTTCACAACTTTAAAAATTAATAATCAATGTTCACAAGATATTGATTATCGACCATGTAGATAAAAAACATTAACATCATATTATTTAAATAATTCACTGGCCAAAAAACATAACATCAAATAAAAAAGAAGATTAATCTTCAACCAGAAACAGTTGAATTTTCAAAAAAGAAAAAAAAATGAATTCTCAAAGAAAATGTGGTAGTGGACAAAAAAAAAATTTGAAGAAAAGAAAGAATTTCCAACAAAATACTTAAGTTTTCAACCAGAGTTGAATTTTCAAAAAAAATACTTAAATTTTCAACAAATTAGTTGAATTTTTAACGTATGAATATGAATTCTCAACAGAAAATGTAAAAGGTTATATTTCAACCAATGAAGACGCTACCAAAAGAGATGAATTTTAAAAACAATGAAACGAATTTTCAATCATAAAGATTAATTTTCTATAAAAAAGTCGATTTTTGAACCAAAGGTGGAAAAGTTATATTTTTTCTAAAAAAATTAATTTCCAACTCAAGAAAAAGAATTTTTAACAATATTTTCAAATTTTTAAACAAAGATATGATTTTTCAACTATAATGATGAATTTTTTAACCTGAAAGAGGAATTTTCAACAAATAAAAAATTGTTAGTCAAGAAAGAAAAAAAGTTTCACCCGAATGGTTGAACTTTCAAGCCAAAAGACGATTTTGCTGTAAAACAGTTATAGCACCTCATTAACTTGAGTATTGGACGTTAAATAGGATTTTGAATTTGATTTTAATCTAATTTAAAATTCTTAAATTTCTTTTATCTCTCGAATTCTTTTAATTGACTTGCATTCACCTTAATTGAATCAATTCTATTTCGTTCAATGTATATGTTTTTTTATTTTTATTTTGTCTTTAATTTGTCTTGAAGTGTTTTAAACTCATTTTTTATTCTTCAACATTTCATGAAATTATTCTGTATTCCCTCGTATTTTTCTCAAATCATTTTAAACTAACTAAAATCAATGAAATTTCTTAATACATAATAAACTATTAGTGGCGAATGGATAACTATAGAGTAAGGACAATAATTGTCGAGCAAATAGACAACTTAAAAATTTGTTATATTTCTTAAAAACTGAAAGATTGGTAATTACTGCTGTTATTCTATGTAACATTCTTTTTTTTTTAATTTTGTGCAACTTATAACAATAAAAATCATGACCCTGAATTTAGCTATACATATAGATTTGAAAATTGGGGAATTTAGTTAAACAAAAGTAATTGTCCTATTGAAAAAATACTACAAAAATCATCCTGTGATGTCTTCTAATTATTTTATAAAAAATATTTTGTAACATTTATTGAATATAAATAACAAGAAAAAATAAGTATTTGTTTTATTCTTTTTCATTAAAAAAAAATTGATAGGCGCGCGCAAGATTACTAGTTATTACTAAACCTATCTGCTGTTTGCCTGGTAAGTATGCGTACTAAAACGAGGGGCCAACTCCAAAAACGGTATCGACTTGAATTACTTGAATTCTAAAAATTGCTTGAATACCGCGAACTGCTTGAATTTCGCGAATTGCTTGAATTCTGCGAATTCCTTGATTTCTGTAAATTCCTTGAATTCCGTCAATTTCTTGAGTTCCGTGAATTCCTTGAATTTCGTGAATTCCGTGAATCCCGTGAATTCCTTGAATTTCGTGAATTCCTTGAATCCCGTGAATTTCTTGAATGTCGTGAATTCCCTGAAATTCGTATATTCAAAAAATTTTAAAAATAACATATTCAACCGGAGAGTAATAATTACTAAATCTATCTGCTGTTTGCCGTGTGCGGATGCGTACTAAAACGAGAGGCCCACTCCAAAAACGGTATCAACTTGAATTACTTGAATTCTGCGAATTCTGTGAATTCCAAAAATTGCTTGAAATTCGTGAATTGCTTGAATTCCTCGAATGCATTGAATTCGGTGAATTTATTGAGTTCCGTGAATTCCTTGAATCGCTTGAATCCCTTGAATTCCGTGAATTCCGTAAACTTCTTGAATTCCGTTAATTCCGTGAATTTCTTGAGATCCGCATATTCAAAATATTTTAAAATAATACCCAGATAGCAAAATGCCCGCCGACTGCAAGCGATCTGCCGGCCCGCGGTCCGATCGATCGGACCGACGTGCCGGTAAAAATCGTGTATGATGAAGTTTAGGCGGGGGGGGGGGGGGCAAAACTTACGGGCCCTGGCAAAGGGAAGTCCGGGGTTCAAAATTTCAGAAAAAAATTCGCGTTATTTACAAATTAATAATTTCTTCATTAATAATTAACTATTACAATTTATTTATTCTATTAAAGAACGTAGTGAATGAAACATCAAATATATTTATTTAAAAAATACTAGTTTACAATTAATTATTTCAATTTTTTTTACAATTTCGAAGATCGTAAATTAATCCTAAATCATTTAGTGTATTATAGATTAAAAATTTTTTTTACACTCATGTGTTTTTGTATTTTAATTAATAAAATGAGTAATAATTATAATAATTATTTATGAATTTTACTTGGCTAAGTTTGATTTCACATTTTTATTTACTTGTACTAGTCCAAGATTTTTTCGGCATAGTTTTTTTTTTGGCGGGTAAATATTTTCTCCTGATTAAAATAATCGAAAGTAGTGTGATTCATTGACCTTTATAGTCGAATTATCATATTAGCGGATGGTAGGGGAGTCCCCTCTCTTGAATGAAACAAGACACAATTTTATTTATTCTCGTCACTAGGTCGCTAATACGTCTGTTCGGTCAGTCCCACATTTTAAAGTTTGTTTATTATATTTTACTTGTTTATTTATTGTATTATTATATTTAAACTTACCATAAATCGGATGGGATATCATTTTCCGCTTTATTATCAAAGGAACGGTTGTCACATAAACGTAAATGTCATGAACGGTTTATATGGAAATAAGAAAAATAATCAATCTTTCTCTAAATTCTCTGTCCCGCAGGAGAAAATACAGTGCTTCTGAAGATTTTTCCTATTTATGCGTACGTTTACCTCTTTCCTCAAGATGGTAAATTTCCTCGGAATCATTTTTATTCTGCTTCCTGTCATGGTCCTGACAGAAAAGAAGCCGCATATCATATTTATTCTTGCGGATGATTTGGTGAGTTTATTTTTAACATCAAAAATAATAGTTAATTTTTTAAAACACATAAATCTCTTTTTTTCATGCAGAAATCTCTTTTATACAGCAATCTCTTTTTGTTATACAGCAATCTATTTTTGTTATACAGAAATCTCTTTTTGTTATACAGAAATCTCTTTTTTTTTACACAGAAATCTATTTTATTTCCAGAAATCTCTTTTTTCATACAGAAATCTCGTTTTTTATGCAGGAATCTTATTTTCTTGAGTTTACAAAAAAATCATTAGTTTTATGATTTTATTATTGACATTTTTAAAAACTTTTTGATTATTCATTATTATTTTATTATTATTAAATTATTAGTTTTGAATTCGCAATAGGATGCACTGTGTTATACAGCAATCTCTTTTTGTTATACAGAAATATCTTTTTTTTTGTATACAGAAATTTATTTTTTGTCTGCAGAAATCTCTTTTTGTTATACAGAAATCTCTTTTTTACAAAGAAAACTCTTTTTCATACAGCACTCTCTTTTTTACACAGAAATATTTTTTTTCATACAGAAAGATTTTTTTTCAATGCAGAAATCTAATTTTCTTGAGTTCACAAAAAAATTATTAGGTTTATCATTTCATTAATGAAATTTTTTGAAATTATTTTATTATTATTTTATTATAATCAAGTCATTAGTTTTGAATGTGCATTAGGGTGCACAGTAGGATAAAATATAGAACGAGGTTCAAAATAACTTATTGAAGGCAATTCTTGACCGATTTGGAATTTATTTCTTTGAAAAAATACACAAATCAATTTTTTTACAAAGAAATTTCTTTTTCTATATACAGAAACCTCTTTTTATACAGAAATCTCTTTTTTTTTAATACAGAAATCTCTTTTTTTATACATAAATCTCTTTTTGTTATACAGCAATCTCTTTTTGTTATACAGAAATCTCTTTTTTGTATGCAGAAATTTTTTTTTTTCTGCAGAAATCTCTTTTTTTCTGCAGAAATCTCTTTTTTTACAAAGAAATCTCTTTTTTATACAGAATTCTCTCTTTTTTACAAAGAAATCTCTTTTTTGCACAGCAATCTCCTTTTGTTATACAGAAATCTCTTTTTTGTGTATGAAAATTCCTTTTTTCTTCTTCAGAAATCTCTTTTTTCACAAAGAAATTTTTTTTTATACAGAAATCTTTTTTTGGTATACAGAAATCTCTTTTTTGAAACAGAAATCTCTTTTTTTCATACAGAAATCTTTTTTTTTTAATGCAGAAATCTAATTTTCTTGAGTTTACAAAAAAAAATGATTAGTTTTATCATTTCATTAATGTAATTTTTTTAAATTATTTTATTACTTATTACTTTATTATTATTCAGATATTAGTTTTTAATGTGTAACAGGGTGCACAGGAGGATGAAATAAAAAACGAGGTTCAAAATAACTTGTAGAAGGCAATTCTTGACCGATTTGGAATTTATTTCTTTGAATAAATACAGAAATCACTTTTTCACACAGCAATCTCTTTTTGTTGTACAGCAATCTCTTTTTGTTACACAGCAATCTCTTTTTGTTATACAGTAATCTATTTTTGTTGTACAGCAATCTATTTTTTTTTGTACAGAAATCTCTTTTTTTTTTGTGAAGAGAAATCATTTTTTGTTATACAGAAATCTATTTTTTATACAAAAATCTCTTTTTTTATACAGAAATCTCTTTTTTCATACAGAAATCTCTTTTTTTAATGCAGAAATCTTATTTTCTTGAGTTAAAAAAAAATGATTAGTTTTATGATTTTATTATTGACATTTAAAAAAATTATTTGATTATTTATTATTATTTTATTATTATTAAGTTATTAGTTTTGAATGCGCAATCGGATGCACTGTGGGATGAAATAAAAAAAAAAGGTTCAAAATAACTTGGAAAGAGAAATCTCTTTTTTATACAGAAATCTCTTTTTGTCATACAGCGATTTCTTTTTGTTATACAGAAATCTCTTTTTTTTAAAGGAAATCTCTTTTTTTTGGAGGAGGAGGTGGTGGAGGGTGGGCTGGGGGGGGGGACGTGTTCGTTTCGGTCGTCAAGGCCAACTTAATTTCATAAACCGCAACTGTTGCCTCTATTCAGTCGGAAATGTTGCAGCACTAACAGTTATGATCCGGGTTGCCTTTCTATAATCGGCAATTTCACCCCCTACCTTGGCAATCTCATTCCACCCTTGGTAGAAATTTAAAGGCCTCATCCGTGACGAACAGTTCGCGGTGCGCTTGTCCTTATGTCTGATTTACGTCGCTATTAATGACGATTAGTCGGGAACGACAGATTGGCCTGGGAGATTATATTATTATTATCCCAAGATTAATAGATTTTTCACGAATTTCAGTTTAGGATTGAAAAAAAATATTTAGCGATTTTGGAAAATATTTTTGAATAACTGATTGTAAGAAATGGCGCCAGCTGGAAATTCTAGAAACTGGAAATTTTCAAAGAATAGTAGTTTGGGCAAATGAAAGAAATTTTCAAATTAAGAAGTGAATTTTAGACAAAGAAAATTCTAGAAACTGAAAATTTTCAAAATAAAAAATGAATTTTAGACAAAGAAAATTCTAGAAACTGAAAATTTTCAAAATATAAAATAAGTTCAGACCCAGAAAATTCTAGAAACTAAAAATTTTCATAGTGAAAAATTAATTATAGACCAAGAAAATTCTAGAAACGGAAAATTTTCATAATAAACAATGAATTTTAGACCAAGAAAAGTCTATAAACTGAAAATTTTCATAATAAAAAATCAATTTCAGACTGAGAAAATTCTAGAATCTGAAAATTATCAAAATAAAAAATTCATTTTAGACAAAAAAAAATTCTAGAAGCTGAAAATGTTCAAAATAAAAAATTAATTTTAGACAAAGAAAATTCTAGAAACTGAAAATTTCCAAAACAAAAAATGAATTTTAGACCAAGAACATTCTAGAAACTGAAAATTTTCAGAGTAAAAAATTAGTTTTAGACAAAGAAAATTCTAGGAACTGAAAATTTTCAAAATAAAAAATGAATTTTAGACCAAGAAAATTCTAGAAACTGAATATTTTCATAATAAAAAATGAATTTTAGACAAAGAAAATTCTAGAAACTGAAAAATTTACAAATAAAAAAAAAATTTTAGACCAAGAAAATTCTAGAAAATGAAAATTTTCAAGAAATAGTAGTGTGGGCAACTGAAGCAAATTTTCAAATTAAAAAATGAATTTTAGACTAAGAAAATTCTAGAAACTTCAAATTATCAAAATAAAAAATGAATTTGAAACCAAGAGAATTCTAGAAACTTAAAATTTTCATAATGAAAAATACATTTTAGACCAAGAACATTCTAGAAACTGAAAATTTTCATGATACAAAATGAATTTTAGACAAGGAAAATTCTAGAAACTGAAAATTTTCCAAATAAAAAATGAATTTTAGACAAAGAAATTTCTAGAAACTGAAAATTTTGAAGAAATAGTAGGGTGGGCAACTGAAGCAAATTTTCAAATAAAAAAATGAATTTTAGACCAAGAAAATTCTAGAAACTAGATAATTTAAAAGAATAGTAGTTTGGGCAACTGAACAAAATTTTTAAAATAAAAAATGAATTTGAGTCAAAGAAAATTCTAGAAACTGAAAATTTTCAAAATAAAAAATGAATTTTAGACCATGAAAATTCTAGAAACTGAACATTTTCATAATAAAAAATGAATTTTAGACCCAGAAAATTCTAGAAACTGAAAATTTTCATAATGAAAAATGAATTTGAGGCAAAGAAAATTCTACAAACTGAAAATTTTCAAAATAAAAAATAAATTTTAGACCAAGAAAATTCTAGAAACTGAAAATTTTTAAAATAAAAAATAAATTGTTGACCAAGAAAATTCTAGAAACTGAAAATTTTCAAAATAAAAAATGAATTTTATACCAAGAAAATTCTAGACACTGAAAATTTTCATAATAAAAAATGAATTTTAGACAAAGAAAATTCTAGAAACTGCAAATTTCCAAACAATAGTAGTGTGGGAAGCTCAAGCAAATTTTTAAAATGAAAAATGAATTTTATACAAAGAAAATTCCAGAAACTGAAATTTTTCAAAACAAAAAATGAATTTTAGACCAAGAAAATTCAAGAAACTGAAAATTTTTAAAATAAAAAATGAATTTTAGACCAAGAAAAGTCTAGAAACTATAAATTTTCAAAAAATAGCAGTGTTGGCAACTGTAGCAAATTTTGAAAATAAAAAATGAATTTTAGACAAAGAAAATTCTAGAAACTGAAAATTTTCAACAAAAAAAATGAATTTTAGACCAAGGAAGTTCTAGAAACTGAAAATTTTCAAACAATAGTAGTGTGGGCCACTGGAGCAAATTTTCAAATAAAAAAATTAATTTCAGACCAAACAAATTCTAGAAACTTGAAATTTTAAAGCAATAGTAGTTTGGGCAACTGAAGAAAATTTTGAAATTAAAAAATGAATTTTAGACCAAGAAAACTCTAGAAACTAGAAATTTTCAATTTTCAAACAATAGTAGTTTGGGCAACTGAAGCAAATTTTAAAAATAAAAAATAAATTTTAGACCAAGCAAATTCTAGAAACTAGAAATTTTGAAACGATAGTAGTGTGGGCAACTGAAGCAAATTTTGAAAATGAAAAATTAATTTTAGACAAAGAAAATTCTACAAAATGAAAATTTTCAAAATAAAAAATGAATTTTAGACCAAGAAAATTCTAGAAACTGAAAATTTTCATAATAAAAAATAAATTTTAGACAAAGAAACTTCTAGAACTGAAAATTTTCAAAATAAAAAATGAATTTTAGACAAAGAAATTTCTAGAAACTGAAAATTTTCAAAATGAAAAATGAATTTTAGACAAAGAAAATTCTAGAAACTGAAAATTTTCAAAACAAATAATGAATTTTAGACAAAGAAATTTCTAGAAACTGAAAATTTTCAAAATGAAAAATGAATTTTAGACAAAGAAAATTCCAGGCTCGATGTATAATTTTGAGGTTTTTGTCAACATTTCCCTAGTTGGCGTTAAAAGTTGAAGTTGAGGTAGAAAATTTGAGAAAATCTACAATTTTTTTTAAATTCTACTCTATCTCTTTTTTTCACCGAAATATCGTGGTTCGAAGTCAGCAATGATTTTTAATAGCGCTCACAAGAGTCGTGCATTCAATTTCCGATGGTAGAGTACCTCATAAGAAAGATTTTTGAGATCTCATCTCAAGAAATTCAGTTCTAGCATAATTTAAGTTATTATTACGTATCAAAGTATAATAAACATGTCGTACACATGAGACTTTCATTGAACAGGATTTTAGAAGTAAATCAGGAGTATATGATATAAGACGCACATATGTGTTTATGCTAAGTTATGTAAAACAAATATTATACGTGAAAGTTATCAAAGTTGTTTTGCGATGGACAAAAACTTTGACTTTGATGCGAATTTATATGCGAGATGTCTCAAGGAATTAATTTACACTTGATTATTTCAAAATACGGACATTTTCGTTACTTGATCTCAAATAATTAAGTGTAGAAATTGAACAGATTTACCATTAAAATTCCTATAATTTAGAAGAGTTAAAATTGGAAACTTTTCAATTTCAAAGATGTGAAAATACAAATTTGTAAATGTGGATGGTTTTGAAGGTCGATAGTCAAGTCAAGAAATATCGAATGTAAATTGTCGAAATTACAGAATTTTTGAAACATAAAACTCACACATTTTGTCATTGGCAACTGTTAAAATGTCTTCAATTTCGAGGACTTAAAATATATCATTTTACATTTTTGAAGACATACCCTCAATAAAACAGAAGGAGGTGCGGAAGAGTCTGGGAAACTCTTCTAAGAACCTTCTGTTGATTAGGATTATGAAAGCTCTTAATGCGGTGCCACAGCGCCATTCAGATCTGGGAGCGCAGCTTTTGTGCGATTCAGCTACAATGTATAACAAAAAGAATGCTCCATGCATAACCGTTAGCCAGCAACTTGCAATGAATGCAGTTGAAAACGCGGAGGATAACACATATGCAGAAATTAACATCGATCAGTTATTGGGCTCAATGTTCAATAAAACGTTTACGGCACGCCAAGACACATTCATAGACTCTTATGAGCATCAGAGTACTGAGACGTGCATGACCACGCTACGCCTGAGCATTGCGATTTTTTTACCGGAGATGTTAACCAAACAATAACGGCCTTATGGAATCTGGGCTTTCATGTTGATGTCGAGAGCGTGGGTCGAGTGGTAATCCTAGCTGCGATGTCCTCTTGTTATGAGGCCCCCACCAGCGTTATCAATAACGCACCGAAATCACAGGCAAGTCAAGAAAACGAGCGAATGCTTATAGAAGAATTAGGTCGTAAACAAAATATCGCACGGAAGATAAAGAGTAATGATACCGCGATTATCAAAGGAGCAATAGGTACTCTGGCTGTCGTAAAGGCTAAACGTCCGACTAATTTGAGCGCTGGGGCCTCACGCTTGATCGCAAATTGCCACGGATCAATAAAACTAATAGCAGGATTGATCGAAGGCAGCCTCCACAAAAACAGAAAGTGGGCGGTGGCCTTGGCGCTAGCATTGACGGGCAGTTACCTACCTAAACTGGTGGCTCACAAATGGGCAAAGGAAATTGAAGGTTGGAAGAATCTCTCTCCTGAAAAAGCCCTTGATGAAGCTCTTAGGATTGCAGAGGGCATCAGACGCCTCTCTTTATCCGATGTAGAAATAGTGGAACGAGATACTACCCCAACTTTTGCGTTGGATAGCTTAGTGCCCAGGGGTGGACTGCCGGACGGGGCAACGAGTTGGAGCATGCAGTATCACTTGGAAAAATGTATTTATTACCGGGGTGTCACTCCGAACTACAGCACGCTTCGAAAGTCTGTCTTCTTTGTGTATACCAAACCCTTAAGTACACCGAAATATCCGACATCGGGGAAGAATTCTTCTCTCTAATAAGGAGACCTTACATGTTTGGCGCTCAGTCACGTGATGGATGGCCAGCTGGTGAAGAGGCCGAACTCTCTAGGCTGGTTAGCTGCCTGTGCTACCAAGCATAATCAGATGATGCATCCTCTGAACGGCAATATTGATCGCGAAATAAACATTGAAGCGAATATGGAGCCCGCAGCTGAATACGCAATTAAGCAATTCTGGGATAGCTAGTATCACGAAGTTCAATGACGTGCCTGAAATTACTACAGTCGACGAAGCCGAGGAATATACGCATAAGTTATATTTCTGTTACGGGACAGATAATACGATCTGATGGTACGATCCATCAGCTTATTTTGAAGGCTAGTGAAGCCAAAAGGATATCGGACGCTATTAAGCAGAGGGAGGAGTCAGGATTGGACGATTGTCACGACACACCCGAATTTTCCCATATGTACGGTAAGATATACCAGGAAGTGCGTAAGGAAATAGGTCCGAAACCTAAACCCTCGTTTGAATTGGCAAGAGCCCAAGGCGAAGCTGAAAAACTTATGCAGACCCCCAGGCAGCAGCGCCCAGCTACACTCCCGGCAAGCATTTATAATACTTGTACAACTGTACGGGTGGAGCCATTTCCTTCGGAATCAGTAGAGAACCATATATGTGTGGATAACTGTAGGAGCAAGACTAAACCAATATGTCTCAAGGTATTCCAAAAATTACTTGCGCTGATCGATACAAAGGGTGATGCACAGGAACAATATTTGGTTCTGAGATACTCATTTCCTGCTGAAGCGGATGCCCTTGAATATTATATAGACGAGGTGACGTTCCGAGAAGAGCTTAACAAAGTAACTGAGGGAATAATGAACGAGAAAAATAATTTTTATTAAATAACAAATTTCTCGAATAACTATTTATCTTTATTTGTTTGAAGGTAATATAAATATAATTTTCCTAGCTTTTTGAGAAAATTAAAAAAGATTTTTAAATACTTCAAATATGTCGAAAAAGCACTTAAAAAAAATTTTTAATTAAATTATGAATTTTCAACTGGAATAGATGCATTTTAAAGCAAAAAGATGAATTTTTTACAAAAGAGTAACTTTCAACCAAGCAGTTTTTATTTTTCAACCAGAAAGATTAATTTTCAACCAAAAAGATTAATTTTCAACTAAAATGATGAATATTTAACTGAAATACTTGAATTTTTAACCAAAAATATTAATTTTATACCAAAAAAGAAGATTTTTCACAAAACGTATGAATTTTCCAGGAAATAGTTAAATTTTCAACTACAAGATGACAAGTTTTCTACCAAAAATATTAAATTTCAAACAACAAGATTACTTTTTAAACGAGAAGATTAATTCTCTACTAAAAAAGACGATTTTTAACAAAATGCATGAGTTTTCAACGAAATAGATGAATTCTCAACTAAAAAAGATAAATTTTCAATCAAAAATGGAAAGGTTAAATTTTAAGTTAAAAAAATTGACTTTCGGTTAAAAAATTTCATTATCAGCAACAAACATTAATTTTTAACCAAACTGATAAATTTTTAATTAAATTATGAATCTTCAACTGGAATAGATGAATTTTAAAGCAAAAAGATGAATTTTTTACAAAATTGTAACTTTCAACCAAGCCGTTTTTAATTTTTAACCAAAATGATGAATTTTCAACTAAAATGATGAATATTCAACTGGAACACTTGAGTTCTCAACCAAAAATATTAATTTTATACCAAAAAAACACGATTTTTCACAAAACATTTGAATTTTCCAGGAAATAGTTGAATTATCAACTGTAAGATGACAAGTTTTCTACCAAAAAGATTAATTTTCAAACAACAAGATGACTTTTTAAACGAGAAGATTAATTGTCTACTAAAAAATATGATTTTTCAACAAAATGTATGACTTTTCAACGAAATAGATGAATTTTCAACTAAAAAAGACCAATTTTCAACCAAATATTGAAGGACTAAAAAAGATGAATTTTCAATCAAAAAGGGAAAAGTTGAATTTTCAGTTGAAAAAAAATTAATTTTCAGTTAAAAAAATTAATTTTCAGCAGCAAAAAATATTTTTCAGCAACAAAAATTAATTTTCAGGTAAAAAAATTAATTTTCGGCAACAAAAGTTAATTTTTAACCAAACTGATAAATTGTCCACTAAAATGATGAATCTTCAACTGGAATAGATCAATATTTTAAAGCAAAAAGATGAATTTTTTACAAAAGAGTAACTTTCAACCAAGCAGTTTTTAATTTTTAACAAAAACAATTAATTTTCAACTAAAATGGTGAATATTTAACTGGAATACATGAATTTTCAACCAAAAATATTAATTTTATACAAAAAAACAAAAAAAAAACGATTTTTCACAAAACATTTGAATTTTCAAGGAAATAGTTGAATTATCAACTGAAAGATGACAAGTTTTCTACCAAAAAGATTAATTTTTAAACAACAAGATTACTTTTTAAACGAGAAGATTAATTCTCTACCAAAAAAATACGATTTTACAATAAAATGCATGAGATTTAACGAAATAGATGAACTTTCAACTCATAAAGACAAATTTTCAACCAAATAGTTGAAGAACTAAAAAAGATGAATATTCAGTCAAAAAGGGAAAAGTTGAGTTTTAAGTTAAAAAATAAATTTTCAGTTAAAAAAAAATTAATTTTCAGCAGCAAAAATTAATTTTGAACCAAACTGATAAATTTTCAACTAAAATGATCAATCTTGAACTGGAATAGATGAATATTTTAAAGCAAAAAGATGATTTTTTACAAAAAAGAAACCTTCAACAAAGCAGTTTTTAATTTGTAACCAAAAAGATGAATTTTTATCTAAAATGATGAATATTTAACTGGAATACTTGAATTTTCACTCACAAATATTAATTTTATACCAAAAAGACGATTTTTCACAAAACGTATAAATTTTCCAGGAAAAAGTTGAATTATCAACTGAAAGATGTTTTCTATCAAAAAGATTAATTTTCTATCAAAAAAACGATTTTAAACAAAATGCATGAGATTTAAACGAAATAGATGAATTTTCAACTAAAAAACACAAATTTTCAACCAAATAGTTGAAGAACTAAAAAAGATGAATATTCAATCAAAAAGGGAAAAGTTAAATTTTCAGTCAAAAAAATTACTTTTCAGCAACAAAAATTAATTTTTAACCTAACTGATAAATTTTTTATTAAATTATGAATATTAAACTGGAATAGATGAATTTTAAAGCAAAAAGATGAATTTTTTACAAAAGAGTAACTTTCAACCAAGCAGTTTTTAATTTTTAACAAAAAAAATGAATTTTCAACTAAAATGATGAATATTTAACTGGAATACTTGAATTTTCAACCAAAAATATTAATTTTATACCAAAAAAGACGACTTTTCACAAAACATTTTAATTTTCAAGGAAATAGTTGAATTATCAACTGAAAGATGACAAGTTTTCTACCAAAAAGATTAAATTTCAAACAACAAAATTACTTTTTAAACGACAAGATTAATTCTCTACCAAAAAAGACGATTTTAAACAAAATGCATGACTTTTCAACGAAATAGATGAATTTTCAACTAAACAACACAAATTTTCAACGAAATAGTTGAAGAACTCAAAAAGATGAATTTTCAATCAAAATAGGAAAAGTTAAATTTTCAGTTAGAAAAATTAATTTTAAGTTAAGAAAATTAATTTTAAGATTAAAAAATTAATTTTCAGCAGCAAAAATTAATTTTTAACCAAACTGATAAATTTTCAACTAAAATGATGAATCTTCAACTGGAATAGATGAATATTTTAAAGCAAAAAGATGATTTTTTTACAAAAAAGAAACTTTCAACGAAGCAGTTTTTAATTTTTAACCAAAAAGATGAATTTTTAACTAAAATGATGAATATTTAACTGGAATACTTGAATTTTCAACCACAAATATTAATTTTATTTATTATTATTCCAGTTTAATATTCATAATTTTCGTTGAAAATTGCAAAGATTTCAAGGATTTTAAAGATTTCTAATATTTTACATAAATTGAAAAACATTCCAAAAGATTTCACAGAAATTTCAAGATTTCAAAAAATTTCACAAAGATTTTAAATATTTTACAAAAATTTAAAGATATTTCAAAAGACTTCACAGAAATTTCAAGATTTCACAAAGATTGCAACAAATTTCACAAAGATTTCAAGGATTTCAAATATTTAAAAAAAATGTTTAAACTTTGAAAAGATTCACAGAAGTTTAAAGATTTCACGAAGATTTCAAGGATTTTAAAGATTTCTAATATTTTACAAAAATTTAAAAACATTCCAAAATATTTTACAGAAGTTTCAAAATTTCAGAAAATTTCACAAAGATTTTAAATAATTTACAAAAATTTAAAGATATTTCAAAAAACTTCACAGAAATTTCATGATTTCCAAAAATTTCACAAACATTTTAAGCATTTTAAGATTTCGAATATTTTACAAAAATTTTAAAACATTCAAAAGATTTCAAGGATTTTAGTATTTTACACAAATTTAAAAACATTCCAAAAAATTTTACGGAAATTTCAAAATTTCCAAATGTTTCACAAAAATTTAAAATAATTTACAAAAATTTAAAAATATTTCAAAAGATTTCAAGGATTTTAAAGGTTTTTAATATTTTACACAAAATTTAAAAACATTCCAAAAAATTTTACAGAAATTTCAAAATTTCAATATATTTCACAAAGATTTTAAATAATTTACAAAAATTTAATGATATTTCAAAAGACTTCACAGCATTTTCACAAAGATTTTAAGCATTTTAAAGATTTCGAATATTTTACAAAAATTTAAAAACGTTCAAAAGATTTCACAGAAATTTTAAGATTTCACAAAGATTTCAAGGATTTTAAAGAATTCTAATATTTTACAAAAATTTAAAAAAATTCCAAAAGATTTCACAGAAATTTCAAAATTTCAAAAAATTTCACAAAGATTTCAAGCATTTCAAAGATTTCGAATACTTTACAAAAATTTAAAAACATTCCAAAGATTTCACAGAAATTTAAGATTTCACAAAGATTTCAAGGATTTTAAGGATTTCGAATATTTTACAAAAATTTAAAAACATTCAAAAGATTTTACAAAGATTTCAAGGATTTTAAAGATTTCTAATATTTTACATAAATTGAAAAACATTCCAAAAGATTTCACAGAAATTACAAAGATTTCAAAAAATTTCACAAAGATTTCAAATATTTTACAATAATAGTAAAATATTCAAAAGATTTCATAGAAATTTCAAGATTGAACAAATATTTAAGAAAATTTCACAAAGATTTCAAGGATTTTAAAGATTTCTAATATCATACAAAAATTTGAAAACATTCAAAAGGATTTCACAGAAATTTCAAGATATCAAAAAATTTCAAAAAGATTACAACGATTTCAAATATTTTACAAAAATTTAAGAAAATTCAAAAGGCTTCACAGAAATTTCAAGATTTCACAAAGATTTTAAAGATTTCTAATATTTTACAAAAATTTTAAAACATTCCAAAGATTTCACTGAAATTTCAAGATTTCAATGATTTTAAAGATTTGTAATATTTTACAAAAATTTAAAAACATTCCAAAAGATTTCACAGAAGTTTCAAGATTTCACAAAGATTTTAAAGATTTCTAATATTTTACAAAAATTTTAAAACATTCCAAAATATTTCGCAGAAATTTCAAGAGTTCACAAAGATTTCAAATATTTTACAAAAATTTAAAAACATTCAAAAGATTTCACTGAATTTTCAAGATTTCACAAAGATTTCAATGATTTTAAAGATTTTAAATATTTTACAAAAATTTTAAAACATTCCAAAAGACTTCACAGAAATTTCAAGATGTTAACAAATTTCACAAAGATTTTAAATATTTTACAAAAATGTTTAAACATTCAAAAGATTTCACTCAAATTTCAAGATTTCATAAAGATATCAAAGATTTTAAAGATTTCTAATATTTTACATAAATTTAAAAACATTCTAAAAGATTCCACAGAAATTTCAATATTTCACAAAGATTTGAAGGATTTCAATGATTAATAATATTTTACACATATTTAAAAACATTCCAAAAAAATTCACAGAAATTTCAAGATTTCACAAAGATTTTAAGTACTTCAAGAGATTTCAACGAATTCACAAAGATTTCAATGATTTCAAAGACGACTTATGTTTGCAAAAAAATAAGAATTTGTTTATTTATGGTGCTGCTTTCCTTAAAAATTGTTGGCCAACAAAAAATGAAATGGCTCATAAGGAAACTAAAATAAAAGTTTTCCTTGCTATGCTGTTTTTGATTTCTTAAATCATATTTTTTCGACCCATCTTACCTAATGAAAAAAAAAACACTCTATAAATATTTTACCCACACTGAGAAAAATATTCGGGCAACCAAGTATTATTCTTTGGCTCAACAAAACTTTTGCTGACTCAGCAAAAAGTTTTATTGGTTCATTAAAATATTACTTTGTTTTAAAACGTTTTGCTATACAAACCAAAATTTGATGGAACCAGGAAAAAAATGTGTTGCACAAATACTAATGAAATTATTCTGTTGCAGGAAGAAAACATTTTTCTCAGTGTATTATATTTATATCCTCTGTTTAGGATCTGATACATTTTAAAATTTGCCGCGCTTGTTCATGATCTCATTTTGACCAATAAGAGCGTCGCGTGAAACGATGCCAGCGCCCTCAGTCGTTCGTGTTGCTCAGTGCTGCTTTCGTTCTCTTGGAGGACGCTTATTGGAGTAACCGCCTAAATCGCGCGAATGTAAAGTAAATATGCAAGTGAATAATAGTTCTTTTTTTTAAAGACCGTCAAACTCATCTTTTTATAATACTTTCAAAATATGTTTTTCAAAAAAGCAGATTGACGTAAGGATGGCAGAAGAAGAATGTGTCGACAATTTCATTCTCACACCATTTCATCCAAAAATACTAATTTCCGCGTTTCTATAAAACAGACGAATTTTCAACAAAACTTTCAACAAAAAATGTAGTAATTAATATTTTAACAAAAAAAGATGGTAATTTTTAATCAAAAACGGTTTTCAGTCAAGGCAGAAAAAAAATTCAAACAAACGGTTGAATTTTCAACCAAGAAGATTAGTTTTCTACAAAAAAAACTAATTTTCTGCAAAATACATGGATTTCCAACAAGATACTTGAATTTTCTACTAGAAATATCTATTTTTAAGCAAAAATAGAATATTTTCAGTTAAAAAAATTAATTTCAAACAGAAAAAAATTAATTTTCAACAAAACAGTTAAATACAATAATATAAAGATTCTTGGACAAATTAAGAATCACTGTTATTCAATTTTATATTGCAATTAAAAAAAAAAGTACAGCACGCTCTCGAAAAAATTCCCTGACATTTCCATGTTTTTCCAGGTATATAAATAAAAATTCCCTGAAAATTCCAGGTTTTCCCAATTTTTCAGGTAGGATATTTATTTTTAATACAGAGAATTTTTAATATTTTTGAGATCCAACAAACTGATTTAACTACAAGAACCTTCACAGTTTAAACTTTTAAAGAGTCACGGAATTGTTTAGGACCGAAAAATATCGTTTTTTAAGACAAAATCACACCTATTTTTTGTTTTTCACAACAACAAAAATTTCACGAACTTAGGACTACTTATTATATGTAGGTGATTTATGAAAAAATTAAAGAAAATTTTCTTTAAAAACCAAATATTTGAATTTTTAATCCAACAGTTGCATTTACAATCAAATAGTTGAATTTTCATTCCCAAAAGACGAATTTTCAACCAAGAAACTTAATTTTTTACCAAAAAAGACGATTTTTCTACAAAATACATAAAGTTTGAACGAAAAAAGATAAATTGTCAACCAAAAATGCAAAATTAAAAATTTTCAGTAAAAAAAGGAAAATTTAAATTTTCAATAAAAAAAAATATTAAAAAAAAACGTATTTTCGACAAAATAGTCCAATTTTCAATCAAAGAGATGAATTTTCCAACCATAAAGACGAATTTTCAACAAATAAAGATTGTTAGTCAAGAAATTTTAAACTTTCAATTAAAAGGGATGAATTTTAACTAAAATTATGAATATTCAACTGGAATAGTTAAATTTTCAGTCAAAAAAATTATTTTTCATTGTAAAAAAACGAAATTTCATACATAGAGATGAATTTTCAAGTTCCATTTTCAACCATGAAATATGAATTTTCAACGTCCAATGTAACAGTAGATATTTCAACCAAAAAATATTGTTATTTTAAATAAAAGCAGTTGAATTCGACCAAAAAAGACGAACTTTGAACAAAATAGTTGAATCATCTACCGAAGAATATTAATTTTCAACCAAGCACTTTAATTTTTATCCAAAAAAGATGAACATTTCATTAAAATTGATCAATTTTGAAAACCAAACCGACGAATTGTTAACAAAAATTGAATTTTCTACCAAAATAGTTGAATTTTCAAGCGAAAAAGAAAAAAAAAATGTCTACGAAACAGTTTACTTATAAACGAAAATTGAATTAATTAATTGAATTATTGAATTGAATTTTGAGTTGAATTTTTAACCAAATAATAAAATTTTAATTAAAAATATATAATCGCCAGGAGAAAGCAACTGCAAAAAACGAAATAGAAATGAAAGGCTAATAAATTTAGTAACAAAAATATATCAAGGTGGCCGCAAAACTTCATTTTCACATAGAATCTTTTATAAACAGAATAAAAGAATGAATTTTAATATTTTGCAAGATTTTTTTGAACCAATAATTTTGAATAATTTTGAAAACCAATTTTCGCTAACCAATAAAATTCTCTGAATTTTCCCTGATTTCCAGGTTTTTCCTGACTTATTCACCCTGATAATTCACTTAAATATTCAAGTAGCATTAAGTTCATGAAAAAAATTTCTTTTTAAAAAACAAAAGACACGTGTCTCATATTTTACCTAAGATAAAAATATATTTATGCTTCAGACAATTCCGTTTGTATTCTTGAAACAAAAGACACATGTCTCGTATTTTAACTGAGATAAAAATATATTTATGCTCCAGACAGTGCTGTAACATCGCCAGGGTCAGACTCTTCAGACTGTCAGAGGTCTTTTTTGCACTTTTGTATGCTCAAATTGATTTTATGAAATACTAAGATTCAATATTTTGAATTTTGAACTTGTTGCAGGATAGACAGCGATTCTTAGGAACAAAATTCCAGTTCTTTCCCAGGTTTTCCAGGTCAAGAAATCAAGTTTTTCCAGGTGATCTTTTTTTTTACATCAAATAATTAAATAGCTGTCTGTTATACATGTAAAAAATAAGCCATTTCATTTTTTACTGGCCAACAATTTCTGAAGAAAGCAGAACTATAAATAAATAAATTCTTAATTTTTTGCGAACACAGGCTTTGTGAAATTTTTGGGAATATTTTTAAATCTTTGTAAAGTCTTTGAAATCCTTGAAATATTTGAACTGATTGTGATCTTTTGAAGTATTTAAAATCTTTGGGAAATTTCTGTGAAATCTTTACGAAATCGTTTGGAATCTTTTAAAATTTTTGTAAAATCTTTGAAATCCTTACAATCTTTGTTAAATTTTTTTAATCTTTTAAATACTTGTGAAATCTTTAATATTTGTTTGTGAAATCTTTTGTGTTCATCTAAAATCATTTAAATCGTTTGAAATCTTTTGAAATCTTGTCAAATTTGTTGAAAACTTTTGAAATCCTTATGCATTTTTTGAAATATTTGTGAAATCTTTCTGAAATCTTTTGTATTCTTTTGAAATCACTGGAATATTTGAAATTAAATCAAGCCCAAAAGACGAATTTTTTAGAAGACAGTTGAATTTTTACCCAAAAAGACGAATTTTTAACCAAGAAGCTTTATTTTTTTAATTATTTGAAATATTTGTGAAATCTTCTGTATTCGTTTGAATTCTTTGCAATCTTTGTGAAATATTCATATTTCCAGATTGGTTTGGAAATTTCCCTATTTTGGTTTAAATTAAACTATTTTGTTGAAAATATATTTTTATCATTGAAAATTTATGTTTTTCTGTTCAAAATGAAAATATTCACATGAAAAAAAATTTGGTGTTGCGAAAATTATTTTTTTTTGACAAAAAAAAAACTATTCTATTTTTGGTTGAAAATTCCACTATTTGTTTCAAAATTGATCCTTCTTAGTTTAAAATTCAACTACTTGGTGGAAAATCTACCTATTTTGTTGAAAATTCGCATATTCAAATTGAAAATTAACTTTCTTAACTGAAAATTTAATTATAAAATTCAATTTCTGGTTGACTATTGGTATTTTTTAGTAGAGAATTCATGTATTCTGAAGAAAATTCGTCTTTTTGGTTTGAAAATTTAACAATTTTGTGGAAAAGTCATCTTTTTTGGTTTTTATATTCAACTATTTGGTGGGAAATTAACCTTTTTGTTGGAAATTCATATTTTCAGGTCGGTTTGAAAAATTCCCCTCTTTTGGTTTAAATAACACTATTTTGTTGAAAATTTATGTTTTTTTTTGTTGAAAATGAAAATATTTTGATGCAAATTTTTTATTCTTTTGTGAAAATAAAATTTTTTAACAAAAAAAAAAAACTATTCTATTTTTGGTTGAAAATTCGACTATTTGGTTCAAAATTGATCCTTTTGAGTTGAAGATTCAAATATTTGGTGGAAAATCGACCTATTTTGTTGAAAGTTGGCGTTTTTAAATTGAAAATTAACTTTCTTGATTGAAACTGTAATTATAAAATTCCATTGCTGGTTGACTATTGGTATTTTTTAGTTGACAATCTATGTATTCTGAAGAAAATTCGTCTTTTTGATTTGAAAATTTAACAATTCTGTGGAAAAGTCATCTCTTTTGGTTTTTATATTCAACTATTTGGTGGAAAATTAACCTTTTTGTTGAAAATTAATATTTTCAGGTCTGTTTGGAAAAATCCCCTCTTTTGGCTCAAATTAAACTATATTGTCGAAAAAAAAAATATTTTTTTGTTGAAAATTCACAATTTTAGTTGAAAATACATTTTTTTGTTAAAAATGAAAATATTTTATTAAACAAAAAAAAAAGATTTTGTGAAAATTAAATTTTTTAACAAAAAAAAACTATTTTATTTTTGGTTGAAAATTCCACTATTTGGTTTAAAATTGATCCTTTTTAGTTTGGAATTCAACTATTTGGTGGAAAATCTACCTATTTTGTTTAAAGATGGCGTTTTTTAAATTGAAAATTAACTTTCTTAACTGAAAATGTAATTATAAAATTCTATTTCTGGTTGACTATTGGTATTTTTTAGTAGAGAATTCATGTATTCTGAAGAAAATTCGTCTTCTTGGTTTAAAAATGTACCAATTTTGTGGAAAAGTCATCCTGTTTGGTTTTTAAATTCAACTATTTGGTTGTCAAAAATTCATATTTTCAGGTCGGTTTGGAAATTCCTCTCTTTTGGTTTAAAATAAACTATTTTGTTGAAAATACATTGTTTTTTGTTTTTTTTTGTTTGAAAATTCATGTTTTTTTTGCGTTAAAAATGAAAATATTTTAATAAAAACAAAAATTTGTGTGTGAAAATTAAATTTTATAACAAAAAAAAAACTATTCTGTTTTTTAAAATTCCACTATTTGGTTCATAATTGATCCTTTTTCGTTGAAAATTCAACTATTTGGTGACAAATCTACCTATTTTGTTGAAAGTTGGCGTTTCCTAAATTGAAAATGAACTTTTTTCATTGAAAATGTAATCATAAAATTCCATTTCCTGTTGACATTTGGTATTTTTTAGTTGAGAATTCATGTATTCTTAAGAAAATTCGTCTTTTTGATTTGAAAATTTAACAATTCTGTGAGAAAATCATCCTTTTTGGTTTTTATGTTCAACTATTTGGTGGAAAATTCACTTTTTCATTGAAAATTCATATTTTCAGATTGGTTTGAAAATGTCCCTCTTTTGGTTTACATTAAACTATTTTGTTGAAAAAAATTTTCCCGTTGAAAATTCACAATTTTACTTGAAAATTCATGTTTTTTTGTTAAAAATTGAAATATTTTTATGAGAAAAAATTTGGTGTGTGAAAATGAAATTTTTTAGCAGAAAAAAAAGATTCTATTTTTGGTTGAAAATTCCACTATTTGGTTCAAAATTGATCCTTTTTAGCTAAAAATTCAACTACTTGGTGGAAAATCTACCTATGTTGTTGAATGTTGGCGTTTCTCAAATTGAAAATTAACTTTTTTAATTCAAAATGTGATTATAAAATTCCATTTCTGGTTGAATATTGGTATTTTTTAGTTGAGAATTCATGTATTCTAAAGGAAATTCGTCCTTTCGGTTTGGAAATTTAATAATTTTGTGGAAAAGTCATCCTTTTTTTTTATATTCAACTATTTGGTGGAAAATTAACTTTTTTGTTAAAAATTCATACTTTCAGAATGGTTTGGAAATTTCCTTCTTTTGGTTTAAATGAAACTATTTTGTTGAAAATATATTTTTGTCGTTGAAAATTCACAATTTTCCTTGAAAATGCATGTTTTTTTTGTTAAAAATGAAAATATTTTAATGAAAACAAAAAATAAAATGTTGTGAAAATTAAATTTTTTAACAAAGGAAAACTATTCTATTTTTGGTTGAAAATTCCACTAATTGGGTCAAAATTGATCCTTTCTAGTTGAAAATTCAACTATTTGCTGGAATATCCGCCTATTTTGTTGAAAGTTGGCGTTTCTCAAATTAAAAGTGAACTTTTTTAATTAAAAATGAAATTATAAAATTCCATTTCTGGTTGACTATTGGTATTTTTTAGCTGAGAATTCATGTATTCTGAAGAAAATTCGTCTTTTTGGTTTGAAAATTTAACAATTTTGTGGAAAAGTCATCCTTTTTGGTTTTTATATTCAACTATTTGGTGGAAAATTAACTTTTTTGTTGAAAATTTATATAAATATTTTGTGTAGGAAAAATATAACGGTATTTAATTATGTGTGGGAAATATTATGTGTAGAAAATATTTCGTGTAGCAAAAATATAACAGTATTAAACAAAAGTTAATTCTGTGTAGGAAATATTCTGTATAGAAAATATTTTGTGTATGATAAAAAATGTATTAAAAAATATTAAATTCTGTGTAGGAAAAATATAACAGTATTGAGCAATATTTAACTATGTGTAGGAAATACTCTGTATAGAAAATATTTTGTGTAGGAAAAAATAACAGTATTAAAAAATATTAAATTCTGTGTAGAAAAAGTTATGTTTATGAAAAATATAACAGTATTAAATTTTGTGTAGGAAGTATTTTGTGTAGAAAATATTTTGTGTAGGACAAATATTGGACAGAATAACTTTTTGTACAATATTTTTTAAATATTTTCAGGATACAATATTTAACATTTATTTCTGTGTAGGGTACATTCTGGGTAGAAAGTATTTTCTGTAGGAAAAATATAACGGTATTTAATTATGTGTAGGAAATAGTATGTGTAGAAAATATTTCGTGTAAAAATATAACAGTATTAAACAATAGTTCATTCTGTGTAGGAAATATTCTGTATAGAAAATATTTTGTGTAGCAAAAATATGAACAGTATACGTTTTCTGCAATGTAGTTTGTGTAGGACAATTTTGTGTAGGAACGGGTGTTACTCAAGTTAAAATACTTTGTTAAAAATCCATTTAATCGATTAATGACTCATCTCTTTGGTTGGAAATTTAATTATTTTGTTAAAAATTCATTTTTTTTTAATTAGTTTTTAGAACTTAAAATTTAACTAATGCCGTTTTAGTTAAAAATTGATCGCTTTTAGTTATAAAATCAACTATTTAATTGAAAATTAACTTTTTTGTTGAAAATTCATATTTTCAAACGGAAAATTTAATTGCTTTGTTGAAAATTGATTTCTTTTTGTTTACAAATTAATTTTCTGAGCTGAATATTTAACAGCTCCAGTTTTAGTTGAAAATTGATCTTTTATATTTGAAAGCTCAACTGTTTAGTTTAAAATTAACTTTTTTGTAGAAAATTCATAATTTCGGGTTGAAAATTTAAACTGTGTTGTATAAAATTCATCTTTTTGGGTTAAAAATTGTATTATTTTGGTGGAAAAGTGAACAATTTTGTTGAAATTCTTTTCTCTTTTGACTGAAAAATCTTTCTTGGTTGAAAATTCTACTCTTTAATTAAAAATTCGTCTTTTTTTGGTTGAAAATCATTTTTTAAACTGAAAATCGTCTTTTTCATCAGTCTTAATTTTTTAACTGGTATATCAACTAATTTGTTGAAGATTCGACTGTTTGGTTGAAAATTTACCTTTTTGTCGAAAATTAATTTTTTTTAACCAAAAATTTAACTGTTTCATTTTTGTAGAAAATTTATCTTTCCAAATTGAAAATTCGTCTTTTTTGGTAGAATATTAATCTTTTTGGTTGAAAATTCTAGTATTTTGTTGAAAATCCATTTTGTTGTTGTTGAAAATTGATTTTTTGTTTGTTAAAAATTCAACTATTGTTTGGTTGAAAATTATTCTGTTCAAGTTGAGGATACAGGTATTTTGTAAGAAATTGAACTGATTTGATTAAGTTATTTAAAATTAAAATCTTCTTGGTATGAAATATCAATTGTATTGCATTTTTCGTTAAAAATTTATATTTTGAGGTTGAAAATGCAACTAATTTGCTGAACAATTAGTTTTCTTATAAATCTCAATTTTTTAACTGACAAATTAACTAATTCGTTGAAGATTAACTTCTTTGTTGGAAATTAACTTTATCAACTAAAAATTTAACTTTTTAATTTTTTGTAGAAAATTAATTGTTTTAACTGAAAATTTAACTTTTCCATGTTTGGTTAAAAATTTATTCATTTTACTTCAAAATTCAACTATCAGGTAGAAAACTCATAGATTTTGTGGAAAATTTTTCTTTTTCAATAAAAAAATTAATCTTCTTGGTTGAAAATTTATCTTTTTTGTTGAAAATTTAACTATTACTGAAATGTACTGAAATGTTTTTAATACAAATGTACCTGATAATTAAGTATTTTTATGAAAAATACATTTTTAATATAATTTTATCAAATTATTAATATAAAAATAATATAAAAAATTAACATAGTTGATATAAAAAATTAAATTTTTAAGAATCAATTGTTTATTTGTGGAACAGTAAGACACAGCTGATAACAAGATTATCAGTAGGTAAAGTATTCCACAGTCAGACATTTTTCGGGTTGAAAATTCTATTATTTTGGTAGAAATTTTAACAATTTGGTTGAAATTTTTTATCTCTCTTGACTGAAAAATCCCTGTTGGTTGAACATTTCATAATTTTATTTAAAATTCATCCTTTTAAATTGAAAATTTCTCTTTCTCATTAGAAAATGAACTTTTTCATTAAAAATTCAACTTTATTCTGAAAAATTCGCCTTTTTGAATTAAAAAGTTGACTATTCGATTAAAAATTCAACTATTTTGTTCAAAATTCATTTATTTGATCGAAAATTAATCGCTTTTAGTTGAAAATTATTGTGTTTTGTTCAAAATTTATCTTTCTTGGTAGAAAATTAATCCTATTGATTCAAAATTCAATTATTGGGCTAAAAGTTGAACTTCTTTGTTAAAAATATATTTTATCATTTGATGATTCATTTCGTTAGTTGAAAATTCAACTATTTTGTTGAAATTTCGTTGTTGTTAAAAATCAGTTTTTTTTACTGGAAATTTAACTACTACAGTTGTAGTCAAAAATTGAACGTTTTTAGTTGAAAACTCAACTATTTTTATTGAATATTAACTTTTTTGTTTAAAATTCCTATTTTCGGGTCGAAATGTAAACATTTTTGTAGAAAATTCATTTTTCGGATTAAAAACTCTATTATTTTGGTAGAAAATGAAACAATTTAATTGAAATTTTTCGCCTCTCTTGACTGAAAAACTGTGTAAATGTATAGGATTTAAAATGTGGCTAGTTTTTACGGTTACCTTGCTGATTAATTTATGGCCCTTTAATTGTTGTGTGCCCGTTTGCTGTGTTAGTTATGAGAGATTTTGTGTGTATCGCTCATTTTCGTTTACTGCGCTATGTAAATGCTATATGTGCCAGAATTGTGTAAGCGTATGACATTGAAAATGCAGTTAGCTTTTCTGGTTGCCTTGTTGATTAATTTAGGTCTTTTTGATTAGCGTGTGCCTGTTTATTGTGCGAAAAATGATGCGTAGCTCATCTTGGTCTATTGGGTCGTTCCTTAAAAATATGATCTTCACGAATGATCTTAACAATATTAGGATTGTTTATAATATGATTTTAACAATAATAATTCGATATTGGATACGATCTTCCAGCTTGTTTTTTTATTATTGTAGATAAATGTTATGTAGTTATAATATATTGAATATAAATGTTATGTAGTTATAATCTATTGAATATAATTAGTTATTATTATAAAAGTCGCGGGACGTGACATTATTATTCCTATATAAAGTAAAAGGATGCAATTAAATTTTCACAAATGAGAAACAGTATAATAAAAAATATATACTAGATGTACACAAAAAGAAAATTATTTTTTATTTATGGAATAAAAAAGATTTTAACAAATTTTTTAAAATTAAAATGAAACAATTTTTGATTATATTTCAAAGACTAAAAATGAGGTAGAAATGAAATTGCTTTGCTTTGTAAACATAATAATATAATTATTTGAAATTATGTCTCAACCTTATAAAAACCCTTGGAATATTTTTAAATATCCTATAACCTTACAGGTCCTATAAAATCCTTTTGTATCTTCCAAAATTCTTTGAAACAGCAGGCAAAGTGTTTGAATTCCTAAAATTATTAAAACCGTCGGAAATCCCTTGAAATTATTTAAATCCCTTGAAAATGCATTGGGATCTCTTCAAATACCCTAAAATAATTCAAAGTCTTCGAAATTCCTATAAACTATTGGAATGAATAAAAAAAGTTCCATGATTCTTTGAAAATTTCCCAAAATATATCAAATCCTTTAATATTTTTTAAAATCCCTTCAAACTTTTTAAAGCTCTTGAAGGAGCCTGCGAATCTTTTATAATACCCTCAAATATTTCAAATCCTTCGAAATCCCATTAAATTGCTGGAATCCAAAAAACATCGTTGCAATCTTTTAAAATAACCTAAAATATTTAAAATCTTTTTAAATCTTTTGAAATATTTTAAAGATCTTAAAAATTCCAAGAAATTTGAATAAACACTTTAAAATATTTCGAATCTTTTCATTATTTAATTGCCAATTGATCCTCAGGATCAATTAAATAAAAACTTCAAAAAAATCCATCGAATTAAGTAGAAGTGAATGAATTTAGAAGAATTTGAGTGAATTTTAAAAATTCAAGAGAATTCCAAAGAACTAAAAGAATACAGGATAAATTCATAAGAATTCAGGTTTAATTCGATAAAAATAATTTCAAATCTCTTAAAATCTTAGAAACCCTACGAAATATCTCACCTCTTTTGAATAAATTCTTTAAAATCCACTAAATTGACAGATTTGTATTTCTCAAATATGTACTAGTACTACTACTACTACTACTACTACTAAAAACTACTCTGCTACAAAGCACAAGCAGGAAGGTAGTTTTTGACAGGTAGATTTAAGAGGATTTTTGAGAAATAATGCCCTTATACTACTACTACTACTACTACTACTACTACTACTACTACTACTATTACTACTACTACTACTACTACTACTACTACTACTACTACTACTACTACTACTACTACTACTACTACTACTACTACTACCACTGCTACTACTACTACTACTACTACTACTACTATGTTTTACTATGTTTTTTTAACCAGGCACTGAAAAATTTTACCTTAGATTGCGCTTTATTTGAGCTTTAGTCTTTTCAATGGGATTTTCATTCATTTTGTTACGCCATTCGCTTGCTGCCTTAGCTCTTTTTTCTTGTTTTAAGCTTTCCTCTTCTTTTAAAAGTTTTGATGGTGGATTCGATTTTTGACTCTTACTTTTGGCCATTTCGCTGTTTATTTTCTTCGAGTTGTCATAGTAGTCATTTGCTCTGAGTTTAATTAACAAAATAACCATTAAAACAAAAAGACCTTGAAAAATCACCCGGGTATCTCAAATTTCAGTTCTTAAACCTTCTTCCCCAAAGAAGATGTGATTTCAACACCTAGACTACCAGAAAAGTCCGTTGGAAGAACATCCACCTCATTACTTTGCAATCATTGTAATATGAATTTTTCATTGCTGAATAATAATTCGCATAATTAAATTGAAATGAAAATTAAAACGATGTTACAAACTTTTGTAACTTTGTAACTTTTACAATTAAAAAAGTAATTCTATGCATCATTTTCAATTTAAAACTTGTCTTATATTCAAATAAATAAATAATATTTATCAGTATTACATAATTACATATTTATTCACCAGTTTCCTCTTTTCAAAATAATGCAACCTTTTCCCACTTTTCTATTTTCTCTATCACATTTCAAAAGTAGAAGAAAATTTAAACAATGAAGAATTCTCATAAGCGTGAATTTGCAAGCAATTAAAACAATACTCCCTGTGCATTACTTTAGTTCGCTAGTACGTACCACTTTTCAATCTGAAGTTAGCAAAGTACCCAGCGGACACGTTCTGTAAATGTTACATAACAATAAGGGAACATTTATACCTAACATTTTTACAATCGTGTGCCATAACAATTACAGAACATGAAGGTCACACTGTTCTGTAACGCAGTCACTGTAAGGATACGTGACAGTTCTGGAATTCTGTCATGTACCCAATATAGAACAGAGTGATAGAACTGTTATGTCACTAGAATGTCACACGTATTCCTAGAAAGGAACATAAAGGTCACACTGTTCTGTAACGCTGTTACTGTAAGGATATGTAACAGTTCTGGAATTCTTACCGTGAGTCCCCTTGCCTCTCACGCTTATAGGGTTCTTTTATTTTTTATTTTTCTTTATTTCGCTCGTATCGAACTCTTTTGTCCTCGGGTTTCGCTTTCGTTTGGTACCTTGATTAACTTAATCTCATTTTAAACTCCAACAGTAGTCAGCCATTATACCACAGAATAAATATAAACAAAGTGCCAAAATGACAAATATTTCACCTCACTTTTGACGTAACCTGTGGAATCTCGTGCAGTACATTAATAATTAATTACTGTGTCGTATTGCATGTTTTTTTGTTTTAACCAAGAGAAACTCAAATATCAAATTGTCAATTATAACCTCAATTTGATGTCACTCGTGAAATCTTATTAATTATAACAATACATGTAAAACGTAAAAAAAAAACAAAAAAAACAATAAAAAGTTTTTTTCACAGCAGTGAGAACAGATATTCGTTCATTTGAAAAATGAAAATTCACTCTTTCGCACCTTTTGTACTGCGCAATAATACTTCGAACAGTTTTCTCATAGAAGCGCATATTGAATGAGCTGAAATCAGACATCTCATATCTTTTAAACGCGATTTTATCATTTTTCATGGTTTTCTTCAGGTTTTAACGTTCACATTTTATGTTGAACATTTATCAAGAACATCTTTATCCAAAGCCTTTATATATTTGGCGAAGCATAAAATAAACAATGATTAGTTAGCCCTATAGCACATAAATTTGATTTTACATCATAGCAAATTTTTTTTAAGTGGACTAAAAATAAATTTGAATAACGAACAGTTTTCCTGATATTTCATTTCTTATATGTATAATAAAATGAACAATTTGTTTGACTGAACAACTTCAAGGTTTGGCCCGAGAAAAACCTTCAGATTCGGCCGTTTCGTTCCCGGCACTCCTCGGAGCGTTAGCTATGAAATGCATCGATCGCGACCGACGCTAAAGTGGTGGGGGTAGCACTCGAGCGAGAAATCGGAGAAGCGGCATTGCTCGGGCGGCATTGCTCGGAGCTTGGACTGTCACCAATACATAAATTTGAGTCTGGCTTCATCTCAAAAATGAGACATGCTGAAATCGAACTTTTCGACTTCAGTATGTCTTGATTGGGGGCAAAATCAAGTCCAAACTAAGTCGTAGAATTTTTACTCGAGATGATGACGTTTCAACATCCCGAGTAAATAACTCCTACAGGGATACATGTCGCCATCGGGGTGGATTCCTAGAGATGTTAGGATATCCCCTTATGCTTTAAGTTTATGAAAACATTGATTTTTTCGTAAACCAATATTCTTTTTTATAGGCCAATACCCTTTGATTTTTATGGAAATTTCTCAATTTACCAAAATAAATATTTAAGCACTGATGGATGTTCAATCAAGTTCAGTTTGCGTTAGAATAATCCAAAACTACGGATTATTCCTTTAAGGTAGTCAAACTACCCCCAAGCACACTCCTCTTAGTATATTCGTAATGACGTGGTTGATAATACCTGATCAATTACTCTGTAAAAAAATAATGCTAACAAAATTAACTTTATTTAACATCACCCAGAGTCAAAGTACTTGTTTCTGTATTAGTTTAAGACGCTGAAAATATTTTTGTAGCTTTATTTGGAATTATTGTTTTTTAATTATATTATTTTAAAAAATCTGCCTACTGCGTGGGAACATTCTTAATTTTTATTCCTAATGTTATTTTATACGACTAAAAAAACTATGCGTCTTATTAAAAAATGATCTAAAAAAATGTGTATATATTCTCGAGATGAACAATTTTGCCTTGCAATATTTTGTCGTATATTGCATAGTTTGACCGGAAAATGGAATTTCTTATTTTTATAAACATGTGGATACCTCCCATCTTCAACTTGTTTTTTGGGGGTTCATATACATAAGAAAAATGAAATTGCTTGTGACACGTTTTACACAATTCTCTTCAAAAATGGTCCATATCGGCTGATCCCCCCAATGCTAATTATGACAAGGAATTGGAGTCAGATATTTTTGCGCTTCTTCCTAATTACGATAACATCATTCTAATGGGAGATTTAAATACGAATCTAAATACATCTAACAATCTAACGATTTATTTGAAATGTGTGTTTTTTTCTGCTGGTTCGCCTATTGTTCCGCATGATACTACTCACCACACTGACCGGACTAGTACGCTGATTGACCTGATAATAGTAGACGATTGAGACAAAGTAACTGCTTATGCGCAGCACCCTATTCCCTTCCTTTCCAATTATGATCTGATCAACACTGAATACCAATTGTCCTGTAACCTTCCAAGCAGGCCGACTGTGACGCAGATCCGTGGTCTTAATGATAATAAAGTGCAGAAATTTCATGACCATCTAAAGACCTATGATTGGGATATTCTGATTTTACAAGCGGATGCCAACTCTAAGGTAAACGGGCTTGTTGCTATTTTAACGGAGGCCTTTGACAAATTCGCGCGACTCTTCATCCCAAGCTCACGCAAAGAAGCTGCACCATGGCTAACAGCAGAAATTAGAGTTTTAATGAGGGCCCGGGACTCAAAACGTAGGTTAGCTAACACGACTAAAAATCCCCTTATTCAAAAAGAATTCTGTAAGCTCCGTAACCTAGTACAAACAAAAATTAGAGACTCCCATAACCAATATAATTTCAACGCAATCAGAAATAGAAACAAAAAGAATAATGTTTGGCATTTACTGCGACTTTTGCGTCTAATTCCGCCTAAGCGTGAAGACCTCGACGTGGACTTCATGCCTTCGGATTTCCAGTGGGCGTTTACACCACCTAATCAGCCTCCTATATTGGCTCCAACTCTAGCTCCGCGCGGAGATCCTTTCGATGATAGTAACTTCTTCTCCTTAGACATCTCCCCAATGTCCTTATTGGACACAAATTCTGAAGTCCGCTCAAATGCTATTGGCCCAGATGGTATTTCTATTAAAATGATCAGACTTGCCCTGCCTGTTATTTTTCCGATTCTGTTGCAAATTGAATTCCGTGAAGTCTATGAATTTCGTGAAGTCTATGAATTCCGCCAAATCTATGAATTCCGTGAATTCTATGAATTCTGTGAATTCCATGTATTCTGTGCATTCCATGAAATCCGTGAATTCCATGAATTCCGTGAATTCCATCAATACCGTGAATTGCGTGAGTTCTATGAATTCCGTGAAGTCTATGAATTTCGTGAAGTCTATGAATTCCGCCAAATCTATGAATTCCGTGAATTCTATGAATTTCGTGAATTCTGTAATTTCCATGAATTCCGGGAATACCATGAATTCTGCGAATTCCATTAATTCCATGAATTCCGTGAATTTCCATGAATTGCATGAATTTGGTGAATTCCGCAAATTCTTTAAATTCCATGAATTCCATGAATTCCACGAATTCTGCGAATTCCATGAATTTCGTGTATTCCGCGAATTCCATGAATTCTGTGAATTCTGTAAATCCCATGCATTTCGTGAACTCCATGATTCCGTGAATTCTGTGAATTTGATAAATTCCATGAATCCTTTGCATTTCATGAATTCCGTGATTTCCATGAATTCCACGTATTCCGCGAATTTCATGAATTCCACGAATTCCGTGAATTCCACAAATTCCGTGAATTGCGAGAGTTTTATGAATTCCGTGAATTCCATTCATTTCGTGAATTCTTTGAATTTCGTGTATTCCGCGAATTCCATGAATTCTGTGAATTCCGTAAATCCCATGAATTTCGTGAACTCCATGATTCCGTGAATTCTGTGAATTTGATGAATTCCATGAATTGCATAAATTCTGTGAATTCCATGAATTCTGTGCATTCTATGAATTCTGTGAATTCCAGGAATTCCGTGAATTCCGTGAATTCCATGAATTGCACGAATTCCGTGAATTCCATGAATTCCGAAATTCATTGAATTCACAAAATTCATGGAATTCACAGAATTCATGGAATTGACAGAATTCTAGGAATTCACAGAATTCATGGAATTCACGGAATTAATGGAATTCTCGGAATTCATGGAATTCACGGAATTCATGGAATTCACAGAATACATGGAATTCACGGAATTCATATAATTCACAGCATTCATATAATTCACAGAATTCATGCATTTCACAGAATTCACCGAATTCATCAAATTCACGGAATTTGTGGAATTCACAGAATTCACGGAATTCGCGGAGTACACGAAATTCATAGAATTCACGGAATTCACGGAATTCATGGAATTAACAGAATACATGGAATTCATGGAATTCACGGAATTCATGGAATTCACAGAATACATGCAATTCATGGAATTCACGGAATTCATGGAATTCACGGAATTCATGGAATTCACGGAATTCATGGAGTTCAGAGAATACGTGGAATTCACAGAATTCATATAATTCACAGCATTCATATAATTCACAGAATTCATGCATTTCACAGAATTCACAGAATTCATCAAATTCACGGAATTGGTGGAATTCACAGAATTCACGGAATTCGCGGAGTACACGAAATTCATAGAATTCACGGAATTCACGGAATTCGTGGAATTCATAGAATTCATGAAATATACAGAATCCATGGAATTCACGGAATTCACGGAATTTATGGAATTAACAGAATACATGGAATTCACGGAATTCACGGAATTCATGGAATTCACAGAATACATGCAATTCATGGAATTCGTCAAATTCAAAGAATTCACGGAATCATGGAATTCACGGAATTAATGGAAAGCACGGAATTCATGGAATTCACAGAATACATGGAATTCACGGAATTCATGGAAGTCACGGAATACATGAAATTCACAGAATACATGGAATTCACGGATTTCACGGAATTCATGGAATTCACAGAATACATGGAATCCACAGAATTCATAGTATTCACAGAATTCATGGAATTCACAGAATCCATGCTATTCACAGAATCCATGCAATTCACAGAATGCATGCAATTCATGGAATTCATCAAATTCACAGAATTCACGAAATCATGGAGTTCACGGAATTCATGGTATTTACGGAATTCACAGAATTCATGGAATTCGCAGAATACACGAAATTCGCAGAATTCACGAAATTCATGGAATTGACGGAATTTATAGAACTCTCGCAATTCACGGAATTCAGGGAATTCACGGAATTCGTGGGATTCAAGGAATTCACGGCATACGTGGAATTCGTGGAAATCACGGAATTCATGAAATGCACAGGATTCATGGAATTCATCAAATTCACAGAATTCACGGAATCACGGAGTTCACAAAATTCATGGGATTTACAGAATTCACAGAATTCATGGAATTCACGGAATACATGGAATTCACGGAATTCATGGAATTCACGGAATTCATGGAATTCACGGAATTCATGGAATCCACAGAATTCATATAATTAACAGCATTCATATAATGCACAGAATTCATGCATTTCACAGAATTCACAGAATTCATAAAATTCACGGAATTCATGGAATTCACGGAATTCGTGCAATTCATGGAATTCACGGAATTCATGGAATTTGTAGAATTCGCAGAATACATGGAATTCGCGGAATTCGCGGAATTCATGGAACTCACAGAATACATGGAATTTACAGAATTCATAGAATGCACAGAATTCATGGTATTCACAGAATTCATGCAATTCATGGAATTTATCAAATACACAGAATTCACGGAATCATGGAGTTCACGAAATTTATGGGATTTACGGAATTCACAGAATTCATGGAATTCACGAAATGCATGGAATTCACGGAATTCATAGAACTCTCGCAATTCACGGAATTCATAGAACTCTCGCATTCACGAAATTCATAGAATTCACGGAATTCACGGAATTCATGGAATTCATAGAATTCATGAAATATACAGAATATATGGAATTCACGGAATTCACGGAATTCATGGAATTAACAGAATACATGGAATTCACGGAATTCACGGAATTCATGGAATTCACAGAATACATGCAATTCATGGATGCCGTCGCTTTTGGGAATGAAGTGTACATATGTATTTTTCCAGTCGTCCGGGAAACAATGTTTTTCATACATTTGATTAAAGATATCAAGAAGGAGAAGTTTGAATTTGACAGAAAGTTCAGATAAGATTTCAAAACCGATGCCATACACATCGGGCGAGGAGTTTATATTTTTGGAGTATAATGCAGTATTGAATTCAAAAAAAAAATATGGTTTTCGATAAATTTATTATTCTGGCATGTGGGGATAGTTGGGGTGTTGATTTTTTCTGATTTCAATACTTCGTTTCGTTCGTTTTTTAAGTTATTGGAACAGTTGGGGGGGGGGGGTATTTTAACCCATTTGTTATAAAAATTTTGCATTTGTTCCATACATAGCTTGGATTCGAGCGGAAGTTTAGTGTTGCCGAAAAACAGATGAAGCATTCCTTTTTTTTCTTTTGAAAGTCTTTTTTGCTAGAGCTGCCAGTCTATTGTATGAGATTAAGTCATCAACCTCTTTGCTGATTTTCCATTTTTTTTCAGGAAGCACGTCTCAATCTTTTGATTTTGTCACATTCTGCGTCCCACCAAGGGACCGGATTATTATGTACATCAAACTGGGTTTCAGAGATTCGTAATCATTAGAAAGACATTTCTCATATTGGTTTTCAAGTTTTATGTTGAAGTTATCTCAATTGGTTTTTACGATTTTTCTTTTGTATGATTTTTTGCTGTATTTGGTTTTAGCAACGTCAAGGTCTATATAAAACGGATAATGATAGAAGCCCAAGTTCCACCTAAGACTTGATAATTGATTTTATCAGCAAGGTTACTAGAAGAAAAAACAAAGTCAATATTTGACCTCAGATTTCTATACGTATTTATGTAAGAAAAAGTATTGTAA
Source organism: Andricus grossulariae (assembly GCA_011634705.1). NCBI lineage: Eukaryota > Metazoa > Arthropoda > Insecta > Hymenoptera > Cynipidae > Andricus > Andricus grossulariae. Next base: position 55,045,845 of record JAABKJ010075445.1, read on the forward strand.
TTATGAATGAAAATGTCGTTATGGATAAGTAGTGACTTCTCTAACCTCTTATCATTAGTGTCAGAAAAACGGCAGTTCCAATTCAAATTATGTGCGTTAAAGTCGCCTACCAGTAGAGAATAGTTGTCTTTTCTTACAGTAAAAAAACCTGTGAAATGTACTTCAATGTCAGGATGTAGCCAAGTTTCAACACAGATGAGGATGTCCAGGTCGACGAGAATTTTTTCTAATTCAGTGCGCCGTTGTTGAAAGCTTCTGCAGTTCCTGCTGCTCCATGATGAATTATTTCTTCGTCGTCTGCCTCACTTTGAGTATCTGAGATCTCCATGTTTTTGGCAGCAATGTCAATGTCCTTTCTAAATTCGGCAGCGAATGCGGGAATATTGGCTTTGCCGGAAGAACCAGCTATAAAGTTTGTTAGTTGTTTAAAGTCAAAAGGAAAGTCTTCTGAGCCTGCCATAATAAACTCTTTTGCTGGATTAAATTGCAGCTCAACTTCACGGTCTGAGACGGTTCATTTCGCCGCGAGATTTGGTTTCTTGAAGGTAGCAGAAACTTTTTTATTTGAGGGATCAGCTATCTTTTTAATTTTTTCTATTCCATCGTAGGATGAACCGTTCATTGATTTTTGATTTGTTTCTAAGCCATGTACTGTTATGTCTTTATTGAGAGCCTCTGAGGCTATGCTAGTCTTCAAGGGCACAGGAAACAGCACAATTTTGCAGCAGAACAATATAAATAATACGTCGTGTTTTCAAAGTTAATTGAAATCGACGTTGGAATTTTGTCTAAATAATCGGGATTTATATACATTTGACGTCGAGAGTTCAAAACATGAGAAAACCCAGGATCATTCAGACCAGCACGAATATACGTGATTTGCGAACAAGAACTGACTCCAAACTTACTAAGCTTTTCAATAATAACATAATTAGGGATGATTGGCAAACATTTGAAATAATAATAGGTTTGGCTCTTGAAATCAGCGGGCGAATTTCCAGTGTGTGTTGTCCGATAATAACTTTCATGCGGACTTCTGTGAGTCTGTGAACTGTTTATCTGCTATTCATATAAAGGCAGATTGTCCCATGAGAAATGCGCGAAACGAAGCAAATATGAGCTGGGTCGGTCAGATTTCCGATAGCGAGAGTATATTCTTGAACTGTTATGCCTTCCATGTCGTCGATGATGATAGCTTGCTCCTTGGTTGGTACTTCAACTTGCTGCGCAACGTGTGCGTAAGCAGAATTTGTAGAGGGAAACTGTGAGCTTGGAAAACGCTACAGGTTGCCGAACATTTTTTTGCAAGTGCTTCCAGAACCAGAAGCACCCACGGATTAAACAAGAACAGGCCTTTTAAGTCCGAAAAGGGCTTAAATACACAAAACGGGCAGGCACCATTAAACTCACAAATGTAAACACACCCAAGCATGAGCAACTCGTAAACACGTCCATACTCGCCGTACTCGCCATACTCGCGTTCCAAAAGCATGCTAAAACACTTGCGAGATTGATGCAGAAAGCTCTCATCCTTGGGTCGCTTCGTGTGCTCAAGCACACGAGGGTTTCGCCAGCCTATTTGTGTAATTTCGTCGTACCCTGTGGCCACCCATCTTAGGATCGTATTACGGGACCATAAGTGTGATTGATCGTGGTTCTACTGCGAACCGGTGTCATTTTCATAGCTAGAAGTTGCTCCCAGTGGGAACCTGCGGTGGTTGTTTAACGTTTTTTTTTTAAATTATACATATATCCCGGACAAGCCCCATTCAGCTTTGGTTTCGATGCCTATGGAGTCAAAACTAAGGGCCTATGACAAATCTATAATTGTCCAGCTGTGATCCCGTAAAATTCACCTCCAAGCGAAGGCGTGAAAACCGTGTCGAAAGCTGAATGGCACCTGGGTGAGGTGTCTCTAACGGTGACTCTGGGATACCGGGCGACCTCTCAGAGTATGCAGCCTTATCCTTGCATGCGGGGCTATACAAGGATGGACGTACCCTTTTCCCTAGCTGCTCGTGGGAACAATAATGATAACACCAAACATAGTTGTAGTAAGTGCGGTTCAAAACAATCGAACGCGCAGGGCTCCCGACAATGGGTCGGACTACTTCTGGCCAGGGATGTATTCGGAGATAATTAAACACGTAAAAAATTGTAAAACATGTCAAAGAACCAAACCGAGTAACCAACCGAAATTAGGACTAATGGGAAAAAGAATCGTGGAAGAACCATGGACCATGATCGCTGCAGATATGATGGGTCCGTTACCGATTTCAAAAAAGAGAAAGAATCAATATTTATTAGTTTTTGTGGATCTTTTCACAAAACGGGTAGAGATAACCCCGATAAAAAAAGCTAACGGGATCACAATAGAGTCGGAATTCCATAAGCATATCATTTCGCGTTGGGGAACACCTAGGATTCTTCACACAGATGATGGCACGGAATTCGTAAATAAAACCTTAAGAAATTTAACCGAAAAATTTGGTATCAGACATACCAAGCTACCAATATATTACCCTCAAGCTAACCCAACCGAGCGTTACAATAGGACAATTAAACAAATTATTAAAACCTATATAGATAACGATCATTCCACCTGGGACGAACATATAGACGATTTGCAGCTCGCAATAAACACTAGCAAAAATTAGTCTACCCAATTCACCCCGGCATTCCTAAGTTTAGGTCGCGAACTAGAACCAACCCAATCGCTCAGAAAAAATATAGAAAACTATAGCGAAATCGAGTTCCAAACCGTGGATAAGTGGACGGATAGATTGAGAAGGCTACAAATTATTAAAGAGGAAGTTCAGAAAAATTCAGGTCAGCCAAATAATAGACAAGCCATCAATTACAATCTATGAAGAAGACCGGTAGAATTTAGAATAGGGGATAAGGTTCTGAACAAGGTAACCAAACTGTCTAACGAAGCGGATAAAAAGGTAGGTAAGTTATACGACCAGTATAAAGGTCCTTTTATTATTAAAAAGAAAATCTCCCCAACGATTTACGAATTGAAAAACAGTAAAGGAAAAAGCATAGGAGAATTGAATATCAACGATTTAAAATTAGAAAAAGCCAGTACAGACACTGGTGAATAGCAGTATAAAAGCTGATAACTTTAGGTAAAAAATTTAGACTCAAGTATTGGCAAAATGGCAAGGGATCAGTAGCATTAGGAATAAAAAACTGACTATAACACCAAACTCAAAAATTGACTCAATTAACCTCAAAAACACTATTCACTAGACCTTAAGAACAGAAAGACAATAGACAATTTTTTTTACAGCAAAATGGAAGTACCAAAATGCAAACTGTGCCAAAACCACATTTGTGAAACGACGCTGGCTAAACATGCCGAAAACTGTCTAGCTAGAAAGTGGCTACAACTTAGAACACAAAGAGTCACAGAAAAAAAGATCGTCACGTACGAGAGATGATGAGACAAACCAGAACAAGAGCAGCAAAACCACTTCGCGCAGAAAACGGAGAAAATCAGGTAAATAACAACCAAACAGAGGAAGAAGAAGAGGGAGCCGTCGGGGGTAAAATAAACTGGAAACCACAACAGAAATTGGAAACCAAAGAACCAACAAGCCGGGCACTAGACCAAAGAATCTGTAAACTATGTATAGAATTCGAAAGAAAAGCCTACCTACAGAGCCGAAAAATCCACGAGGAATTCCAAGAACAACTGGAATACATAAAAAAGGAGAAGATCGAACGAACCGTAAGAATAAGAGCACAGATAGAAAATGAAAGGGAACTATCTTGGCAGAAGACCCGCAAAATAAGAGAGGATGCGGAAAAGCACAGAAAGGAAGAAGAGAGCAGAAGACAAATACAACGATTCCAAGAGGAAAGATCCATCGAGGAAGAATGGCGCACATTTAAATAAAGAAGGAACCAAGAAGTCAAAAAATGTATCTTCGAGCAGCAAAAGAAAAATAAACAGAAGAAAGACTACAGGAGAACCCAATTAAAATCTCTTTCTTATCTTCATTTTTTCTCCTAAAATTTTGTTTCTCTCTACTCTTTAAAGCCTAAAAATAAGAACGGATGTTACATGACCTGATAAACAAACAAATTTAAGTTACAAAAATAAATGTATATCTATAAGAAAACTACTGTTTCGACTCAATCATGACTCATTTTTTTTTTCTATTTAAATTTTTTTTTTTCTCTCTTATTTTAAATGTTACAGGAACCGGGAACCATGGAGGATAACTATAATCAAACAATCAACGAAGACACCATATCCTTTCGAAAGAAATTCAACAGTAACACAGAAAACTTAAAATGCCCATTTTGTAACAAATCGATACCGATACAAATATACATAACTCATGACTCATTTCGCAACGACAGACCGTTCAGATACAGAAAAAATTACTCAATCCCAAACGACGACGGAAAAACATACACAAAAGGTGAGTGGGAATACATTAACAGGAAAATTCAAAACTTACTGGACATTAATATAACACAAATTAACCACGAAAAGAAAACAAGCAACCACACTTGGGAACTGGACATACACATAGACTCCCAAACCATATAGGAACTCGACAGAGAACTCGAAAACATTTCAGGCATACACCCAAACCCCCGTGGGGGAGGGGGAGTGTAATAGAATGAGTCACAATAAAGCGAGCTCGGGGTGAACCCGCACGAAAAGAGTGCTGGGCCGCATCCGAATCAGGGCGGAACCCCCCGAGGGTCCCGAGGCTAGGAACGACGCGGTTGCCGTCGCCGGGCTGCCTCAGTCTTGCTCCGTCGCCAGAACCAAAAACCCCTTTCTCGGTCCTCTCGTTACACAGTATTACCCTCCGTAATAACATGGTACAATAAAACGTTTAATAACAAAAATTTTCGCCTAAAATAGATCTAAAATTTTGATTCTGAACTTTTTTAGATAGAACGCGGGGCACTTATTTGAATTATGAAAACAAGACAATAATAATAGATTTTATACTTTCACGATGATTCATTATGATAAATTCAAATTAAAAATGTAAAGCTTTTTCGGGTTTCAATTGTGTGCAAAACTACGAAACTTGCCGACGTTTCGTGAACATTGCAGTTCACTTCTGTTTTTACAATATTATTTATTTGACTTCAAAAATGTGCATACATTAAATTTATGTTCATCTAAAGTTTACAAACTTGGTACGATAAGCGTTTTTCAGGTTACTGTGTAAAAAAAGGAGAAAAACAGTTTATCCTTGTGCAAAGTGAGGTTGGGACGCCGTAGAGTAATGACGTTTGGGGTGTTCTTTTATTAGATTAACGTAAATAGGAACGCAAATAAAAAAAAAAAGAAATGACCATTTTTTAGAGGATGATAATAACTATTTATTAAATTTAAAAAAAAAATCAGTACGATTTTCTAAGTTAATGTTATATTACTGGGACTTCAAGTTTGCCTCTGATTTGACAATTACCCATAAATAATCCCTGATAAGGAGATCTAAATTGATCTTAAAACATGGTTGCCTAGTATATGTAGTATAAAAAGACGGAGAACGACTAAGGAAAAAGTGAGAGGTTGGTTTTGGTTGACATTTTCCTTTTTCTTCCTCTTTTTGCCTTTTATTATTTATTTGTCTCTAATGAGTCGAGAAGGTGGTAGTTTTGAAATCTAATTTTGAATTGTGAATATTTTTCATGCATTCATTCATGTTTTTCATGAAAGCGATAACACATAAAAACGTGGGCAGTGACCATGTGAAACTGAAAAAATCCGGCTATTTGTACCGAAATGTCGGTACATGAACCCACGTCCAATCAGCCTTTTCGATCCTTTATCCTTTTTGCCCAGTTTCGTGACATTCGTGAACAACAAAGTAAACAACGGAACGTGGTATGGTTCATTTCCATTTCCCTCGTTCTCTAAAGTCTAAACCAGTCATGCACGCACCCGATTTGCTCTTTCCAGAATGGTGGTGTCACCTATTCGCATTCCGTTTGTTTCTTCTGTCAGAGCGACAGCACGCTCTGCTCAATGCTGTAGATTGCATTGGTGTTGGTGATTGGTGTCAGTGCGCATAACAGACAGTCGCTAGCGGCGCGTCCCGGGCGCTGGTCGCTACGATGGCTTTTCTTCGAGTGTGCAATGGTATCCCAAGACTTTTTATTGGAGTGATAACAGTACTTTTATTGTGTGTATACCTAGCTCATGGCCAGGAAACCCTCGCGACCAGGATGCGTGTTATCAGTGAGGATTTGGATCGACAATTGAACGAGATGATGGCTTCTCAGGCGGTCACTTACTCTACAGTGAACACTACTGGATTGCCATACAATGCCTCGATGAAGTTCTGGCCTAAGGGCATGGGACAGCTGTATAATGTGACAAATATGTTCATCGACTTCGTCCAGGGAAAACAAGCTTATCCCGAAGGTGAGTCAGAAAATCAATGCATCCGTGCGAGTTTGGACGCGTCTCGATTCGAGACTAGAGATTCATCTCACTCTCCAGGAAGCATTTTCCGATTTTGGAGCGATATGGTTACGCCCTGTGAGAGGGATGTGTACGAAAATGGCCGATTCCTTGTTGGTAAACACACCGTTGTCAAAGTCTAGGCAATTCATTCTGCGACCTGAGGAATATTTTTCAAGTTTATAGTACGATTTTGTGGGAATTGGTTCGTGGCTGAATCAGGGTTAGACTTCTCTCCGCGCTGCGGACGACCTCTAGGTCGTCGAACTGACATTTAGTCCTTAGCGACTCTTTCGACCCTCGTCTGGAGTGATTTTTTTGCAGGTTATATTTGGTGCAAGTTCGTATTTCTAGCGAGTGCTGAGTGACTACTCGCTTTGTTGTCGAAACAAAGGACACTAGTTTGACAAGTGATATACAAGTTCTGAGAAGGTAATTTTGTCTAAAATTGATATATCAGTTATCAGATTTTTGTCTGGTTCTGTGATATAGGATTTTGCGTGGCTTCTTTTGGGCAGAATTTGTACACATTTTGTCAAATTCCAAATTTAAAACTGTGCAGTAAACTTTTTCTTCTTTTTTAAATTAATTAATGAGCTTTAAGTATATAGCGTACTAAATAATATAATAATTTGTATAGACCTTTTAATTTGGATAATTTATTTTTGGACTACTTGTTAATTTAATTAATTTTATGTTTGTTTGAGCAATTAATAAAACTTTTGAGGCTTTAATTTGATTGTACAACTTCAATTTACGAGATTGCAAATATTATTGACGGAATTAAAATTGTGTTTGTTGAAAAGTATTTCATAACAACAAAACCTTTTCCTCTATTAAAATTAATCACAATAAGTGTAAAAAAAAAATTGTAATGATAAGTATTTAATTTAAGTCATTCAACATATTTTTTGATGGCAAAATAATAATTATATCTGCTTTTTGAGCCGACATATAGCAAGGTGAGTTTCAACCATCTTTGACCTAAAACTTGTTGAACTTACTTTTTCGGTACAGAAAGTATCTGTCACTAATGGGTAGTTCAAAGGCAAATTTAAAATCTTGAAGAGTTAAATGAAAAAAACATTTCCAATTAAAAAATGTTAAAACTGGACAATTTTTTTTTCGGCAACAAACTATTAGAATTTTTAATTGAACGATAAATGAAGCGATTTGACTTGGCAAAAGATGAAAATTATTGTTACAGAAACATTGTAAATAATAAAAAATGAATGGTTTTTTAATCAATCAAAATTTATTTCGATATTTTTTAGGCTTTATCATCGATTAGCGACTCAAGAATTACGAGTAACGATTCATGGGAGCAGGAGGCACCCCTGAGGCTAGTCACAGAAATAGTATTTAGAGGTCTCAACTATACTTTATAAGGTTTAAACCTTTCAACCCGGGGGCTTTCCACCGATTTTGATTAAACTTTTTGCATTGCACAGCTAAATGTGTGTAATGAAAAGTTAAACAAAAAATCTTGTGCGCTAATTTGAAAATCCATGTTTTTTGTTGTAAATTTCCAAAAAATCTATTAAAAACTTCACTAACTTGGATAAATTAAGTCCTAGAGCAACAAAAACACTATATATATATATATATATATATTGGGGTTGCTGATTGTGAATTGGAGGGGCGGAATTCCGTTTGTTGATGAAGAAGCATAGGTTTTAAAGTTCAAAATAATAACTATTTAAATAGTTTCTAAATAATGTTCAAAATTATTTATTAAATTATTTATTAAATTATTAGTAAATATTAGCTCTTATAATGTTAGATCATACGAAAAAACAAATTTACGTGCTTTAATAAAACTTGTGAATTAGAAAATATTATCAAGTTTATTTTAATAAAAACCTACGTAGTGTGTGTGGGGGGGGGGGCATTAAAAATTTCTACGGTTATCTACGGACGGGGACGGGGGGGGGGGTCAAAAGTTGAGTACAATTCGGCTACGTAGTTTATGGACGACCCCTTAGCATTTAAAGAAGTGTAACTCTTCATGGTGCTGGTATGTCCAACATTTTTACATCGGTTAATCTCAATACCGTTCAATTCATACCGAATTTCAGGAAATAAAAAGAAAATGGCGTCACCAATTAGATTTGTTGTTGCAACAGCCGTATTGCAATCTGCCTGAACTAATCTTCCATGTATATGTAATGAGCTTTTACTTGGAAGAATGCTCAACTTGAAGATTGAATCTTGATGCTGCACAGCAATTCGTATCTCATCACTATTGTTATATAAAGATGAAGCATAAGGTTGATGAGCATAGTCTGCTATAGATTCATCATAACTCACTGGAGCTGGAACATTCAGTATTTCTTTCATCTTTGTAACATAGTTATAGTCACTGCTCGAAAATTCACCAATTCTCCGTCTTAATCAACTATGCGGAGCTGAAAATGATGTATTGTCTTTACGATGATCGGAAAATAAATTACGTGTGACGGCACTTTAACGATCTTATATCCTGGTGGAACGGTTGGGAAGAATTCATTAATCATGTGAAGTTTTTATCATTAATATATGCACCAGTTGTAATATTGCACTCAATCCTGAGAGCATTTACCTTGAGAACAGCTACAGCTAAAAGTGATATATGAATCTTGTTAGCAAATTCAAATTCACTCAGAAAAAATAGGATCTCTCTCCTCTCACTCTGCTGGAAAAAAAAATTTTAATTTATATCTCCATCTAGTCTGTATGACGAAAACTATTTTTCTGTATTAGAGGATGTAACTTTGGTCGATAATGTAGATTTCCATTATTCACAGTATTTGTGATTGGATTTCTCAACGGATCGATAATTACTATCTCCGATGGTAATACAGATTCCTATTCAACAACTTGTTTTCCTATTTTTGTGTGTTTTAATTTATACCTGCATAATCAAGTTTAATTTCCGACACATCAGTAGGCCCGGTCGGGCCCCGCCGCCTAATAAGGCGAACCGACCGGAAGCATATTTGCTGCAAATATTGCGTTCCCTATAGCTTATACACAGAGACAACTTGTACGAATTATGACTCGGGATCTTTACACCATCATTTCTAATGATTTACTAAACATAATAATTTTTTGCAAACGGGTAATGAAAGATAAATGATTACGTTTTCCGTTGATTTACATATAATAATGACTTATGTAGCTAATATGTTTGTATTTATGTTCAAAGAGTTCATACTTGGTGCCAGTTGCCCAAAAAACTTAACCAGTTCAGGATACCGGTTTTTCAACACCCCAAGGTTTAGAAAGAGCTGTGGTAAATTCTCTGTGCCTTACTCGTGTAGCATTTTAGATAGGGGAAGGGTGGATACGGCATGTAATGGGCAACCAATGTTCTTGATAACTTTGATCCCGCCTATTGTATTCGTGCGTTCATGTGAATGCTTCTATCTTGATTTATTAGTGATGCTTTACGCGAAGCCTGCAATACAGTAACCGTAGTCTTTTCTCTCTCTTCTCTTCGTTCGCTTCAAGATGTGCTTACCGCATTCATAGTAAAATATAATTTTATTTCCAAATTATATTTTAATTATTGATTAAAAGAAAACGTATATTCTTTCACATTTAATTTCTATCAATGGCTTCTATAAGTGAACTTGGTACTGAATTGAAATTATTTTTTTTAGTTTAATGATAGTTTGAATGCATCCGAAATTGAATTAAATTATTTCAATGAATAATAGAATCATGTTAATAGTAACTTTTCTACCGATAGTATTCTCGCGTGGTCACCGCGGTAGAGCTTGAGCTTTCCTCTCGTGAATTTGACGGCTATGTTGGCTGTAGCATTGCTACTGACAGGGTTTTCCATGCCAGACAGACCGAGAACGAAGAGGAAAGTGACTAAAAGGAACACCAAAACCCACACATTTTAATGGAGAGTCTTTTGAAAATTTTTAAACGCTTGTCGCTTCTCGAGGATCGTTGGGGCGCCCCTGGAGCCACCACTGGGGGCCACAGCATGCTGGACGGTGGTTATGGTGAGCTGCGAGATAGTCCGGCAGCTCTCACTAATCAAACAGCTGGCCAGCAAGAACATCTGCGAGATACAGTAAGCAGTAAAATATCAACTATGCCTGCTGAGGATGCCTTGGCTAGCGTTAGCTATTTTCAGCCAACCACCGCAACAGAAATACCGTGGGAGAGCATCAAGTGGGCTACCACAATGAATGAAGAATTCGTGCGTCTCTATTATGAAAGTGCAAAGTTTGATACCCCACGCGAAAAAGAATACAATTATAAAAGGAAATTTTCTGCAAAGTGTCCTCAAATAGAAAAAATTCGCACTAAGAGATCTTCTCGCTAAGATACAGGACATTAGAGCTGATCTACGCAGCTCAGATGATCGAGCAATGGAGATTAAACAACAGGTTTATTTGGCGTAGAAAAATGACGGAAACAAACATCAGATAGAGGAAGCCGCGTCACACGGACAAGCAGCGGAAATTGAAGGCATAGGTTCTAGGGATAATGAACATCATGTACTGGATCCACTAGAACCACATCCAGACATTAATTACCATGATCTGAACAGCGAAGTCCCAGAAAAACTACAGCACCTTGAAAGGAATTTTGGTCATGCTTTACTAGAGTTCAGACATGTAGAACCAACACAATCAAACCATTAAAATCAATCGAGAATTCCCTCGAATTCAAAAAGAATATCAATTTCAAATTCAAATCACTATAAATTAATTAGAAAAATATTCGAACATTATTATGAAATTCGGTGAAAACCATGAAATTAATCCCTTTCTTAATTAATTAATTAATTCAAGCACGCCACGCTTAAAAATACAGGTCTATACATTATTATGCATTATAGGTTGGCAGAATACATTTTAAACAACAGGAAAAGAATAAGCAAATATTGTAGTAAAATTACTTACTCTTAAAAACAAATCAACTTCTGTTTACATATTTCAAATAAGTAACGATCTTACAGTTCAACTGTACAATCACATTACACAATACAAGGTTCATCTCATCATATTAGTGTTAATTATTTTGCAAGATCAATCATCAGGCATCTGAGACATAAATCAATACTTGAATATGAATGGGATCATCAAAAAGAGAACCTTCATCAACGATATCTGTAGGGTAGGGAAAAAATGATTAGATATATATTTTGTAAATAACAGTATTGAAAATATATTAATTTACAAAATATATGTCTAACCATTTTTCCCCCTACCCAAAATCACAATTTATGCAATTTTATATACTTATTTGCAATTTATAATAATAATTCATATGTAATTAAGAAAATGCATTTAATGCTCGTTTTGAATTTGTGCGCCTTTCGCGACGCAAGTGTACAATGACCGTTCTACTTCAACGCAAGCGCAGAAGGCTAAAGCACCAACATTGACGGCAATGCTCTGTTTACATCAGTCTAAACTTTATGCGCATAATTGAGAAACTCGAATTATGCAGCATTCGGCTTCTGATTATGAGAAATTATGCGGCCTTAGAATTGGGTCTGATGGTCCCAAAATATGATAAACGATTGATATTTAATCATTCCTTCCACTTCTGGAAAATTATACGATTATGCGTTTGCATAAAGTTCACATCCCTAGTCATATTCATTGAAATGTTTTTCAATATAACTTAGTACACTACTAAATATTATTTTTAAACTATTACTTAATAAATGTAACAGATTTTCAATGTAATTTGTCAATTTGTAAAGCGCCATGTTCAAATTCTACTCGAAACTCGCGCGTAACTGTCAAAAGTGTCGTCTGCTATGCTCAGCTTTTTAGAATTTTTATTACTTTGAGAATAACTGGAACATTTGTCCTAACAACTAAACCACTTTTCGCTATAAAAAACCTTTCCTGGCGAAGATATTTGGGTCTGACCACGTTTTACCAACATTTACCGTCATGACCGGTTAGGATTGGTCATGACTGTGAAATACTGAGCAGCGCCCATTACCAAGTGATGGGCAGTGCTCGACCTGACTGTGATAATACCTGACCTGACCGGTAATGTCCGGTCATGACGGTAAAAGTTGGTAAAACGCGGTCAGAGCCAAATATCTCCATCAGGAAAGTTTTTTTTATAAAGAAAAGCGGTTTAGTTGTTAGGACGCACCCCATGCTAAACTTTTACAAAAACTTTTTCGGTTCTAAATGTTCCAGTTATTCTCAAAATAATAAAAATGCCCAAAAGCTGAGCATAAAGAAAAAACCCAATGAATTTTTGATTGTTTGAAGTCTGTAAAATACGACGATTACATAACATTCAGTATCAAATTAACACTAAATTAACATTAAACCTTAAATCATTTAAAATAACAATATACCTTTTCATGCTTCAAATTTTATAGACAAATAAAGACATAATTTTAATTTATTTTTCATTTATTTGGCATTGAAATTAAAAATATTTTGTTTTAATTATTTATTTTAAATTATTTAGGAAACATCTTTTGATTCTCCCTGATGCATTTCTCCCTCTTCTGTATTCTCCTCCTTGCGTGAGATAACAGCCGTATTTTGTCAACAATATGCTGCTTGATTGTCAGCAGTGTTGACTTCTTCAGTGTATGATTGAATATCCTTAGCACTTGATTGAACTTCCGAACCCTTCCCGTGAACGGCCTAACAGATGTTATGTAGTCAATCACACACTGAATACGGGACACATTCTGTCTTGCCCATTCAATCTTCTTGTTCAGTGGATTTGAGCGCCTTTTGGGCTTTTGCTCCATCTTTGGTCTTAACTTCGATTTGAATCAGCCAATGCTCTCGCAGCACCATAAACTGAACAATTGATTGTCCAGAGGTCGGACTTCTCCGAGATATCCTCACAAAGGGAGTCATCTATTTCAGCCAGATCTTGGGGCTTAGGAGAAACGTGTATGTTAATGTTCAACCTGGTCCTGAAATCGCTATCACCTCTCAGAAAGTGTCTGCTTTCCGTGGTTGGTCTTAACGTCGCTTCCTTATATTCGTCTGCAGCTTTTTCAAGCAGCGTTCAGAGAAGCGCTCCGCGTACATATCCATTTTTGAAGATGTAGGCGTGTTGATTCCGCAAAGACTGATGCGAAACGTGCTGAAGCTTCAGGTGTTTCCGGCGCGCCACTAGGCCTCCGCGAATAGGCATAATGCTGGCATCGTAGCAGTCTAGCACGTCATCTTCGAGTTGATTCGTCCACTCAATGTCGACGTTTCGCCCGTTTGTCCTCGCATTTCCATTTAAATTATTATTTGCAGCACCCCGAACTCTAGGGTGATACGCACGGTTTGCCGACCGATTGTCGGGTACGTTCTGAATTTGGCTCTGTGGCACGCCCAGGTATGTACAGGTCTTTCGAGCGCCAAGGTGTTGTATAGCGCTTCTGTCGACGAGCCCAGGGTCTTCCGGAACGCCATTAGGGCAGGATTCTACTTTCGAACGCGCGAAAAAATGCTATTTTTGTAAATTTGTTCAAAAAACATTAAGGAAGATATTGATGTAGGGTTTGTTATGCTTGATAAATATACTCTTAGAATACTAGAAAGAAATTTTTTAGTTTATTTTATGCGCTCTATATACATTTAAGTGGCACTTTCTCGAAACCACGTTTTTTACTGCTTGTTAAAAAAATCTCCGAATTTTGCTTCGGAAAGTTGTGGAAATTGATCTTCCAAATACGCAAAGCAATCGCCATCTTTGTCAAGCGCTTTGACCAACTGTTTCCTAAGACCAGCTTTACATGAAGGGGTGGGATAAAAAATTCTTTGTGATCAACTAGAAGATCTTCAATTTTTTTTTGTGCAAAAATATACAAGAAAAATCGCTGCTTTCGTCGATTTTACGTCTATTTTTGCGTCTTTCGAAAAAATATGAGCCAACTAGGTTATTTGGACCCCAGATTTGGATTCAGCGACCCCAAAAAAATTGAAATGCTCGTTAAGTCCACCGGGCATGAAGATATTTTTGCTGTAAAAATATACAAGAAAAATCGCTGTTTTCGTCGATTTTACGTATATTTTTGCATTTTTTTTGGAAAAATACGAGCTAACTTGGATATTTGGACCGCGGATTCGGATTCAGCGACCCCAAAAATATATAGATATGCCGGTGTAACCCACCGGGCATGAAAATACTTTTTTTTTTTTTTTGTAAAAATATACAAGAAAAATCGCTGTTTTCGTCGATTTTACGTCTATATTCGCATTTTTTGGAAAAGTACGAGCCAACTTGGGTATTTGGACCCCGGATTCGGATTCAGCGACCCCAAAAACTATAGATATGCTAGTGTAGTCTGCCGGGCAAACCACTTTTGTTTTGTGTGCCGGTGTAATTATATTTTCTGTATTCCTATTAAAGATACGTATGAACAACATCAGTTATATGCCCATTTTTTCACAGCTGTGTTAGTCAAAAACTCAAACAAATCATGATATACAGCATTTTTACTGAGAGATCCACACTTCTTTTGCCGTAAGACTTGCGGCAGTTTGGTCACCACTGAACTTTTACCAGTATTGAAGAAGTGCACTGCGCAGCTTTATATACTGTAGAACTTTGCTACGCAACCCTATATATCAACGACCTGTAGTGCGCATCCGTATGGCCTCATAAGTCTACTGCGCTTCCATACGTTTCGAAGAAGTGCACTGTGGAGTAATATATACTACCTGAGTGTACTGCGCACCTGTATGTGCCTTATAAGTCTAATGCTAAATCCGCATTACCGAGAGAGGTAACTAATCATTTAACAAAACCCTAGTTGGTATTTCTATCAATAGATGGCGCCACTGTGAACTTATTCTAGAAACTTAGTTGATATTCCAACCCATGGATGGCGTCAAAACTCGACCGGTAAAACAGGAATTTTGGTAAATTTGTTGGTTAATGTCTCTACGAATAGATGGAGCTACTGGACACATATCATAGAACATAGATGTAGTTGATATTTCTACCGATAGATGAAGTCACAACTCGGTCGGTAATACAGGGATGTCGGTAATTTGTAGTTGATATGTCTACTAATAGATGGCGCCACTGTAAACTTGCCGTAGAAACTTAGTAGGTATTTTGACCAATGTAAGACGTCACAACTCGGTCGGTAAAACAAGCAGGTCAGTAATTGTTTAGTTGATTTTCTACCGTAAACTTCGAACCTGACTCAGTCTGATGGTAAGGTAGGAATCCGTTTTATCGACCGTTAGTAACCGATAGATCACTGTTTTACCGACGTCAAGTCGGCATTGTCAGAATTCGCTTGTTTTTAATTTGTCCTGCAAGGACAACGTTATTGCACCCAATCGCTCAATTATATTATTCGGATATAGGTTGATTGTGAAGGCTTCGAAAATGTGTAATAAACCATATCTGCTCATCAGTGACACGATGCTTTTGTTCTAATTCAAGTTTAGTAATCTTCATTTCCTTTTTTGAATAGCAATGAGACAATAAACTTACGTATATTTATTTTTACGAAATTTTGTCTGGCTGCAAGCCCATACAAATTAATGTTTACATCTTTCAGGATTTCTATGGGGGTGCCTTCCAGAATTTTCTTCATATCCTCCACATCTTTGAATGGTCGCTGCAGTGCCATATACAAAGGCTACTAATTCGAAAATAATTTCACTGATTGAGTATATTTCATTCAAAAGTAGCTTGTTTATATATTTTTGTAACATTGGCATAATTTTCTATATATTTAACATAATAAAAAAAATATATGACCTAATTTATGAAACAAAATCTCTGTGTCCAAAGCGAATTCAATTCATATTCTTTTTCCAAATTCACAGTGGTATGATATATTTGTAATTAATTTGGCTGGCACACTCGTCACAATACAGAAAATTCAACACATTATTAATAAGCATAAAATGGCGGTGTTGAAGTTGATCTTTTTAAACAGAATTTCTTCACCTCTGTATAGCAACCTCACGTTGAAATGGAAATAGAATAAAAGGACAAAACGCAGTATTTCATTTCTAAAGCAGAGCTTGAGATCACGATTTAAGCTGGTTATCTACATAAATTCAAGAGCATGGTCCATGTGACCATACGTTAGCCGTGGCCCCAGTGCCTTTATGGATCCCAGCACATTAATGTTTCTGAATGGACCATCTACGTCTACTTTACCGATGTACCCTTTTCAACGGGAAAAGGCATTAATACCGCACGATAAAAGGTAAAGGAAGAAATAAACGGAAGTGGCACTCCTACTGTAATAGCAACTGCAATGATCATCTCAACTTTTCACCCCACAATAAGGATAACAAGATAACAGTGATGAAAGCGAATTGGGCGTAAGAGCAAAGCTACGAGGTTGGAGTTCTAAAGATGCATTGGTAAAAAGGAAATGGCTGAATTATTGAGTCTCAATTAAAGGAATGCAAAGAAAAGGTCTTGTAGCTTAAGAAATTTAACTGCCAAGGTTCGCTAGTTCAAATGGAAGTATGTATCTTAAGGGCATGCTCTACGGTGACCACGTGACCAAACCAGTTCTCGGTTATGAAATGTTTTTTTGGTGTTCACCATGTCCAAACGCAATGATATATCGCTCTCAAAATTGGGAATATAGGAAATGAGACAATAAATTGCGTTTGTATATTTAGTTTGAGTTATAATTTTGAAAAGCGTAAGAATTCCATGCTCTGAAACTAATTTTTTGACATTTCTTGCTTTTCGCTCTGATGTATTGAACACCTGCATAAGTTTTCTTCGTCAGAAATAATTTCATGATCCTCAGTATCTACCTTATCTCTACCATAAGGCTCTGAAATATCACCAGAGTTTAAGAATGACATTCCCGCTGAGTTGATGAGTTGGTATCTACATGAACTGCAAATTTGAGCGTCTTCTGGTACTGCAGAGAATTTCAAACGCAAGTCGAGGGCAATACCACGGAGTTTAAGATTAATTGCGTTATGCCTTACTTTTTGAAAAGGGGAGTTATTCTAGTAGCATATAATATTACTTAACTTAAAGAACTGTTACAAAAGCGTTGCATAAAGATCCCCGGAGTGAGCGCACTAGGGGAGATCGCGCGCCAGCCACTCTATCATGGCATATTGTTTACGTATCGTTCTATCACTTAATGACGAATAAATTTGCCACTCTGAAAATTGGGGGGCTTATAGCAGAGAATATCATCTTTCTTTTAAAAGTGTTTTGAAGAAAAAAAGTGTCGACATTTGAAAAAAGTCAAATTTATTTATGATTTTCAAAAATTAGGGTCAAATTTTGAATTTTTAAAAAAGTCGTTATGACCATCAGAAAGTTTGTGAAAAAATATATCAAAAACATTTCCACTAAAATTTTGTTCAAGACAATAGGAAAAAGGTTATAAATGTTTGAAAGTAAGGCTTTGCCTAAAAAATCCAAAAATTGTACCCCCTCCACTATGATAAATAATTATAAAAATGAATTAATTTTCAGTGTAAGGAGTAATATCTAACAGGACTACGATTTGGCCAATTTTTAGCCCGATCGAACAACTTTCATTTTCGAGATGGGTACACTTAAGAAATTTCCCATATATGGCAAACTGGAGCAATTTCCCCGGAGTACACCGGTTTTAAACATGTATTCCCATCAAATACAAGCCTATTAGAGCAATTTCAAACAGCTAGAAAACGTTCCGGAGCGGGGCGAAAATCTATCGATTTTTAACATGGTCCTTTTCCAAATTCGGAAAGCATTTCAAAAACATCAAAAAATGAGAAATTTCTGCAGTTTTTTATGAAAATAAAAAATGTGGGTTTTATTCGAAAAATATGTAAGATTCTGGATAAAGTCCAGATGAACAGTTGTTTTCCTTGTAGAGAACTAAACAAAGTTTCTTGTTTTTACATCATTTTCCTTTGTTTTTTTGTATCTTTTTGTTTGAAAACATTTTTTTTAATTATCATAAATTAAAATTGTTTAAATAACGCTTCAGCTATGCGTGGCGTGTTGTTTCCATGTGAATTCGTACAGGTAAAGTGGATTTAATGTGAGCCCACCCTGGCTTCTATATACTCTCTCAACTTCTTATTGTGAATATTTCACTCCAAGCTTGGAAAGTGATGCTAATCGACCGCGGCTTTCTCAATTACTTGAATCGGCTATATGCGTAACACATCCAGCTACATTCTATGTGTCAGTGACACTAGTAAACGTGTTTCTTTTTGTGCTCGGGTTAGAATAAAAAAATGTTTTACACAAAAACAATTGAAATTAGCCAATTTTTCACTCCGAATACATATTGGATTTCTAAACAGGAATAGGCCCTAATTATCTAAAAAAGATGTAATTCTAGTACTTTATGTAGTAAAATGAGGTCATTAAATTTTGCGGTTGGGTCCTGGTTCCAAAGAACTTTATCTCCTAAATTAATTGTTTGAGATTTTTTCCCAGTGTGCACAAAATTGGAGGACACATCTTTACGACATCTTTATGACGATGTAAAGACATCGTATTTCAATGTCGTAAATATATCTTTAAGATATGGTTGAGACATTTTTATGTCGTCAATCTTCCAAATTTACCAATTTAAAATTTAATAAATAGCACAGTTTAAAGATTTATGGTTAAAAAATATTAATCCAGGCTATCATTTTTAATGATCTAAATCGAAGAATGAATCAATGAATTTACCCATATTAAAGATTACATCATTTAAAGCAATTTTAACTTTAACAAAATTACAATCGATCGATTACAATTTTTTTTCTGAAAACTTTTCAAGTTAGAAGTTAAAAGTTAAATTACCTCAATTTTAGGTCGTTATTATTGTTCAATTTTGATTTACACATGCAAATTCAACACTTTCACTCAAAAATTAATTTTTTTTAATGGAAC
Organism: Andricus grossulariae; assembly: GCA_011634705.1. Classification (NCBI taxonomy): domain Eukaryota; kingdom Metazoa; phylum Arthropoda; class Insecta; order Hymenoptera; family Cynipidae; genus Andricus; species Andricus grossulariae. Next base: position 55,065,118 of record JAABKJ010075445.1, read on the forward strand.
ACTTACAATTGTAACATTGAATGATTAAATTTCGCACTCTGCACATTGTTTCTTTCAGCGAATGAAACTTCTTTCATCCTCACATATTGCACACTTACACTCTTTTTGCTTTTTAAATTCTCATCAGAAAGGGTATTAGATTTGTGTAAAATTTGACCCCACCCGTTTTTGTCACATGTCCACGCTTTGAGACCATCTGAACCCGAAAAACAGGTTTTTACGAATGTGTCTGTATGTCTGTCTGCAATACTGTATGTCTGTCTGTCTGCTGTTAATACGATAAACTTCGAAAGAATTTACAGATTGCATTGGCCTTTCGTATACTCTTCAAGTGTTCTAAACTGAAAATTCTATGTACGGCTATTTGTAGTACTCGGCAACTCGAACAATTTATTCTTATTATTTTTGTTCGATAAAAGGAAAAGTAACAGAGTTATAGCATTTTCAAAATCCAAGGAAAAAAAAGGAACATTTCAAGCCAAACAACACACCATGTGAAATAAAGTCAAGAGAACAAAAACGTTGCTTTTTGAAAGCCCTACACGATATCATAACATCTTTTTTTTCATAAAAAATCGAAAATACAAATTTTGATCACACAAAAAGTAATGAAAAATAAAAAATGCCATTTTGCCGTCAAACTATGCAAGACACGGAAAAAGATGAATTCACGAAAATTATGCATCCAAAAAATAAATGGAAATTAGTCCTTCTTTATTCATAATGTGTCCCCTAAGGGTTTACATGACTTCCATTTCTTACAATACTTCTGTCTACATATTTTCTAGCGAAATCGAAGCAAATCAAAAACTCCCCAGGCAATAAATTTTCCTTCAGGTTTTTGAACAAAGATTGCTCCTTTAAAATAAAGTGATGAGTTTTTAGTTTCAACAGCCTTTCACAGAAATCATCTAGGAATTCATCAGTATAAAATTTCATCTGTCGGCCTGTAACCAAAATTCAAATCTCATTTCATTAATACAATGTTCATCAAAAACTTTTGTGATGTTATCTTTCAAGTTTGCAGTACCTGGACAATTTTCACACTCCTAAATGACAGGAACTTGAAGAGTTAGGACATACAATAGCATCCAGACAGTCATGCTAATTTGTGAACACCATGTCAGTATCCTCGGTTAAATGTTGAATATTTATTTCATTCAACATAAAAAAAAAAAATTATAAAATAAGTAGTAACCTTTTCTGAACATGTGAATGAGTTTCATCATCATTCTGGATCGACACAAAGTCTTTCATTCCTGGTATCATTCGACTTATGTCATCGCGTTCATAAAAGTTTTTCACTAGAGTTTTAGTTTCAGGATTCAATGCTGTTCCTCTTTTTGAATTCGGAAGCGTAAGAATTCCATGCTCTGAAACTAATTTTTTGACATTTCTTGCTGTTCGCTTTGATGTATTGAACACCTGCATCAGTTTTCTTCGTCCCAAGATTTTGGCGCAAGCGAGAGAAGTTGAAATTGTCCCTGAAGATCTTTAGAGGTATTGAAGTTTTCGATGATTTGGCCAAGTACTTCAACACCAGCTTTCTCATATTTTTTTCACACTGCAGTTTGGTGTCTAACACATCTCAATCTTTTTCACTGTCATATAGCTGATCTTCATCATCGTCAGAAATCATTTCATGATCCTCCGTATCTACCGTATCTCTACCAGAAGGCTCTGCAATATCATCAGAGTTCAAGGATGATATTCCCGCTGAGTTGATGAGTTGATATCTACATGAACTGCAAATTTGAGCTCCTTCTGGTAGTGCAGGTAATTTCAAAAGCAAGTCGTGGGCAACACCACGGAGTTGAAGATTAGTTGCTTTATACCTTAATTTTTGAAAAGAGCAGTTATTTTAGTAGCACATAATATTACTTAACTTAAAAAAACTGGCACTAAAGCGTTGCACAAAGATCCTCTGCGTGAGCGCACTAGGGGAGATCGCGCGCCACACGCTCTATCATGGCATCTTGTTTACGTATCGTTCTATTACTCAAAGACAAATAATTTGCCACTCTGAAACTTGGGGTTCTTAATCTCAGCTTTCTTTTAAAAGTATTTTGAAGAAAAAAAGTGTCGAAATTTGAAAAAAAAGTCAATTTTATTTTTAATTTTCAAAAATTAGTGTCTAATTTTGACTTTTTTCAAAAATTGTTACGGCCACCAGAAATTTTGTGAAATAATCTATCAAAAACATTCATACTGAAACTTTGTTTAAGGCAATCGGAAAGAAGTTACAAATGTTTTAAAGTAAGGCCTTGCTTAAAAAATCCAAAAATTGTACCACCTTTGTTTTATTTGTAATTCATTTAATTACTCAACAATTTTTTCAGTTAGTAATGTCAGAAGTTTCATAAGGTGGAAAACTTTCGATTTAGAAAATTTGGTTGTTACCAATTTTTCAGAGTCTGGGAATTGGAAAAAAGTTTTCTTGTAAATTTTCCTGGTAAAGACAAAAGGATATATTGTGAGGATATATTGTAACATCTAAAAGTCAACTAAGAATCTAAAAATTCAGGACTTAAACTAAAAATGTTAAAAAAGATAAAAGAAAGTGTTTACTGACCCAATATTTTATAAATAAACTACTGAAAATGAGGGCGAAGGAAATATACCCACTGAAGATTGAGGCCTAGCTCTCACAGAAATAGGATATCCCATGTTATGCCGTTTATGTCCCGGATTATCCTATGGATAACCCGTGGGAATATACTGCAAGGCGGAAATTTGGATATCCGGTATGTATATGGGACGTTCCTGGGATATTCAAATGTTCCACGTGGGATATATAAAAATTTTAATATTCTAATTGTGACATTTGAATATCCCAGAAACGTTTCATAGACATCCTGTATATGCGACGGGTTATCTCTGGGACAACCCGGGATATAAATGGGATTGAATGGAATATCCTGAGATATCCTATTGCTTTGAAGGAGATCTTAAATACAATATTTTATTATATTAATCATCTTATCAAAAGCACCAAAACTGTATTATCAATATTATTTATTGTCAGCTCTATACATATACACTTTATTAGCAATTTATCAAACAAACGAAAAGGTCTATATTAACACAGTTAATTACCAAACATTGCTTAACGACCAATAAATGATTCCCTACAAAAATGTTAAACTTTTCTTGATCATATTAATTTCAATATTAATTTAAATTTTCCGCCTAATAGAAGAGCGCATGCGCAGGGACACCCTGTCAAGTGATGCGAAGGTTTTCGAACCCTTGATTAATATTTCTTGGAAAATTGATATTGGCTACAATTTTGACTATCAAACGACGAAAATTGTTTATCAAACACTATCTAAAGACCAACTAACAAATCCAAAAAGAATTTTAAAAAAATATTAAAATGTGGGTTGCAAGTGTGAAGTTGGCACCCCAATTTTGAAAAGGTCATAACTTTTCAAATTTTGACTATCAGACGACCAATGTTGACTATCAAACGCTATTTAACCAGCAACAAACGATTCCATAAAAAATGTATACCATTTTTCAAAATTGTGGTGCCATCTTCACAGGCATATTCGATTTGCTGCCAATATCGAATTGGACCTTTAAATTCAATTCTGCAATGCATTAGGCTCTGTTCGGTCAAGTTTATTTGATGAAATGAAGGGAAATTATAAGTTTTTCAGGGTAGCAATGAGTATAATTATGAAAAATAAAGTTTCCAAAATACATTCGTGCGGTTTGGGCGAGCGATATTAATTATTTAACTGAACGGAGTGATATTAACCAAACTTTGACTCCACAATGCACTTTGCGTCTGATGAAACCTTGTCTCAGTACCAACATCACTTCAATCTATATCTTTTGACACAATATATACCTGAATGGTGCCCTAACATTAAGGTTTAGTGGATGGCGTTGTAGGTGTTAGAAAAGAAATGCTGGCACCTACATGTCTCCCGATAACGACCCAAGCAAAGTTGATGATTTGGTCTCAGTACTGACTAAGGCTTGTCTTAAAATTCTTTCAAGCAAGATTTTGTCAGCAGAGATAATTGCTGAATAAATATTGGATGAAACAGGATGTCTAAGAAGTAAATTACCTTGATCACGTATTAGGTAAAAATGGTCGATAACTTGATCTAGAAAAGGTAGAAACCACTCGATCTGCATTAGGCATAGAAAACACTTCTCAGTTTAAATCATTTTTAGGATTGCTGAATTTTTTGCATCAAGTTTATTCCGAAGTTCAATTACTTAAACAACTAAAAAACCTAACCCGTGATTCTGCTCCTTGGTGCTGGTCAAATATATGTGGAAGAGCTTTCTGTATAATTGAACAACAAGTTTCAGAAGAATCGACCTTGATGTTACATGATCCGATATTGCGATCCGAATTTTCGATTTTATGTCACATTGTTGAACGAATTATAAAACCAATAGTAATTGCATCATCCTCATTAACCAATGCTGAGAGAAATAATTTTCAATTAGATCGCGAAGCACTTGCTATAATATTTGTGGTAAAAAAATCTACAAATATATTTATGTTCGGCATTGACTGCCGACTTACAAAAATCTACACCAACAGTCAGCTGTTGGGTTTTTGCGATGGTCTATAATTTTATCTGCCCATGTCTATGAGATGAATTGTCACATTAGCCACTGCCGCATCTTCCTGCAGGTTCAGAAGTATTCATGTTTCTCAATTTGTTCCAGTTTTTTACTGAAATTATTTTCCTTTCGGGATATTCAATTTGCGACTATAGAAACAAATTTTGTTAACCATATTAGGTTATGTAAAGGAAGCGTGGCCTAACCAAAATCCTATGTTTGGTAGGAAGGTAAGGACAAGACAATGCAATTTTTCATTTGTTTTATGCATATTTCTCGTTATAAAATAAATTAAAAATAGCAGTGTTTCGTCCAATATCTATAAACTATATATAACTTTTTCACCTGAGAAATTGAAAACCTGTCAATTAAGAAATTTTTATCTTAAATTCTTTCGAATGGAAAAATTGTATACCTTCTTTAGTGGGAACTGTTGAGAGATGTGGATTTGTTTTCGACATTTGTAACCTACCTAGACGAAGCAGTGTGAGACATTTTTTTATTTTAAAATATAAAAGAGCCTCTTGTAAGTTATTTTGAAATTTCGCATTCTTATTACCAAAATTTGAGAAAACAATTAGGATTTCAATTTATCAACATATTTCTTCATCATAATTAGCAGCGAACGCATGTACCGCAAAATGTCAATCGAATTCTTCATGAAATGAAAAATAATCATAGGAAACTTAAAATTTGAATACCAACATAAAAGTGAAAATTCGTAAAAAACAAATCGGCAAATTTTCAGAATTAAATGGTGAATTATGTATTTGCATTAAATGTGGAATCAAACTTTCGAAAACACAAATAGTCTCCAGTTTCAACGAACGAAAGATAAAGTTGTTATAAAATTACATTCACTATAGGTGCCCATTACATTATAGTTCACAATTGTGTATCTACAAGTTGATATCACCAATTTGATACACTCTAAGACATTATCTAGATATACCTTAAAAATATTTAAATGATGAATCCGACTTGTTTTATTTTCACGCATACAAAGTACCTACATACACTTTGATCATTGTTATATTTGTACAGTCTTAATTTTCAAGAAATTGATGCTACATTCTTAAATCATTCTATTTCATACATTTTTCCTATGGCTATGTTTTAGAATATGCAAAACTTATACGCACATCAATACTTCTGTTTTGAACAAACTTTGGGAGAAGTAATGCATTGAAAATAAAGGCTACATGAAAATTTGACAAATATACTTAAATCAAACATTCAACACAAATTAGTACAATATAAAAACTAATTTTCCACCCTTAGATTGGAAAATATTTCATTCATTTTATTATAATTACCAATCTAACAATCAATCAGAGTTGAGACAATTTTCCGATAATGACCTCTTCGTCACTCACAGGGCCGAAGCAACGCAGGTTATCTGTCTTTTTCGCTCCTTAAGGAGCTTGTATGTAAAGAAATTAGAGTAAGCGAGACACTCGCATGTGGAAGACCGTAATTTGTTTTTCACATGCGCGTGTCTCGCTTACTCTGATTGCTTTTGCACTTACACTTTTTAAGGAGGAAGAAAGGCAGGTAACCTACGTTCCGCCGGCCCTAAAATCTTAATACAAAATTAGGATTTCGTCATCTTCCCAACGACAATCTCAATTATAAAAACAATTAATGAGATCAGATATCCAATGAAAAGAATAGTTACCAGTACTGGGAAGAGTTGTTTGTATCCGATCATAAGTTGTTCTAATGCTTCTTTCGCCATCCCTGAAAACGATGTGGTAGGTACAACATTTTTAGTCAATTTCTCGAAAACTCCGAATGCCATGAGTCTTAATAAAAGTCCATGAAATCGTTCTACATAGGGTGATCCTGGTTCTACGTAAAATCCTTCTGATGATATGACGAACGGTTCTTCTACGAAGTTTATTAAGGAATTCCCATCTTGATTCCTGAAATATATTTGAAAATAATCTGCGGCTCTTTTCGTCATAAAACAGCTGAGATTCCTATCTGCAATTGCATGATGGGCACACTCCTCTGTCGAAGAAAACCGCTTCAGTGAATTTCTTACTACACCCAACTTTTGGATATCACTCTCCATTAAATTGAGGACCACCGGATCCATAATCAATAAAAGATCCGATTTATTCAATTCAGCTAAGGTATTCAGTTCCGAATCAGATTTCGATTGCAAGTTTACGCTAGCAAAGTTATACGAACCTTCTGCAAAATTTTCAATATTGAAAAAATCCAGTCTACTGCTTATCATCCGCAATCGTTAGGCTCTCCGGAAAGAAGCCATCAGAGCCTTGTAGAATACATTAGACAGTTTGGAAATGCTCAAAGTTGGGACGAGTGGCTCCTTCAGGCTATTTTCTCGTATAATACTCACGTGCACGAATCTACAGGTTTCAAGCCATATTCTCTAGTATTTGGTAAGGAGTCCAATGTTCCAACTAGTTTTTCCACCGATCCATCTGAGATTACGTACACAAAATATCTCCAAGATTTGTTCCACAAATGATATGATTCTTAAAGGTTAGCCCGTGAACGAATTGAGATTGCTAAATGAAAGTCAAAATTATATTATCATCGCACAGCAAACCCTCAGAACTTTCGTGAAGGAAGCAAGGTAGCTCTAAAGTTAGAAATCAGGAATGACAAGAAATTTGATCCTTTCTTTGAAGGACAGTATGTAATAGAAAGAATGATTGGAGAAGCAAATGCTCAAATTAGAGATGAAAAATCAAATAAAGTTAGGGTCATTAATTTGAAAAATCTACAAACAATTGATCACCCAATTCAAGAATAAAAAACCTGAGAGAAACCAAAATTGAAATAAAATTTGGATAATAATCCAATTTAGTAAAACAATCAAATTATCACGCTCGGATAAGCTAAAAACTAACTTTTTTTTTTTACAAATATTAGGTGTAAATAATCGTTAAAAACACTTTTTACATGAGATTCTAGAAATTAAAACTTTAGAGTTAAAAATGGAGTTAAAAATGTTTTTACAAATGAAAGGAAACAAAAAATCTAAAAAAGAAAATATATATATAATAATAAATTAGCAGATGAATAAGTAAAATAAACTTTTGACACTAATTAGTTCATAAATAAGAAAATAAGTACTTCGAAATATCGAGAGGCGAAGTTTTCATAATTGAGAGTGAGGAATTCTACTTTTCAAAAATACGATAAGTGAATTCTTCATTCCTTATGTTTGAATTAATGACTAAAACTATTCTCCTTAAAAGCTTAGATACTCTGATAATAAATAAAATTTTTCATAAAATTAATTAAAAATGGCTTATATATTTTCGTCATAAAATAAGAATTGAACAATTTTTTCAATTAAATTATTCACCGAAAATATTTAATTATTTCAACATTGTTACCAACTTTATGCCGAAATTTACAGAGTCGAACCTAAGCTAAAAAAATAAAAAATAGAAAATAAATAAAATGGAACGAATAGGATATTTTCTGGAGTATTTTCGCTAACTAGAACAATTGAAACTTATTTACTTAAAAATTAAATTGAATTAAAATTCCATTTGTAAGTGATGAAATATAGATAAGCACAAGGTAAGAATCAGAGTTGAATTTTTCCTTTAAAATTTGGAGTAGGTTGGTAGCACTGTTTTGGTGATCCGTCCTCCACGAATCACGTTACAGCTATCGTTACAATATGAACTTGTAGAAGTGTGTTTCTACGTTTTCCTCGTGGTAAACGTAACTCTTCTACCAAACTTTTACTAAAAAAAAGGGGATTTTAAAAAATGTCAATGAAAATTTGTGCGAAAGTCAAATTGTAAATTATGGCAAATTCTAATGGAAGAGATCGTACGCCAATTAGAGCTGGAATAGGACAAATCGAAGGATTTTTTCGAGATAAAAATGATTCAAAAGTTCCCAGACATTTCATAAGTATAAAAACAAAAAATTCTAACTAATGTGATTTTCAAATTTTTCATAAAAATAATTAAATACACCCCATTAATTATTTGAAATTTTAATTTTGTAAAAAGAAGGTCCTTAACAAAATATATATTGATATATTTATACAAAAATAAAATTTTAATAGAACTTCACTCTGTGTAAAATAAATCAAACCTAAATAAGAATCCTTTTCATAGGAAAAGAACATGAAGCTTATGTTAAAAAAATCCTAGATGCTTCATATTGATGGGACAGTATGGATCGGTCGTGTCCTTGATCAATGGGAGTAGATTTGCCAAGGGTGTAGTGACCGAAGGTTCCCTACCAGTGAGGATTGCCGGCAAACTGTCAACCTTCATTATTGCTTATCTGAATTTTTGTTTAAACAAAAGCCTTGTCACGGCTGCGGATCACGACAAGTCCTTCAAAGTTGCCCTGCCAGCACGTGTCAAGACTGTTCGCCAGTCGTAGTGGGGAAAGGATCGTTGTGTCTAGGATTGCATGACCCTTTCCATGCTTATGGAATCTTAGAAATTCCTCAATTTGATGGAATACTCTCAACAAAAAGAGAATGTCATCCTTCTCATATCCTATCACTCAGTATGTTTCTTCATGTGCGGTTCCTACCTCTTATTGACGGGTATATCCTAGTTCCCATCCTATCTTGATTTGTTCACGTATAAAAGAAACATAGGAAGCCATGAGATTGCTTAAAAATGTAAAAGATAATTTAAAGTTTATCTACTCTCATATTTTAATGATTCTATAAATATTTTAGAGATTTGTAAATTAGCATATGTATTTAACATAACATACCGCCATCCCAGCGGACACGCTCTGTAAATGTTACATAACAAAAATGGAACATTTATACATAACATTGTTACAATCGTGTGCCAGAACAATTACAGAACATAAAGGTTACACTGTTCTGTAACGCTGTTACTGGAAGGGTACGTGACAGTTCTGGAATTTTGTGATGGAACTAATATAGAACAGAGTGATAGAACTCTTATGTCACTAGAATGTCACACGTGTTCCAAGAATGAATCATAAAGGTCACATTGTTCTGTAACGCTGTTACTGTAAGGATATGTAACAGTTCTGGAATTATGTGATGTAACTAATATAGAAGAGAGTGGTGGAACTGTTATGTCACTAGAATGTCACACTTGTTCCAAGAAAGGAACATAAAGGTCACACTGTTCTGTAACGCTGTTACTGTAAGGATATGTAACAGTTCTGGAATTCCGGACATAGCATTTTATTTGACAAAACAACCGTCATCGCAAAAACGAACAATATTTTTCCAAGAAAACATAGAGAAACAATCGAAATCTTAAAACACCCTAATAACATCAATAGGGACAATGGATATAATACCAATCCGATTTGGCTTCTAGTCCTCCCGGATTTTTTTAAAAGAGACTTGAATGGACAATCAAGTTCGAGCAGTACCCACATTTACATTTATTCAGATAAATAACGCCATATAAATTTTCAATGGAATCACTGTCTTTCTTCTTCAATAAACATTTATCTAGAGTATTTCTGTTTTTAAAATAAACATTAATATTGAATTTTCTAAGTGAATTCCTTAACCGTTCAGATAAACCCTCAATGTGAGGCAAAGTAACATTTAATTTGAATTTATTGTGTCACTCCATTTATTAGTTTTCTTTATTTTACTACTATTATCATAAATCTCATGAATACGTTCTGTAATAATGTTACTAACAAAATCAAGCGGATGGTTATTATGTATTAAGGTTGTTTTTAATTCATTTAAATTTTCTTCTCTGAATTGTATATCACTTACTCTGACACATCTGTCTACTAAACTTTTAATTAAACCAATTTTGCCACCAAATAAATGATGAAAATGGTTGTTTAAATATCTGCTAGACCAAGAAGGTTTTTTATACCAGTTGGATAGTAAATCACCGTTTTGAGTTTTAATGATTTGTAGATCAAGGTAGTTTAAAACGTTATTAATCTCACGTTCATGAGTAAATTTTATACTATCTTCAATGCTATTAAACACATTTAAGAAAGTTTGAATCTTGTCAGTAGGAGCAATAGCTAAAAAAGAGCTCTTTCTTCAGCATCTTGTAAAACCACATCAGAAACAACTCGGGATAAAGGAGAAACCGAAGGGCAACCCGAAATTTGTTTATAAAATTTATTATTAAAGGAGAAAACAATACCATAAAAAACCGTTCTGGTAGCCATTAATAATTCATTTTTTGTTATTTTTGTTAAGTTATGATTTGAAATAAGTTTTTCTTCCATGCAATCTAGAGCAAGGTCTAGTGGGATGCTATCAAATATGGACACTACATCTAAAGAAACTTTGAATGACTTTTTGGTACATTAATGTTTTTTTAAATATTTTTAATTCCCAACTATTTTTAACTAACTATAATTAACTAACTATACTTATGAATCCTTGATAAAAAATTAATTTGTTCGTAAGCTAGAACCACTTTAAGTCAAATAATCGATTTTTTAACCGGAAAAGATGAATTCTCAACGAAGCATGTAACAGTTGATAGTTCAACCTAACAATTTCATGTTCAACCAAAAAGGATACATTTTGAACCAAAAATGAAAAATATATGACTTTTTAAAAATACAGTTAAATTTTCAACTAAATAATTACACTTTCAGCCAAATAGTAAAAGTTTTTAACCAAACGAATTCTATTCCGAACCAAAAATATAATGGTATTATTTTCAATAAGCAAATGAACTTTTACCACAAAATTATTTCCACTCTTACCCCCCTCCATCCGTGCTTCCAACCTCAGTTTTTTTGCCCCCCCCCCTCTCCTTTCTACTACATGAAATGGTCAGATTTGTGTTACTGAATGAATTAGTGAAGTATTCTACCAATCTGCTTAGTAGTACTAACTTACTAATTCAATGAGTAGCAATGAATTGCTATGGAAAAACATTTTTTAAATTATTGCCAATGGTTTTTGAATTTGCTTTCTCAATTTATATTCTCAGATTGTATTGTTATATTATTAATAATAATCGTGTATGAACAATATAATATTTAAAATTCAAACATTACAGACATTTTCTATTTTTAAAAGTTTTTAAAACAATACTTCATTCTATTTTGGGCAATAAAATAATTATTTAATACTTTCAATCGTTTTTGTATTATTATTCCCTTCTTTCAGGATAATGAATAGAAAATAGTAAACTCATTTCACTTTTTGAAAATGCTATGACATTCAAAATTTCGCGGTTATGTGGCATTAGTTTCTTTTTCGAGACAAGAGATGGCGCTAAAATTCGTGTAGGCAAAAATACATGAGAGGTTTATGGCAGCTTCCACCCAGTGCTCCCAATTTGGCTCCACAACCGCACTGCGCATGCGTCGCACTAGCAGACTCATTGGATGTTAATCGCGCGCTTATTTGAAATGATTGAATATGCAAATCAATTTTTCACAATATATAATAATCATAAAGTACAAAAAATATTATATATGATTTGAAATTTACATTGATGAAAGAAGGCATTCCTTCCTTTGAATTTAAAATCAATAATTTATTTGTAAAGAGTACAATCAAATAATTATTTCACCTTGCACTCTAAAAAACAATTTTGCGATCTGAAAATTAACTCTGATCATTTCCACAGTGACGATTTATTATAAAAAATTGATTTACACATCTATTAGTTTTAAAAAAGCGCGCCATTTACAGCCAATGCAACACATGCGCAGTGCCGTTGGAAAGCTGAATTGGGAGCGTGGGGAAAGTGTTAAAAATGTGAAATTTTCTGATTTTTATAATATAAAAACGGACTTTAAATTTTGTTTTTGCTTTAGAATTAGGTTTTAAGGCTTGCAGACTGAAATTTTATCCATTTTTTTTGTGATGAACGAGAGGAATGGAGAGAATTTTGCCGAAAATTTTGCCTTGATAAGTTCGAAGATTTCAAAAGAATAAAAAAGTCTTCTTAAAATTCCTGGTAAAATTTAAATACTGTTTCATTTAGTAAATTAATTTTAAGAGAATATTTAAAAATGATTCTCTAACATTTCGAAAAATGATGCAACAATTTTAACGCAAAATTTTTCAATTCTGCACGTTTACAACATTTTACAAAAAATTCGTGTCAGTTTAAAAAATATTAACAAGTTTTGCAATTTATTTTTCAACTAAAAATAACCCTACTCAAGTTGAAAATTCATCTCTTTGTTTGAAAATTTTACTCTTTTTTTGGCACCCGATGTCGAGGGCTCTGAGCTCGTCCTTCGTCCATGGAACTACTCCAAATGAATAGAGTAGTACCGGGACGACAAGCATGTTCGTCGCAGATACTTTGTTATATATATATATATAGTATCCTTCTGTTGATAACCTGCACACAGATTACATTGAACATGGGTAATATTTGTCTTCTGCCTACACCAGCAAGTAATAATACGAAATTACCTGCAACAAAATGTACTACTAGTTTTTTCTATATGATAAGAAGCACATCTTTGAAAAACACTTTCCCAAATATGGGATATGCCCTCTAAACAAGGATCAAATCGATAACTCCATGTTAAGAGAACCGCTCGCAAAGTGTACGTCTAAAACTCTAAAGTTCTAGTTTGGTATATTCTTTGGAATTATCTTCAATTTACGTAAATTACTCTAAATTAACATTCAATTCCTTTAAATTCTTTTGCATTTTATGAATTCTTTTGAATTTTGTAAAATTACTTGGAATGCTTTCAACAAATTCATGGAATTCGCGGAATTCAGGGATTTCAGGGAATTCACCGCAATTTGTACGTAACTTGATTGGCTCATAATCTTAACTCTCGTTCCCGCGTTCATAGTTTCCCCATACGCCGCAACGTGTTGCTTGACTGGTCTAGACAGCTGTAAGTGTGGATATCTGTTACTTTCTTCGAGAAAGCCTAATGTAAGTGCGATATTTAATATAATAATATATGAGTAGATTCGCTTTCTATATATTGCGCTGTTTACGAATACCGTTAGTTCTGAGGTTAGTAAAGTTGACATCCACGAGGACTTTTCACATTTAAGGATTTTTTCACATTTTCTTATGAGGTTGTTTTTCCGCCTTAAAAAATTCATAAGGTCAAAGGAGATATTACAGGGGAATTTTTCAATTGTATTTTTATCTTTGAATCAACCCTGAAAGGAAAAACTACTGTCGGATTTTACAACCGTCAACTCACAGCTTTACGGATTAATTTTTCTTTCGTCATCAAAGTGATAGTTTGATAATAATCTGAAAATAATACAATAGAGTGACAGTTTCCTCTATTTTTACGATATCCTTGGAAATAAATTATTTTGCAATAAAACAAACATCACGAAGTTCATAGAATATTTGTTTGATCAGCATTATTGGTTTACCTAGATACGTATTATTCATTTGCACAGCAATATTTATTGAGAATATCAGATTACTTACTATGATTATCTTTCAAGAAACTCCCAAGAAATCCTGGAAACAGAATGCCACAAAAAATTAAGAGATTCAAATATATTTTTTCCGACATTTCGAACACGTAATTAGATGCTCCAGATGATGAAATTCTACTTCTTGTCAATGTTACACTAAAGGTGAAACCAAAGGCAGAAAGAAATATTTAGAAGACTGTGAATAGCGCTCATCTATTATACCCAACTTTATTTGCAGAGCCGCTTGATTGCTATCAACAATTTCAACATTGTTTCCTCAAATTCACACAGAGAAATATCTGTCTCGAATGAAAGGAACTGTTTCTTGAACAAAATTGTTGTTATTGACCCAAAATCATATTCAAACATAATAAAATCATTTTTAAGTAATGAAAAAATTTTATTCGAACAACAAAACATTTTTGCGAATAAAAAGAAATTTCTTTCAATCAAAGAAGCTTTTCTTTGACATTAATAATTTTTTTATTTTTGTACATTTCTGGCCATCCATAAATTACGTAACAGCCTTCAGGACAAAGAGGGTTCGAAAAGTGTTACGAGTAGTGACTTTGCTAGATTAAACTGGAAGTAAAAGTATATAAGATAATACTAGAATAATAATACGAAAAGAACCCGTAGAAAAAGTTCTGCACACAAGTTGAAAATTTAACCCTAAAAATGAATTTCAGAAGCATACGTAACACCAATTAATAATTCGAGATGAGTAATAGTCATGAGTCAATAAATAATTTGAATAAATCTAATTAAATGAAAAAGACACTAGCACAAATAGCTTCTAACATTTCTTTTATTTACATATTATCGAATAAAAATATATATCTGGAATTCTGGGTTTTTCTAATTTTTTTCATATTGCCACTACCATTTTCGACATCTTTTTTAAATGGGTCTATCTTGAGCATTTGAAATTGAAGACTCTTTAATTTTAAATGTGTATAATTTAGAAAGCTGAAATTTTGAAGATTCACAACTGGAAATTCTTAAACTTTAAACCTGCAAAAATCTAAATTGAAGATTTACAATTGAAAATTTTTCAATTTTCAAGATTCGCAATTTAAAATTCTTCCATTTTTAAAGTTTACAATTAAAGGATATTGATTAAAAATGTTTGTGCTTTGAAATTATGTCATTTTAAACGTTTTCTTTCATTATGTAATTCAATTTTTGTTTGATTTTGAACAATTTTCTTTCATCTGAAGAATTTGTTGGTTGAATGAGACGAATTATGTTAAAGAAATGGTTTCTTCAAATTAAAACAAATATCTTTTTGAATTTTCTCGAAAAATTTTGGAAAATTATATTCACATGACCTTGATCCAAATAAACAAGGAAAGTTAGAAACTGAATAGTCGTTCAAAATTTTTATTTAGTGGTGAATCTTTTTTTCTTCTACAAATTTTAATTTACCTAACATTTCTTTCTATCCTGGGCTGAAAAATCTTCTTCGAATTCGAATTAAAAAATTTGGTTAAAAATTGGTCTCTTTGGTTTGTAAATTCATGTCTTTCAGTAGAAATTTTCACCTTTTTTTATTTAAATTAAATATATTTGGTTTGAAATTAAAATTCTTTTTGGCTTAGGACTCGACTATTTTGTTGAAAATTCGTATTTTTGGTTGAATTTCTCACTTTTCGGTTTAAAACTAAAATCTTTCTGGGTTGAAAAATCATCTTTTCGGGTTGAAAAAGTCAACTTTTTGTGGAAATGTTGTCTCTTTTGGAAAATATTTAATATTATGTGGATAAAACTATAGCTGTTTTGAAATAACAAAACGCGCGAATTATGAAATACGGGAAATCTCCCGGTGTGATATTTTTCTCCCGGCTTTATCCCGGTTTTCTCCCAGTGAAAGTCTCTCCCGGCTATCTCCCGGTTCTTCCGGGTGAGTGGCCACCCTGATTCAACTGTTTTTTATTTAAAATGAACATCTTTCTTAGTTAAAATATCAACTATTACGGAAATGTTTTGATTAGTTGAGATGTTGGACATGTTATTTTAGCCAATTAGCGAAAAAGTTCAACAATATTTTCCAAGGAAAAGTAAAGAAATGGTGGCATTAGCGGACAATTGTGAGAAAATAGTGTGTTTATTGTCATTTTTTTCGAAATAGTAGCAAAATACTGTAATCGGTAAAAAAAAGTGTTAAATAGTGTCAATAATGTGATGAGTCCAAGGCCTGAATTTCGGAAAAAGTCCACAAAAAGTCGCATTAAATTTTGTAAGATAATGACAAAAGTAATATCAGATACTCAATGACTGAAATAATAAGTTTATTCACTTAGGAATATTGGGTACATAATTCTCATTGATTTTCAAATATTCTTTGCACAATCAAAATAAACCTTGAAGTCCACACAATTTAAAAAAAAAAGTCATTCAGTTTGAAGAATTCTGAATCTGGATTTAAAATATTGGTTTCTGAACAGTTAAACTTGTCAACTTGGATTATTTTTGAATCAGAGAAGTTTATAATTTACATTAATTTTGTACTTCAGGAACATTAATTTTGAAAATTTTGATCTTCAAATTACTCAACAATGAAGGCTTTAAATTTATGACTGAAGAATGTGAATATGAAATTATTCATTTGTTAATAATTCAGACTTCACCGATCAAAATGCTATAAAAATAGGGGAAATTGGGTAATTTTTCAATAAAATGGGGGAATACATTCTTTTAAATAAACATAATATAGATACAATATTTCATTCAATATATAACGCTTTACATTCCTAAGATTCCAACTCGAAATATATTGCATTTTTAACAAAACAGTTGAATTTTCAACAAAATAGATGAATTTTCCAGCCAAAAAGACGAATTTTCGACCAAAAGGATAATTTTCAACAAAGAAAGATGCATTTTCAACCAAAAAAGTTTTAGAAGAGTTGAATTTTCAACAAAGAAATTAATTTTCAACCAAGAAAGGTGAATTTTCAACCAAAAAAGATTACTTTTCCACCATAAAAGATGAATTTTCAATCCGAAGGACGACATTTCTATCGAAAAAGTTGAATGTTTGACAAAAAAGTTGAACTTTTGACGAAAAAGATAAATTTTCAACCAAATAGTAAAATTTTCAAATAACAGAGATTAAACATCAACTAAAAGCTCAACTTGGAACCTACAAAGATTCATTTTCAACCAAGAAGATTCATTTGCTACCAAAAGACGCATTTTCAACAAAATACATACATTTTCAATATATAAAGTATACATTTAAAACCATAAATGCAATACTTAAATTTTGAGACAAAAAAATGAATTTTCAACTGAAAAAAAAAGAATTTTCAACCAGAGGTGATCTTCTTAAAAAAATGAATTTTTAACAAATTAGTTCAATCAAGTAGTTGAATTTTCCTTCAAAAGAGATCAATTTTTACCCAAAAAGTTAAATTTTCAATTAAGCAGACGAATTTTCCACCAGGAAAATTAATCTTCAATCAATTAGTTGAATTTTCAAGCCAAAGAGACGAATCTTCTTTCAAATAGTTAAATCTTCATCCAAATATTTGAATTTTCTACCAAACTAGTTGAAGTTTCAACCAAACAGAGGAATTTTCAACCAAGAAGATTAACTTTCCACCAAAACAAAATAAATCAATTTTCAAATCCGAAAATATGAATTTACAATCAAAAAGTTAATTTGATATCAAAACCAGTTGAATTCAACCAAAAAAGATTTATTTCCAATAAAATAGTTGAATCTTTAACCAAAAGAGATTAATTTTTAACCAAACAGTTGTATTTTTAACAAAAAATATATCATTTCTAACAAAATAGTAAAATTTTCTACCCAAAAAGAGAAATTTTCAGAAAACGGTTGAATTCTTGACAAAGCCAAAAGACAATTTTGTTAGGATACACTTGAATTATAATCTTTTGACCAAATAGTTTAATAAAAAAAAAAGTTAAGCAAATTGTTGCATTTACAACTAAACAGATGGGTTTTCAGTCAAAAGAGACGAATTTTCAACAAAATAGATGAATTTTTGAAGCCAAAAAGACGAGTTTTCAACAAAAAAAAAATTTGTAAAGAAAGATGAGTTTACAAGACAAAAAGACGAATTAAAAAAAATATAATAATAATTTCCAACAAAGAAAGGATGAATTTTCAACCAAACAGTTAAATTAAACAAAAAATTATTTTTGAGCAGAAAGACGAACTTTTTAGAAGATTTTACTTTTTAACTCCAAAATATGAATTTTCCAACATGAAGGATGACTTTTTCACCATAAAAGATGAACTTTTAATCCATAAGGATGAATTTTCTATCCAAAAAGACGAATGTTCGACAAAAAAGTTGAATTTTCGAATAAAAAAGATTAATTTTCAACCAAATAGTTCAATTTTCAAGCCAGAAAGATGATTTTATTAGAAGAGACTTGAATTATGATGCATTTGTGACCAAATAGTTTAATTTTTTTTAAATTAATTTTGAAAAAAATGTTGCATTTACAACCGAATAGATGGACTTTCAATCAAAAGAAAAGACTTTTCAAACAAAAATATAATATTCAACAAAGAACACGGTGGCCACTATTTTTTCAATTTTTGTCTCCCGGCTTTCTCCCGGTTAACATTCGTGATTTCTCCCGATTTAGAAAAAAACATATCCTCCATAAACATCAGCAAACTTTTTTGCAAGAAATAAGTTGACTTTGAATCATATAAACAATTCAAAAATCCGCTATTAAACCAATTTTTCAATATTATGTTTTAAACATTTTTTAAACAATAATTAATAATTTCTAACTGCGATGTTATTGTCCCTACACCGTTTTAAGAAAGCTAAAGATGTTAGTAGCTTACCTTGAGAAGTCCTGAGCTTACTGAATGTGTTAGTTTTAGTAAGAAAACTCTCCCCGTAGAGTTCTTTGATAATAGATTTATTACTTTCACGATGATTCATGATGAGAAATTTAAATTTAAAGTTCTAATCCGGCCTAATCCACTTGTGGTTCAGATCATTTAAAGATTCTCAGGTAATCGAAGCAACGCACTAGTAATCTAATTTTAATCTGGAGATCGATAGTTCTATCCACGATAATTCACTTGTAATCCAGACAATTAGGAGTAATTCAGTTTATTCAAGTAATCCGCTTGTGATGCACTGCTAATCTAGAGTAATCCAGTTGTAATCCAGTGTAATCCACATGTAATGTGATTCTAATCTGAAGATCTATAGTTTCATCCGCGGTAATCCACTGGTGATCCAGTAATTCGAAGTAATTCAGGTAACCGCAGTAATCCACTGGTATTCCAATTCTGATCTGCAGTAATCAAGCTCTAATCCATTGTATTCCACTTATAATCTAGATAATTTGAAGTAATTCAAGTAATCTACTTGTGATACATATCTAATCTAGAGTAATCCCGTTTTAATCCGGCGTAATCAACTTGCAATTCAGATAATTCAGATATTATGAGGTAACCAAAGTAATCCACTTGTAATCTAATTCTAATCTGGAGATCTATAGTTCTATCAGCGATAATCTACTTGTAATCCAATTCTGAACTGGAGTAATCAAGTTCCAATCCATCGTATTGCACTTTTAGTCTCGATAATTTGGAGTAATTCAAGTAATCCAATTAAATCAGTTGTAATCCACTTGTAATTCGATTTTCATCTGGAGTAATTCATTTCAATCCGGAAAAATCTTTCTATAATCCTGATCGTTTGCAGTGTTCCACTTGTAATCCACTTCCAATGCGGCGTAATACAGTTCTAATCTGGGTAATCCATTTATAATCCAGATGATTCAGAGTAATGCAAGTGATCCCAGTAATCCAATTGTAATTCAATTCTAATCTGGAGTAATCCATTTTAACCCGTTGAAATCCGCTTGTCATCCTAATGAGTTGGAGTAATGCAGGTAATTCAAGTAATCCACTCGTAATCCACTTCTAATTTGGCGTAATGTAGTTCTAATCTGGGTAATCCACTAGTAATCCAGTTGATTTAGAGTAATTCAGGTAATCCCAGTAATCCACTTGTAATTCAATTATAATCTGAATCAATCCAAACTAATTCGCAGAAATCCACTTGTAATCTCGATTAGTCAGATTGATTTAGGTAATCCAAGTAATCCACTTGTACTGTAACTCTATTCTAGAGTAATCCAATATAATCCGTGGAAATCTACTTGTAATCCCGACAATTTGGAGTAATTCAGGTAATCCAAGTAATCCACTTGTAATCCACTTCTGATTTGGCATAATGTAGTTCTAATCTGGGTAATCCACTAGTAATCCAGTTATTTTTGTGTAATTTAGGTGATACCAGTAACTTGTAATTCAATTCTCATCTGTAGTAATCTAAACTAATTCGCAGAAATGCACTTGTAATCCCGATTAATCGTAGTAATTCAGGTAATCCATGTAATCCACTTGTACTTTACTCTAATCAGGATTAATCCAATCTAATCCGTTTGAATCAATGTGTAATCCCGATAATTTGGAGTAATTCAGGTAATGCAAGTAATCCAATTGTAATCCACTTCTGATTTGGCCTGATCCAGTTCTAATCCGGCGTAATCCACAAATTGTTCTCATACATAAAATAATACACAACAAAGATGATTGTTTAAAGAATTTATGATTATTTTTAATAATATTCTGTTGGATTAATGCTAGAAAGTTGCGGCTTTTTCTGCAATTTTCAACTTTTTCCCCACTTTTTACAAACAGCGAGGTAAAAACTAATGCAATTAAAAAAAATTATTTAAACAAATTATTCTTGTTCATAACTATCTTCTCCTATATTATTGATAGATGGTTGCGGTTTGTTCGGAAATTTTCCATTTTGCTTTAACTAATTATTTGCGAACAAATAATAAATAGAAAATAGAGAGAATCATTTTTTAAACAATCTCTTTATTGTAAATATATTTTACTGAAATGTAACTCATATTTGAAACATTCTTCAAATTTCCTATATGGATCATATTAAATATAAAGGGCCAAGGGGGATAAGCATGTAAAAATGGCCCCCCAACCTATCAAGCCTATATTGGCACCATGTATTGAAATCTATGTGAATATAAAATCCTGCGAATTTCAACCTTAAAATTCAATTTCTTTGAGAGATATGGAGGGTGGTTGTAAAGTGAAAAATGGGTTTTTCTCGAAAATGGCTGAAGCAATTTTTACGAGCAACATATACGTTGTGTTAACCAAAAAGACTACTTCCAGAAAGAAGTTTGGATTTTTTTGGATAAAAAATAGGGTAGAAAAAATGCTTTCAAATTTTGAAAATATTTTTTTGAGGTTATGTTTCAGAGGTACACCTCCAGTGTTTTTTCAAAATAAACCTTGGTTCGATGTGCCCGGCTGGAGCGAGAGTGTGCTGTGTGCTGTGCGGCATGCATGATTTTCATTATTTTTCGTCATGACGCACCACCACGAAAAATCTGACACAAATTTGTGTTGAAGCAGACACTTCAAGGTTTATTTTGAAAAAAAATTGGAGGTGTACCTCCAAGACATGACCTCAAAAAATTATTTTCAAAATTTGAAAGCATTTTTTACCCCTATTTTTTATTTAAAACAATTCAAACTTTTTTCTGGAAGTAGTATTTTTGGTTAACACAACATATAATTTGCTCGTCAAAATTGGTTCAGCCATTTCCGAGAA
This sequence comes from Andricus grossulariae, assembly GCA_011634705.1. Classification (NCBI taxonomy): domain Eukaryota; kingdom Metazoa; phylum Arthropoda; class Insecta; order Hymenoptera; family Cynipidae; genus Andricus; species Andricus grossulariae. The sequence goes on from JAABKJ010075445.1 coordinate 55,086,733, forward strand.
AAACCTATTTTTGATTTTACTACCCCCCTCCATATCTCCCAAAGAAATGAAATTTTGAGGGTGAAATTTTCAGGATTTTATACTCGCATAGATGTCAATATATGGTGCCAATATAAAAAGACGAATTTGCTACAAAATAGCTTAATTTTGTACCAGATAGTAGAGTTTTCTATCAATTTTTTAAATTGTCAGGCCAAAAAGATGAACTTTCTACAAAACATTTTAATTTTGTACCAAATAGCAGATGTTTATACCAAATTGTTGTATATTTAAGCCAAAAAGACAAATCTTCTACAAAACAGTTTAATTTTGTACCAACTAGTAGCATTTTCTACCGATTTTATTAATTTTCAACCCAAAAAGACGAACTTTCTACAACACAGTTTAATTTTGTACCAAATAGTAGATTTTTGTACCATATAGTAGAATTTTCTATCAAATTATTGAATTTTCAAGCCAAAAAGACGAATTTTCTACAAAACAGCTTAATTTTGTACCAAATAGTAGAATTGTATACCAATTTCTTGACTTTTCAAACCAAAAAGGCGAATTTTCTACAAAACAGTTTAATTTTATACCAAATAGAATTTTCTACCAAATTATTGAATTTTCAAGCCAAAAAGACGAATTTGCTACAAAATAGCTTAATTTTGTACCAGATAGTAGAGTTTTCTATCAATTTTTTAAATTGTCAAGCCAAAAAGATGAACTTTCTACCAAACATTTTAATTTTGTACCAAATAGTAGATTTGTATACTAAATTGTTGAATTTTTAAGCCAAAAAGACGAATCTTCTACAAAACAATTTAATTTTGTACCAACTAGTAGCATTTTCTACCAATTTTATTAATTTTTTACCAAATAGTAGAATTTTCTATCAAATTATTAAATTTTCAAGCCAAAAAGGCGAATTTGATACAAAATAGCTTAATTTTGTACCAGATAGTAGAATTTTCTATCAATTTTTAAAATTTTCTAGTCAAAAAGACGAACTTTCCACAAAACAGTTTAGTTTTGTACCAAATATTAGATTTTTATATCAAATTGTTGAATTTTTTAGAAAGCGATTTAATTTTGTACCAAATTGTTGACTTTTTAAACCAAAAAGGCGAATTTTCTACAAAACCGTTTAATTTTATACCAAATAGTAGAATTTTCTATCAAATTATTAAATTTGTAAGCCAAAAAGGCGAATTTGCTACAAAATAGCTTAATTTTGTACCAGATAGTAGAATTTTCTACTCATTTTTTAAATTTTCTAGCCAAAGACAAACTTTCTACAAAACAGTTTAATTGTGTACCAAATAGTAGATTTTTGTACTAAATAGTAGAATTTTCTATCAAATTATTGAATTTTTGAAGCCAAAAAGACGTATTTTCTACAAAAAAGCTTAATTTTGTACCAGATAGTAGAATTTTCTACCATTTTTTATTTATTTTCAAGTCAAAAAGAGAAAACTTCCACAAAAAAGTTTAATTTTATACCAAATATTAGATTTCTATACCAAATTGTTAAATTATCTAGAAAAAGATTTGATTTTGTACGAAATAGCAGAATTATATACCAAATTGTTGATTTTTTAAACCAAAAAGGCGAATTTTCTACAAAACCGTTTAATTTTATAGCAAATAGTAGAATTTTCTATCAAATTTTTAAACCAAAGAGGCGAATTTGCTACAAAATAGCCTAATTTTTAACCAGATAGTAGAATTTTCCGACATTTTTTTAAATTTTCAAGTCAAAAAGATGAACTTTCCACAAAACAGTTTAATTTTATACCAAATTGTTGAATTATTTAGAAAACGACTTAATTTTGTACCAAATAGTAGAATTTTATACCAAATTGTTGACTTTTCAAACCAACAAGGCGAATTTTCTACAAAACAGTTTAATTTCATACCAAATAGTAGAATTTTCTATCAAATTATTGAATTTCCAAGCTAAGAAGACGAATGTTACAAAATAGCTTAATTTTTTTACCAGATAATAGAATTTTCTATCCATTTTTTTAATTTTCAATTCAAAAAGATGAACTTTCTACAAAACATTTTAATTTTGTACCAAATAGTTCATTTTTATACAAATTGTTGAAGTTTTAATCCAAAAAGACGAATCTTCCACAAAACAGTTTAATTTTGTACAAACTAGTAACATTTTCTACTAATTTTATTAATTTTCAACCCAAAAAGACGAACTTTCTACAAAACAGTTTAATTTTGTAGCAAGTAGTAGATTTTTGTACCATATAGTAGAATTTTCAAGCCAAAAAGACGAATTTTCTACCAAACAGCTTAATTTTGTACCAGATAGTAGAATTTTCTACCAATTTTTTTAACATTCAAACCAAAAAGACAAACTTTCTACAAAACAGTTTAATTTTATACCGAATAGTAGAATTTTCTATCAAATTATTAAATTTTCAAGCCAAAAGGGCGAATTAGCTACAAAATAGCTTAATTTTGTACCAGATAGTAGAATTTTCTATAAAATTATTGAATTTTCAAGCCAACACGACGAAAATGCTTCAAAATAGCTTAATTTTTTGACCAGATAGTAGAATTTTCTATCAATTTTTTAAATTTTCTAGTAAAAAAGACGAACTTTCCACAAAACAGTTTAATTTTGAACCAAATAGTAGAATTTTCTATCAAATTTGTTAATTTTCAAGCCAAGAGGACGAATTTTCTCGACAAGGATTTAATTTTCTACCAAATAGTAGAATTATTTATAATTAAATATAATTATAATTCAGTTTTTTGTTGAAAATAAACAAATTAAATTAATTTTTTAAACTAGAAAATTTACTTTTCCATTTCTTGTTGAAAATTGATCTTTTTTATTTTGAATTTGAACTATTTGGACGAAATTCTATCTTTTTTTTTGGAAATTAAAGTATTTGGTTAAAATTCATGTATTTTCTTGAAAATTCGTCTTTTTTGGTTGAAAATTCGAATACTTGATTGAAAATAAAACTCCTTTGTTAAAAACTAATTTTTTTAAAATAAATTTTACAACAAAAAATTTATGTAATTTGTTGAAAATTCATTTTTTTTTGTTACAAATTAATTTTTTTCAACTGATAATTTAATTAATACAGTTCCATATAAATTGATCTTTTTTATTTTGAAATTCAACTATTTGTTAGAAAATTTATCTTTTTCAATTGGAAATTCAAGTATTTGGTTTAAAATTCATGTATTTTGTTGAAAATTCGTGTTTCTTGGTAGAAAATTAATGATTTTGGTTGAAAATTCCATTACTTGATTGAAAATTAAACTCCTTTGTCAAAAATTCATGTTTTTAAGATTTATAATTTTAATTGAAAAATCATCTCTTCCATTGTAAAATTACCTATTTTGTTGAAAATTTGATTTTTTTAAATAAATTTTTTTCTAACTAAAAATTCAAGTACTTTGTTGAAAGTTCCGTTTTTTTGGATAAATTTTTTTTTCTTCAGCTGATACATAATTTAAGCAATCCAGTTGAATATTCCACAATTTTAGTTAAAAATTTATTCATCTCTACCGCGGTTGAAAATTCAACTATTCCATTTGAAGATTCACCATTTTAGTTTAAAATTCATCACTTTGGTTGAAAATTTATCTAATTTGATGAAAATTCGTCTTTTTGTTGTAAAATTAATTTTTTAAACTGGAGATTTAACTATTCAATTTTTGGTTACATTTTTTTTTATTTAAAAGTTTATCTAGTTGGTTGAAAATTTATCTTTTTTATTTAAAAAATCAAGTATTTCGTTGAAAATTCGTCTTTTTGAAATGAATGGTTATGGTTGAAAATTCATTTTTTACCTTGAAAAGTTAATTATTTCATTGGAAACTAAACGTGAATTAGCTTACAATTCGATGAATCAGTGAATTTCAACTAATTCTAATTTAAAAAAAGTTGATTACAAACTTGAAATTCAACAGTTTGTTAGAAAATACAACTATTTGGTTAAAAGTTATCATAAACGAAAAAAATATAAAATAAAAATCAATCAAATAAATTTTGCAATAATATCACAGTCATTGTTCAAATTATTTAGTTGAAAATTTATTAAATCTGTTGGAAACTCATTTTTTTGTTGGTAGAAAATTTATCTTCTTGGTTGAAGATTCAGCTATTTGGTTCAAAATTTATGTATTTTGTTGAAAATTCGTCTTCTCTGTCAGAAAATATATGCTTTTTTTTAATTCGTCTTTTCTGTTAGAAAATTATTCTTTTTGGCTGAAAATTTAACTATTTGTTTAATAATGTATGTATTTTGTTTAAAATTTGTCTTTCCCAGTAGAAAAAAATCTCCTTGGTTTAAAATTCAACTATTTGGTTAAAAATGTATGTATTTTATTGAGAATTCATCTTTTTTAGTAGAAAATTAATATTCTGTGTTGAAAATTCATCTTCTTGTTTGAAAATTTAACTATTTGCTTGACAATTTAATCAGTTTTGTTTCAGAATTCAACTATTTGGTTGGAAATTCGTCCTTTTGGGTTTAATTGAACTGTTTTTGATTTAAAATTAAAATTTTTTTTTAGGTAAAGAAATAGTAGCATTATCGGATAATTGTGAGAAAATAGTGTCTATAGTGTCATTTTTTTTAAATACAGTCGAACCTGGATTTAGCGCCGGTTTTGGGGCTGACCTTGACGTTAAATCCAGAGACTCGGAACTATTT